>JAXIVH010000011.1:8466112-8546112 GCA_036785325.1 Urophycis tenuis
TAAATGCAACAAAAACGTACCAACACGAGGAATGTGGTGATGCAATGCTTGACGAAATCGTGGCCCCGGTCTAAATATACGCTTGAGATTAAACACGAGGATCAAAAGCGTTGAGCTTTATCAGATGTACAATGTATCTGGGCCTTTCTGAACAGGGACACTCCCACGGCGTGGCCAAGTTAATCTATATACTCCCAAAAAAAAATCGCACGGCCACAATAATACATTTTGAAAAAAGCTTCAAGTGTAAGGGAACTACACTAATGGCCGATGTGTGTATACCCATGCACCACATCGCGGTGTTAAACTACAGGCCACCAAGCTTACACGCCGGTTGGCGGAGACCGGCAAAAACATATGAATCGACTCTTTTCTCTCAGCGACCGTGTCATTGTAGTAACAGTGACAAAATGGCGTAATACTATATTAAAGGGTAAAGGGGGCATTTAGCAGACGCTTTTGTCCAAAGTGTCTTACAATCAGTTCAGTTCAGTTTGTGGGGTTTGACATGTGGACAGTTGGAGGGGGGGGGGGGGGGGGGGGGGAGAAATCAAGGGGGATCGAACCGCTGACCCTACGGTGAGTGGACGACCCGCTCTGTCCACCCGCTCTACCCAGTGAGCGGGTAGAGCGCCACTGCCGCCCCAAATATTACTATGCATTACTATGTTACCATGTTGACGATCACCGTTGACATATCGCCACCACGTTGAACAAAACTAAAACACTGGCCCTTTATGAAATCAAATGAATATATAATACAAATAAACAAAAATTGTAAACAACACAAAGAGTGGCTGAATGTAAAAAGGTGGTACAGATCACCGCAGCAGCGAGCGGGTGAACGGGGTGTGTGGGCGGAGCAGGAGTCTGCAGTGAGGCAGCGTGTTGTGATCAGATGGGATATTGAATTTGGCAGAAACTCGGCGGCGCGGTGGCAGGTTTGTGGTCCAAAGCTTTCCCTTTTGCTGCAGTGTTCTCAGCGTCCTGCTGACTCCACCGGTCCGTGACTGCGTCCCTTACACTTCAGGGGGGGGGGGGGGGGGGCCTCAACACTCCCTCACGCTCACACGCGTTTTTGGTTTTTGCAGTGCACGCGTGCGCAAGGGTTTACAAGCTCGTGGCAAACCAACCACCAGCTGGCTGAGTTTCGTCAGGTTGCTTCACGGAACTTTAGCTAGAAGGAGCGAATACCAAACCCTGGCTTTTGCTCCATGATTACATTCATTATGTAATTTAGGTAATTTGACTAATTACCTTTATTTAATCATGTAGAAGACGCTTCCAGCCAAAGCAAGGTTGTTGTCGTTTTTTTCGAGAGCATTTCTGGGGCCTTTGTTTTTTGTTGTTTTTCTCAGTACATGGATTATGTGCAGGAGTGAAGGGAGAGACCGACATGAAGCAAATGACCACAGACGGGAATCGACCCAGGGTCACTCCAAGGAGTTTTCCTCCATGTCGGCAGCTTACAATGGAGGGCCACCGAGCTCCACCCCCCACCCCCACCCCCACCGGGTCCTCATTGAGCAGGTAGGATGCCTGCAGGTAGACTGTGGACAATGGGCTCTGGACCCAGAGCAGGCATGTAAGTGCTCGGTTACAGGGAAAACACTCTGGACAGGTGCCCCCCACAGGAACGCATGGCGACCCATGGGCCCCAGAAAGCTTTTGTGAAAATGTACTTAACAAGTGCAAATATCACTCACACACAGACAGACACACAGACAGATCTCCACCGGGCCCTTAATGAAATACATGGGCAGCGCGTTCCCGGCCACCCACGGAGCAAAGAAGAACAATGGGTTTACTGTGAGACAGATCAACAACACTGGGCTTCAGGGCTCGGGGCCAGATAGGCCAACTTAAAACGTTAAAAAAAAACCTTTCTTACTTTCAATTGCAGATACCTGGTGGTGGTCTTGCTCAAGGATGCCAACAGGTAGGCTACGGATACTGTGGAACAAAAAAAAAAAAACCTACAATCTTTCAGGATTGAGTCGCACACCCCAACAACCACCCTACCCTGGTGACCAGTAGCCATCTGTTTTGGTCAGTCTGGTGTATTTCCCCAAGTTCTGTTGAGTCTCTCTTTACCGAGTAATCCCCCCTTCTCTACCAATGGAAGAGATAAGATTAGGGGATAAGGAAAGGCTTCAAGACAATGGGCAATAATAGACGCAGTTCCTGTGATCTCCAAGAAACAAAACCACTGCAGTTTCGGTGTGTTCTCCGACAAACAAAGCATTGTAGTTCCTGTGTGTTCTCTGACACACAGACCACTGTAGTTCCTGTGTGTTCTTCGACACACAGACCACTGTACTTCCTGTGTGTTCTCTGTGAAACAACTCACAGTAGTTTGCATGTTTTACATGACAGAGACCTCTGTAGTTCCTGCGTGTTCTCCGACACACAGACCTCTGTAGTTCCTGCGTGTTCTCCGACACACAGACCTCTGTAGTTCCTGTGTGTTCTCCGACACACAGACCTCTGTAGTTCTTGTGTGTTCTCCGACACACAGACCTCTGTAGTTCCTGTGTGTTCTCTGACACACAGACCTCTGTAGTTCCTGTGTGTTCTCTGACACACAGACCTCTAGTTCCTGTGTGTTCTCCGACACACAGACCACTGTGGTTCCTGTGTGTTCTCTGACACACAGACCTCTGTAGTTCCTGTGTGTTCTCTGACACACAGACCACTGTGGTTCCTGTGTGTTCTCCGACACACAGACCTCTGCAAAGAAAATGTCAGACCGTGTGAGTCCTGGTGGTGGCGGTGGACTCTCGGGGACTGCTTTGATATTTGACCCGTGTGGCAGTGAACACAAAATGTCAACATGCCGCATCTCTCCCACTCCAGAGCTGGGAACGGAGCATCCCTGAAGCATGCCACAGGAAGATTTACAGCGGCCTTTGTCATTAAAGACCACTTGAAAGCTGGGGCTGAAATTGGACAAATACCTGGGCCTGTTGAGACAGAGGGCGATGGGCAGGTACAACCCCCCCCCCCCCCCATCTACCTCCGCTTCCTGCACGGCGGTGCAGACCAAAGCCCCCCAGGAAGAAGCTGTCACTGCACTTCACGCTTTGGAGAAAATTACGTTTTTTGCCCTGCAGCAGAAACCACAAGCAAGGAGTATTTTACTGTAGAACACTAAATGACAGCAGGAATCGCCTGGGAGGCAAACTGCTGCAGTCCCACGATTGGTGGAAAAGAAATTATATATATTCCGATTAAAAAAGGAAAAAAGCCCACCTCGAACCCTGACAACCTACGGGAAGCCCGTCTTTGAGCAGGGATTGGCTTAATGGAAGGAGATTGAGGAGGCGCCCAAGAGGTTCCAGCCAATGTAACTCTTGTTGTGTTGTTGCAGTCTTGCAGACATGCAAACGCATTCCTGTCACCAAGGCTAACCCCTGCGGTGAAAGGGAGGAATGTTTGGGGACAACAAGTTGCAGGTTCCAACACAATACCCCTGTAACCTGAACACCGCACACGAAAAACACAGGTGTGTGTGTGGTGTTTGGTTTGAAGTCAGTGCCAGATTTCATCCATACAAATCCATTTGGTATCTTCTATAATCCCCGTATTGAGAACAAAGTTACCAGATTAACAGACTAGCGGGACGATGACATCATCCAGGATGAAATGCTGAAATACTTTCCCTCCTGCATAATATTTGGTTTACCTTTTAAAAAAAAAACAAATTTTAAGAGTCGTTTTCAACCAACTGTGCCATCCGCAAATTCCCGTCCCCTACGGCATCTTGTGAAGTTATCTCACACATTAAAACAGAATACCAGCCAATAACGCTTAGATATTTCGTATATTGAAAAATAAACCTTGTGAATAACGATTTCGCTTGATTTTCATCATGGGCTTGGCAGGCTGTCCGTCAGTGTGTGCCAGGACGTTGACAGCAATATTAAACATGTTGACAGCAATATTAAAGACTTGACAGCAGTATCCAATACTACTGTGCGTGGTAGCAGGTTTGTACAGAGTTTTGAACACGACAGGCCAGCGTTAAGCACAAGTAAGCAGGGACATTTCATCCTTTGTCATTGAATCCCCAGCGTCATTCTCTTTGTCTCATAAATCTAATAAACTGACGGCCAAATTGCCATTCCACTGCTGCTCTTCCCAGGCGTGTTATGCTTCATAATATGTGTGGGTAAATTAGCAATAGTATGGACTTTTTAATGGCTGTGTGTGTGTGTGTGTGTGTGTGTCCAAATTGAGGGTTTATTCAGATGAAAGCACCGCTCCCGACCATCCTGTCAGAGCGACGGGGTCCGGCCACAACTGACGGTCCCATTATGGTGTCAACAGACTAATGGTACGGCTGGCTCCGTCACCTTTGAAGACGCGGGTTCGACTCCCCGGACAAAGCAATTTTGCTGATGAACAAGTGATCAAAGAGGGGGTTCCCCCCCCCCCACCCTGCCTCTTTCAACCACAAAGGGGCCCCCCCACCCACCCACCCTATGCCCCTCTCCTCTCATCTGTACCGCAAATTAATGGTTGGTTTTGTCACCACGAATTTAAAAAATCTACAAAAATGCACATCGGTTCGAGGGGGGGGTGAGTCTGAAAAAGCGCATTCCGTCGCCAAATTCAACGGCTCGATTTTCGGACAACCCACCCCACCCGGTGTTTACGGGAGCCTGAAGCGCGGCATTTCAACTGGCACAGCTACTGGGTAACCATGGTTACCTGTGGCTAGCCATTATCCTAGCTTGAGGTGGTTAACAGGCACGGCCGGCCAGTGTTTGATACCAAAACGTCCCGACGCCTTTCGCATGCTAATGCGTGCAAGCGTGTTCACTCGTGTAAACACAGGCGGTCTGAATGCGGCGTGTGAATGGCCTGTGAGGAGGGGGGGGGGGGGGGGGTGGATGGCCAACAGGTCCTTGGACATGCGGTGACTCGCCTTGGTGTCAGCAGCTGGCTCCATCGGCAGGGAATGTGTATTCGCTGAACTGAACAGCAATGGACCGACACGTTCCCCTCGTAGTGGTACTTACAATTCACTCGAAATCGTTCAATGTGTCGCACAACACATTGGGTGTCAGCGTAACAACAAGGTGACATTGCTTTTGATGCAACTGCTTATTTTACATAGATGGGGTCGACTGCTGTAAATTCCTATTTTGTCCTTTTTGTTCTGATATGGAGTGCTGTTATGCCTCGATTTGTCCACAGCGGTGAATGAAGTACACATCCAATCACTATCGTTCGTATTCTAAAACAATTTCGGAACAAGATAGAGATGAGGGTGCTTCATAGAGAATGACATGAACAACTATACAATGAGAAACCATCCATCTGGGGAAAGTAATTTCCCTTGCAAGTCTCCCCCTCCTGGTTTGGACCACAGCTCCTCCAGACAAAGAGCCAGGCCAGAGATGACCTTCTCACAGTCTGGGAGACCGACCCTGACAAGAGGAAGGGTTCAGTCTGACACCAACGCCACTAAAAGGCATCCCTCGGCGCTGCATTTACATGCTTCACATTCCAAACTGAATGGGACGGTCCGCGCGCGCGCACACACACACGCACGCACGCACGCACGCACGCACGCACGCACACACACGCACACACACACGCACACATGCAGACACACACACGCACACACACGCACACACGCGTCTTTAGGCACTGCATGGGTTTCTCTGACAGCTTTGGCGTCCGTCTTAAAAATCAGGACTCACCTCACGCGCAATGACTTGCACACCAACGCAAAAGAGTCCGCAAGGAATTCAAAAGTTTGATTAGAGATTAAAATTCCCATATGCCTCAAGGGTAAAAAAAAAAAATATACAAATATGCAAATGAATTAAACATGGTAACGAACAGTTATGAATATGCACAGTGGCTTATTCACGTTGCCAACCAAAGTGTGAACGATTTACAGGAAACAGTATAAATCTTCAATCAAATTCTTGAATTTCCCCCAGGGATCAATAAAGAATTTTGAATCTTGAATAAAGACCTCTGAAGGAAAGCCTATTGGTGTTACTATGCACTGTTGTGTCCCTCTTAATCCCTCCACTGTTGCGTTTATTAAGGAAACAAAACGTCCCGGCGCCAACTCCACTCCCCATTGTTTAAATGCGTCAAACTGTACGAGATTAATATCCCCCTTCACTTTTTAATGACAACAGTTAAGTGGAAGAGAAACAGGCTAATGTCAGCTGAATGAAGATAGTGTAGCATTTCTTTTTGTTTCTTTTTTTTTAACTCACACCAAGTGGAAAGGGGCGTCTACGGGTCCACACACCAGCAATTGAAACACTCTTAATTATGCTAGTGAGCTAGCATTAGCATGCCAATGGAAATGTTCAGCGGCAGTGAATCGGAGTTGATGTCCTTACACCAAAGGCCAAGACCCCCCCCACAGTGTGCCAGACCATTCACCTGGCAATCACGCCGGCACAGCCCTCCATGGCCCGCCAGAGGGGGGGCCAGGGACACACAGCCAGGAAAACCCTGCATTCAGGACTGTGGAGCTCTGTCTCCATGCACTGGGGAAGCACTGCCCCGACGCCACGGAGTCCCTTAAAGTGGAACCGTCATGCTTGAATATTTTTAGGAATACGGGAGTTCCATCGCTGCGGCTCTTTTCCCACAACAACGAGAAAGGTTTGATGCCAGGAGACCGGCGTCACAACGGGGAACAGAGTTGGTGTTGCAGGCTGTGTGGGGCAGCAGCCTCCCACGTTAGGAACTAGGAACTAGCAGAGTGAGGCGGTTCCCCTTTAAATGGTTCTCAGGTCGCAGAGGGCAGGGGAAGTCAAGTTTGACTTAATGCAACACCCTGCAAACACACGCAATCAACTTCCATCTGTAACCACACACACACACACACACACACACACACGTCAAGCTGTGTTTTCTTCACAATGTCCCACTGTAATATTGATGGATCAGGATGAGTTATCTCGCTCTCTTGTTAAAAAAAAAAAAAAAAAAAAAAAAAAAAAAGGCCCCTCTTGGAGAGATGCCCCGCATCAAGTATTCACGATGGCAGAGTAGAGATGATCTTCAGGGTTTCAACATAACATGGAGGGGAGAAACATGTGCGCACACACACACACACACACACACACACACACACACACACACACACACACACACACACACACACACACACACACACACACACACACACACACACACACACACACACACACACACACACACACACACACACACACACACACAGCTAAATATCACCGCCCTGGATCGGAGAAGCAGGAGCTCCCTTCCTTCCTGCCGGGGGTGTCTCTTCCCCCCGGCTATAGGGTATCGATCGCGGGGTCTGGGCTTGTCTAAGTTATATCTTTGGATAAAGGCTGTTGAAAGGCATACATCAACGGGAGCAGTGTTGGTGTGCCCCCCCCCCCTACCTACCGCACCACGCTGCCTTGTGTAGCCAGGCAGAACGTCCCAGGTCCTGACACACTTGGCTACACAGGGCCAACTTGAGAGCTCTCCTGCTCCGTGCACCCAGATCATCGTCTTTATGACGGGCTAGTGGTTTCTACGGCAGGCGTGCAGTCACAAACGCTCCGTGTGCAGTCACAAACGCACGGTGAGCAGATATGAACGTGCGGTGCAGACAAACAAACACAATTTCTACAAACACATACATGCAGGCTTGTGTTTTGGTGTGCATGCAAAAATTGTGATTTCCATGACACACACACACACACACACACAGACACACTCTCTCAGGGTGTTTGTGAAGCCAGTGTTTCCATACAAACAGCGCTACAGTCAATTAGGTTATTGTCTTTGTTAGGGGCTGATGCTTGTTAGCATGCAGACATAAGCCTGCTGCAGGCTTTAAACGGGCCCATTATGGGGCCAGTGTCACGAAGAAACAGCAGTCATAAAGATCCATATAATCCACCGCCAGCGTCTCTGCGTTCAGGCTTCAACAGGGCAGACAAATATTCGGATGAAAGGTCACAAAGAGAATAGATTAGATTTAGATGTGCAATACATTATGTATCCTTGTTATGTGCACTACATGATCCAAAAGGGAGTGTGGACGCGTGGGGGTCCGATGTGATCCCGCGGAACAAAGCAGACTACTAATGGGAGAATCACGGAGCCAGCTGTTAGCCAGCAGCTAAAAACAAACAGAGCACAGTCGGCTGAAGGCACCGCGGCATCAATCGTGCGTGGTCACACACACACACCAATCCAAAACATTCAGAGAGGTGCTGTGCAGCCCCCAAAACCAATTGGCGCATACCTGTTGGGCACACCAATGGCGAGCCGGCGAGACACTGTGACAAAAGAAAAAAAATCCGTTTCGAGGATTCAGATTGGAGAAAACCACGGATACATCAATGGGATTTTCCGCTAACGCTGCTAAAGCTTTCCTTCCCCAGTAGGTGACCTTTAAAGTCAGGGCCCGAGTTCTGCAGTGCCTAGATGACACGGCGTGTCTGGTCTTGAGGATCGCTCATGCGTTGCCGTAGGGTTTGGTGTCCACACTAGGCTATGGGGGAACATGCGTGGAGACACACACACACACACACACCACGGCCACTCTATTATCCAATAAACCAGGCCTTCTCTGAAGCTCGCAAAATGTCACGGGAACATGGCAAACTCACTCATGTATATACGCCTGTACGTCATATTTCTTGAACAACGACAGAAAGCCGTGCTCTTGCCGGAGTTCGGGCCACCGTGGCTGGGGTCCGGAGCGTGCAAGTCATTTTTCTTGACACGTTTGCGGAGCTTAGAGAAGCACCGTAGCAGCTGTTGCGGTTGTAAACAGCGCACTCACAGTTCACTGTAATTTTCTACATCTTCGCCCTGCGTCGCGTTGGCCGTACTTCAACCCAAAGGAGTTTCTTGATCTCATATCTCGTGGGCTGTTGCCGCTGCCGTCGGCGTGCCCGGTCGAAGCGCTGCCTGCCTTAATGCGATCCGGGCCCAATAATAGAAAATAGGGTTCGAAAAAAAAAGCAAGAAATCTCTGCCCTCTCGACTCGACGGGGGGGGGGGGGGCTGGTGAAAATGCATGTCTTAAGACCCCCACAGTACACGACAACAAAAGCTGAGGACTTCAGCCCTAATCACCCCCCCCCCCCCCCCCCACACACACACACACACCCCACCCCCCTTTCCCCAACTGAGGCAGTCACCCCTAGAATTGGCTGACTTTTGGTGGGTTGGACTAGTGGGTAGGTAAGTGGGTAAGTAAAAAAGAAAAACATAATAATCATCATTCATTGTTTGCATGTGTACAGACAAGCCAGCACAACTCTTACCGAAAAACTGACTAAGATACACATTCCAAGTCTAGTGTTACATAAAAGAAACTGTGACCAAGATGCAACTCCTTTATCTAAGTATGTGAAGGACAACGATAGCAGGTGATGATTTCAAACCTGAACCATGACGACACCGTTACTAACAATGATATATCGTGTAAACAGGAAGGCTAACAGATTCTCAGGGCTTGAAACAGACAAACATGTGAATGAAGTGAAGGGGCTTTGTTTAGGATGACGTGAAGGTAGCTTAGCATAGTAGCCACAAGGTGGGTTAGGACATTGTGTGCTGGCGTTTGTTTTGGCTACTATAGAAAGAATCAAGACCATTTTACAAATGAATATATTACACCAAATAAACTAGCCCATCAAATAAAATGCAATACCATTGTCATTATTCCAGTATGCATGAGTAAATGTTTGGCAAGTCATAACTGGTTCACCGAGAGGTTAAATGTTGTAGATTTAAAGCCAGAGTCAAACTAAAGGGAATGAAACATCTCATTATAGCAGAGGAGGGCAGCAATTCTGCCAACTCTGCAGACATTACCATTTCTCACCTTTAATAAAATGTATTTAACAACCCAGCTGATTTAAAGAGGTGCCAGTGACAGAAAACTGAGTTAACAGAGTTAAAATACTTTCATAAAGAGAAATACATCCATCTATCCAGCCATCTAGAAAAACACACACACACACACACACACACACACACACACACACACACACACACACACACACACACACACACACACATATATATATATATATAAAGTCGGACTGAATACAATTTCTTTTTCCATGACCAAAAAAAATACATGCATATAAAACTGAAACAATTCAAAGGGTTTCGCAACAGATGTTTTGCTTCACGGTAAACACATGGGACGCACCGAGAGCTATGGCCAGCTGACCACCCCCCCGCCCCTCCCCCCTCCCTAATTCCCCAGGCGCTCCATCATTTCCATAACTATGACTCCAGATGACCACTTCTCACCCCACCGCGTCCCAGTGGGCCGCTCACACAAAGACCTGATTTTAAATTGACTCACACACACGCCACACATCCCCCCACCCCCCCTGCTGACGCGCAGCAGATCTCCTTGACTTTGACCATCTCTGTATCTTGTTAGGCGAAATTCATCATCTGCTCTTCAGTGCCACAAACCCACTCACTTAGTCATTACGAGTCTAACTGAGCATACGTTGTCTCGTCCGCGCAGCCGAATAGTCACAACAGCCGCTGGCCTGCAGTTGTAGGTAAAAAAAAAAAAAAGTTGCCCAAAGCTACAGGTAGACACCAGCCATAGCCCTGAGCCCGCCTTGAAGAAGATATGGAAATGCTGAATAAATTCCCATTAAAAAAAACGGGCTGATAATCAGAAGTTCTGAAATAGATCTAGACACCCTGTTCCGTTTCCTTGAGGATCACTTGGATAACCAGAAATAAGCGAAGATAACCCTGTATGACGACTTGTTCAACCCTTCGTGGGTCGCTCATTTCTACACACGTTTGGTTTCGGTTCCTACCTGCAGCTGGCAGCATTCTGACGGCTTCACAACCCACCACCGGTCGCACGGGGTGACGCGGCACTGCGGCGCAGTCATTCACATAAACACAGCTTTACTGCCCAGTTTCCCTCTCAAAACCCCAGAACAAATGTCAGCTATGGCCACAACTGCTCTCGTTTCAACACCTCCCGCAGGAGCACAAAAGGCTAGTCAAGCCCCGAGCCATTTGTCTCTGGTTTCCCCCTGCAAAGAGAGAAGGAGGAGAAACCAGAGAGAAGCCTTACCTGAGGAGAGGAGAGCAGGAGTGTAGGAGGTGGTTTCGGGGATTCTGGAAGAAGTGTCCTCTCTGCTTTCAGAAAGAAACCAAGAAGGACTGGAGGAAGTCCCATCCAAGAGCATCACTGCGGACCCCAGGGGACAATTCAACAAGCACCCCGGAAGGAGACCCTGGACGAAAAGTAATGATATGGTCCTCTTTCAGGTCCTCAACAGAGTGAGTCCTGCTTGTAAGGGATGTGCTTGGGGACTGAGAGTGTGTGTGCGTGTGTGTGTGTCTGTGTGTGCGTGTGTGTGTGTCTGTGTGTGCGTGTGTGTGTCTGTGTGTGTGGTAAAGAGGAGGTGTGGGTGTGTTTGTAAAAACCCTCCTCCTTTCCTCACTCCCCCCCCCCCCACCCCAACACACACACCCTTAAAACTGCAAACAAACAGCCAGTGGAATGTCCCCCCCCCCCCCAGGACTTTAATTGCACCCCACCCATCTCCTCCCCCACCTCAGAGATAGCATCATATTCACACCATCCTGTAACTTCTTCTGCCATTGAGCCCTCGTTTAACCTCCCCTGTCCTTCCTTTTGTCCGGTAACCTATTCTGTCGTTTCCTCGTCCCAACACTACCTCTCACACATCGCTGGGTGAGGAAGAAGCAAAGACGAGGACATCGCTGGAGAAAATTCTGACCACAGCTGTCCCAAGGTTTCATGCCAGGACGCTGAATGGTGATTTTTTTTTCTCCCAATGTCGTAATCAGTATGCTTTTAAACAATTCTTTGAATGCAACTGTATTTTTACATTAAATCATGTGGCTTTTTTATTGATAAGGTTGGCGTTTATGTATTGCCACTGTAAACTACAAATATAATGAAAAGGGATTACATGTGTTAATTTTACAGCATGTGTAGTTCTGGTATTGTACAAAGCAGAGTGATCAACCCACTCTAATGCCCCCCATTACGTATCCACTTTGTTAAGATGTGAACTAAGGTCACGCTTTTATTGTTGAGTGCAATGATAATTAAGAGTGCACAGCCCCGGGTCCAAAATAGACTTGTGAAGGAACCGGAGGCTGCGAGTGTCGTTGTCATGGCGCCGCTGATGTCGTGGGGGGCAAAATCATGACAGCGGTAGATTCATTTGGGAGGACAGAGAGTGAGTGTGAGCCAGAGACCAAGAGACAGAGAGACAGACAACCTTGTGGTTAAGGTTTGAAAGGTTCTGGGTTCCAAAGTCTGAGGTTCCGCAGACGAAAGGCACCAGTAGGTATCTATGAGCAAGCTGTCCTAACCCCTATCTGCTGCCAAATGACTTGCATCGGAAAAAATGAAGTGCAAGGCACTTTGGATAAAAGCATCTGCTAAATGACTAAGTAGTCATAGTGAGAGGAAGACAGAAACAGAGATAAACAAGACAGAGATGGTGACAAAGAGACAGAACCAGGCATGGAGCATGGCCCTCTGAGAAACATGAGCAGATGTTGGTGTGTCTAGACGGTGTGCTTGCTCAGTGTAAACCCAACTGCCCTCAGCTCTGTGGTGGATCGAACTTTCCCTCAACAGTCAAAGGAGTGAGCAGTGACCTCAATATGGAGACCAGGCTGAAGGGTCACTCCAGTACTGAGCCAGAGCATCTCTCCTAGATGGAGAATCCAATTTCCCACGAAGCCCCCTAAAACTATCTGCCTCCCCGGGCTAGGGGCTCTGAAGGGTACACCCATACATAGACTGGATGAGAAGCCATTTTGTTGGAAAATACACACCGACACGCATATAAGAGGGTGTAGGCCACATGACACTTTGTGTGGATTGAAAAGAAATGCTGGTGTCTGTGTGTTTGTCTGCAAATCTACAGTAATCAGTAAGAAGAAAACAAAGAGCAACACCAGAATCCTAAGGGACAATCCCAAGAGGTGGCTCTAACCACTGTTTACACTGGCGGACTGAAAAGAATAGACAATACATGTCTGTGTGTCATGTGTGTGCAATACAATTACCATGTGTGTCATTGCTGAGAGTTGAAGTTAAAATGGAATCCCATGTTGACCAGAAGCCAAATAAGCCATCATCAGACATCTTGATGGGACCGAGAGCTGAATTCCATCCTTCTTAACAAACAGCACACAAAACAGTGGCAGGGTAGCAGGAGGTCCAATTCCCTGCCGAAAGGTACTGGGTTCCATCCCGGATGACATACATCTGAAGTCACACAAGTCTTGGATAAGTGTGGGCTAAACGACTAAATAGAAAATGGTAGCCCTAATGGAAGACAAAGAGAGCCCAACGCTAACACATATTTGCTTCACTTGAGCACAGATCGAGAAGACGGGCCAACATTAAAATCAATCTGCTTCAACCACAAGAATTACAAAAAATTGCATGCAGAGACAGGTTCACCCATTACCAAAAAAAAAACCCCAACGAAAACAAATGGTCTTCACACGCCCACCCATGGTCATGATTGAATCGGGCCTTCAACACATTGACGGCTCGGTCAATATCGCCGTGGCGACATGTTGACAGGTGAGCTCCGACATGCCTGCCACTGCGGTGATGATGTCACAGCCAATTACCATCACCGCCAATCGCCTGCAGGCGCAGATAGCTCACAGGGAGGGCCGTCCTGTTGACTGCCTGATTATTTAACGGTTATCTTGCATATTATTCACCATTAGTGGTTAGGGGTTTTGACTCTGGGTCAAACGACTGGGATTGAGCCTCGTGATCGCAGTCTAACTTTAGGAATTCTTCGGAAAAATGTAAACTGCCAAAGTCGTACCTGCTCCTTAATGACACCAGACAAAAGCGTCTGCAAAAATGACTAAATCGTAAAAACCAGGCTAAGACATGCTTCTGCTGCAGAGCCTACAGGGCTCTGAGTAAGTTAACCTTCCTTAACCTACAATAGCGATTTTTTAAGGTTTTACATCCAGTTTGCCCGGGGCATTTATCCAGTAAAGCTGAGAACCATCACAGAACACAAATCAACACTGGCGTCACTACAAGCATGCGCTGCGAGTTTCTAAAAGTTTGGACAAGGTAGGGTCTCATCTGCAAACAGTACACTCCGACCGCAATGCAGCGTTCACGTGAGGTCCGTCTCCATTTTCCCTGCCAATGTAGCACTTTTTAAAACCGCCTCGAACCAAAAAGTGAATCCAAAAACTGTGACGCTTCACAATCACCCCAAAACTTCCTTAATTCATGCCTTCATTCCCTGACCCGGCGCAGTGTTTTCCGAGGGTCCAACACACACACCCTTAAAACTGCGAGGTCACCCCCCCCCCCCCCCCCCCCCCACGTGTCACCGCTGAAAAAACACAGGCTTGTTTTGCATGAGCGGGCTCGCCGCGGAGGTGACAGGGCTGACATTAAACATGGCGTGTTTGTCCTCCACGTCCGGCAAACACAATAAAAACCGTGAGAAGGCGCGGAACGCGGAAGGCGACGCGGTCAGCGTAAAGCAAGCCGCAACACTGTCTGAAAAACAATGCACACAGTAGTCACCCTCTGGGAACTGCCGCAGCCAAATGCAGCAGCTAATGACGTCCGCCTGTTGGTTTTCATTTGCTGCTTAATATACTGTAAAGAAGGCTACCGCGGCTGTGTGGCTGGCCATGAATCACATTAAATAGAGTGTAGACTAATCGTTTAGTAGTGTTACAAATTAATTCCACGGACTAATTGTGATCATTCTGTGCCTTTTTGTTTTTTAATCATTAAACAATTATAATAAATGATGTGTACAATTCGATCTACATTTTTTTTTAGAAGTGTCGAATACAAGTCACTTCATTTTTGACAGAAAGCCCACATCGGCTGGCATGAACTGCTTTGCAGACAAATCTACAAATCAACAACTCTCCTATCCCCAACTGCTGCGCTTCTCTTATGCAATTAGTCAAATCTACAGTAGGATCCCCGTGTTAAGCCTTTAACACAACATGACACCATCCCTCTCCCCGCGCTTCCACTGTACTCCGCCAGGCAACCTGCACCAATCACACCACGAGAAGTTTGTAAAGAAGAAACGGCTACTGTCACCCGAGAGATGAAAGAGCAGAGGCAAGGGTTGGAGGAGATCATTAGCGCAGTGCAGTGCTGTGCTGCTGCTGCTGCTGGTGGTGGTGGTGGTGGTGGTGGTGCTGGTCTCCTGCAGAGCTCCTCGTCTTCACGACAGACTTCAAAGGCTCCGGTGTCGATCGGGGAAATCATTTACAATGCACAGGAGGAGGAAGGCGACGGGGAGGAGCGCGAGGACGGATGCTAACTGGCTCTGCGCTGCTCGACACGCCGCGATGCTTACATCACAGCGGCCGCGTTGTCACCAGCGCCATCACTTCTTGAAGATGAAGAGAAAAAGCGCGCGCGTTGCTCTCCAAAGGCCCAGAATCGGCCCGGAATGGCCCACAAACTGGCAGCCCGGGTCAGGCAGGGGACAGAGGGTGGTGTGGCATACCGAACAGCGGGAGGCTTCTTGCTATACGTTCTACTCGTGGATTCCCTGGGTTATATCAGTAGATACCGCTGTCTGCCCGCCATCGCACCCCTAAGCAGAAGGAGAGATCCCTCTTCTATGTTCCTTCTAAAAAAAAAAAAAAAAAGGAGTTTGGGGAGTTATTCATTCGAGTCCTTTAGAGGGCTTAGGGTTAGGGGGTGTGGAAAAATGTGGGCCTGTGAAGCCCTTTGAGACTGGAGCAGTGATTAAGGGTTTAAAGGAAATTGACTTGACACAGGGCACAGATCAATTACTTTCACTGAACACTACCGCTAGTTGCGAGTCATTCGGATCCTGCCATCACCTGGAGAGTTAATCAATGAATGAGCCCAAATCCAACATAACTCACTTAAATGTACTAAAAAAACAACCAGTACTTACCATCAGGCCATCGATGAGCCATTACAAACCATATCAACAGTCACCCTTTAGTGACATCAGCAGTGGGAGTGTCCGCCCACTCAGACGAAAACAGTTTGAGGACCACGGGTTTGAGAGTTATTCTCAGCATTCCTCTGGCCCGCGATGAATGGGACGGAAGCGGGGCGTCCAAAACTCCAGCCCCTCCCCCCCGCGGTGATTCATGACAGCGGCAGTTTAAAAGACGCTTACTGTGTTCTTCCCTGCCAACCTCAGGCTCTTATCAGCCAAGAGAAGCCCACATGCACTCCTCCCTGTACCTCCCCCGCTGGGCCTCCATCACAGCTGGTCATGAGTTGGTGGGAGGGGTGGGGAGGAGGGGGGGGGGGGGGGGGGCTGAGGGGAGAGGAAGAACAAGCCAAGTCCCAAGATAAAATAAGTTCTGATGAGGGGGAAGTCACGTCCCTCAGCATTACTCTTGTGGAGAGCGAGCACCAGGAAGTGGATGAATGAAATCAGCCTTGATGACGCTGTTGAGTTTTATGTTAGGGAAGTGGATATAGTCACCGTTAAAACGATAACACAAACTGACAAAGTGCTTTTGAAACTTGTTTGCTTCACCCTCCCTTGTGATTTTGAGGCTCTGCTAATACAATACTTTCAAAACGAGTCATTATTTTGTATTCACACGGCTATCGGTATCAACAGAGCACACCAGTACAACTCGTCGAGTAGATTACTACCGTTACGAGTGAGTAATTTAGCAGATATTTCTATAAAAAAAATAAAAGTACAGCTCATTAGGAAGCAGGAAGCGGGGAAAAAGCAATGTGGTAAAAGGGATTCCTACATCTAAACATGCAAACACTGGCGATTGTACCCAGAAACCTTTGGACTTTTGGAGGCCCAAAGTGACAGATGGCAGATATTAAAAGAACCTCGACTGGACTCATCACCCCCTCAGCATTGGCATTGTGATTACAGATTCGGGCAGTCTCCATCTTGACCTTTGTTGTCCCATTGTGGGACCCATTATACCGCGCCGCCACCATCCACGTCTCCCCAAGCCTCCTCTGGCGTCTCCAACAGCTGGATCAGAACAGCGGAGGACCTCGCCGCCCCACAAGCTTTGAAATGCGGATCAATAAACGTCTGCTCTGGCCATGTCTCTTTGTTCCCTCAGTATTCCTTTCCACGCTCGCTTGCAGGCTCAAATAACAGCCCAGGGGGAGCGTTCCTGGGCCTGAATGATAATCTGTAGACCCCAGCTTTAAATAATAATGGCGTCTTTAGATCAAGTGAGTCAAGGCATAGCCTTTACGGTGCGTGTGGTGCTTACGTTTTCTGTTTTTATGGATGTTGCTTGTGTTATTGTGCAGTCCATCTAGAATAGAGCATGTGAAACTATTCTCCAGTGACATGCATTGTGTGTCTATACCATCCCATACCCAGAACATCTGGGTGTTTTTTTTGTAATGCATTACACAGACTTCCTCAAAGTCATTTAAAGAGAAGTTCATGGTATCAACAAACAAAAAATGACTGTGGCTCTAACCACACCGCGTGTTCGAAGTCGAGTCGCACGGCCTGCACCGACCGCTGCTGCACCGACTGCTGCTGTAGCGGAAGCCTGCTGGGGCGATGCACCACTCACAACGTTGACCACCACGGAGATCAACGGCTACAAGCCTACAGCGGTTCGGTGTCACAATCACCGCTCACCTTTCACACTGGGGTGGAAGGGGCGAGCGGCGCCGAAACACAATACATCAAATTTCACGGAGACGCAAACAGCACCCGGGTTTGCCTCGTCTCATCAAACAAGGTGGGGGGGGGGACTAAAAAGGGTTGATGGATGTGCAAGCGGATTGTGAACGCAGCGGAAAAAAAAAACGCATACATTGGCAGAAAACGTCGACAACAAAAGACGCCATGTTTGTATTGCGGCCGGCCCGTGTGGACACGGCGGCGGTTTATGGCCGCCGACCTTCCTACCATCTTGGAACGGCACGCCGAGGACTTCCCACGCTGGACATACCGCGGCTAGCGTGCGTACATTCTGTCAGGGGGACCAATTACAGTGACCGACTGCGCAAGGAGTGTGCTGGCTTTTCATACAATAACTCTATTGTGCCACAGCAGAAGTGGTGGGCCGGGCTAATGGCGCACAAGACGAATCTGGCAATTAGCCGGGCCTCGACGTGCGACGTGGGGACGGATACAATGTGGGGGACCGCAGATACACACAGGAGGACCACACGGGGAGACAATGGAGGCACGAGTGGTCACGCACAGGCACACGCACGTGGGGAGTGTTGTGGACACATTCCTGCTTCGCATTAATAACGTTTCAGTGGCACCACGTTTTTTTTTTTTTTATGGCATTACATTTTAATAACTACGCTCTTAAGACCTTGCTCCGACTATTAAAAGGCAAACATTTGCTGAGAACGTGCATGGGGCCTTTTTGAGGAAGGAGGAAAAAGGTCGACCGAAACAAACCAGAAATGGTTTTTTTCTTCCCCAAGTTGGGAGAAACCCACAAACAGCATTTTATCTAAATATTGAACAACAGCTTTGGCAGGAAAGGGATTTCTGAAAAACAGTAATGGACAAGTCCTGTATCTGGGTAGCTCCATTATTAAAACACCTGCCTGTCTTCCTGCCTACCCACCCCCCTGCCTGCCGGCCTGCCTACCCATCTGTATGTCTTACTGCTTACCCATATGAATGTCCCTGTCTGTCCACCAGCCTGTATGCCTACCCCACCTGTCCGTCCGCCTGTCTGTCTACCTCTCCGCATGCCCACGTCTTTCTGACAACCCACATGTCTTTCTGCTGAACAGTCCGTCTGCCTACCTAACTTGTCTGTCTGTCTGTCTGTCTGCTTGCCTGTCTACCTGCCTGCCTGGCCCTCACATGGCAGGAGGAAAGGTTGCCCTGACCTATCAGCAATGCCAGCCTTATACAGTGCCTCCATTGTGGAGCGATAACTCTGCAGAATGACACAATTTTCCTAGTGGGTTAAATTTATGGGTTATGGCTGGCTGGCTGGCAGCGGTTGGTGGCATTTCTAAAACTGTATAATTTACTATGAAGCCAAGTCTATCTAGGAGAGAAATTAATCAAACTTAAAGTGATTTACAGTGAATACAGCAAGATGCCCAACCCATACCGCTGCTAAACCTGTTTGTTACAGCCCCCCCCACCACCAGGTGAGAGGGTGATTAGTAATTCTTCTAAGCATTTGTATATCTATCCATTTGTGACATCACAAGTGGGAGTGTCCATCCAGATGTATGATGGATAGGTGATGGTGGAATATACCAACTGGAAGGCTGGAGCGAGAGCCATCATCATTCATCCGTCTGGTCCAGCTTGCGACGTTACAAGATTCGGACATTAAAACAGCATGTATCGACTAATCACCTTCCTAGCTGGTGGTGGTGAAATATGGGCCTTTTAAGGAGCGGTTGGGTGTTAGGTATGGCAGTTTAAAATGCTTACAAGTTGGCCGTGGCCTCTGTGGCTCAGGCCTCCAAGCCACTAACCCATGGCCTCATTGGTCTCAGCTAGTGAATCAATGCACTAGAGTCAAGCCACACGCTGCAGTTCCAGAAAACATAACTCAATGCGCCTAGTGCTGCGGGACAGCCCATAGGCCCGATGACGAACTGCTTCTACTTTTGGATAATTCATGAGGGGAAGGACTAGCCGAGGCTCCGACAACACTGCATTGTGATTTTGGTCACTTAATTTTCCCTTTTATGTCAAAGATTTATGGTTAGGAGTGTGCTGCTTTCAAATCCAGCTCATCGCAGTTTAGCTTTAATTTATGCCGTCCTTCCCATTCTTTTCGTCTGTATAGATTATAGAATTTAGACATTAATGTCCAACTTTTGACTGCATTGCGGTCTGCGTTCCCCATTAAATATATATTGCATCATGCCACGGCTACATCAATGGGCGATAACACAAACACTTGATTAGTCATTAAAGGGGGAGAGAGCCAGGGATCTAGACATAAACACCGGGATCAGCAAGACAATGGGTTTTCCCAGGATATTGTACACAGAAGAAGTTGCAGATCACTCCAAACAGTAAATCTCGTTTCTGTGATGCTGTTCTTTTGTTCTCCCACTCCTCCCTCCCTCCCCCCATCCCTCCCTCCCGGCAGATTTTCCTTTTTAAAAACACTTTTGGAGCTACACTGTGTAACAGTAATCCGGCGGTGAGTACGGTTTGGGCCGCGGGCCAAGGAGTAGGCTGTCGGTTCTGTTTACTCCGCAGCGCTCCGTGCGTGAGATGAGCCGCGATGTGCCATGTAGGATGTGCAGCATGAATACTTCGCTCCAAACACTTGCTAAGTGGTTGAGTTATATGCGCATTTGCAGGCCGCCCGTCTTTAAAGTACGACGAGGAAAGTGAAACAAAGTCGTGGATTGTACGAAGGAGCCGTCGCATTACCATATGAATGCGTGCGCGCATTCCTTCATGTATGGCCAATGCCGTCTCAAGTTCGCCAGCGTCTGAGATGGCAGAGAATACAAGGTTGTTCACCAGAGGTAGATTGTTATCGCAGCGTTAGATCGGCATGGAGTAGGTTGATCAAACTTTGTGATAGCCCATCTTTGAATATCTACCTCTGCACCAGACATAGTTCAAAAAACTAAATAATGATATTCACCAGAGGCAGATTAGCATTTGATATCAAAGTTTGATTAGGCTATCATATGGTACAATTAGCCTACTTAAGGGCCACTTTCCACATTCCATCAACTCAAAACGTAATCAGTGGATGTATGATAAGACATACAGGAATGAGACACACATATTAAACACATTTGACAGTCCCATAGACATGACAATCTAAACACAAAGCAGCAAAAACAGACAGACAGAGGGCCATCTCTGTCTATACCCCACCCATCCCATCTCATTTCACATCATAACAGATAATCAATACAACCCCCCCCCCCCCCCCCCCCCCCTCCCCCCTCCCTCTCTCAGGTAGCCGTACAGCTGGACAGGTGAGGCCCCGATCCTCAAAGCCGTAACAGACCAGATGTGGCCAACTTGATTACAGACCTACCGGCTGACAGCGCAGCAGCTGGCTATACAGCCAATATTCGTGAAGAAGGAGACATTGTAAAAGCAACGCAACTATAACAAGGTCATATGGGGGCCAACAGCAGCTGCAGGCGCGGGTATCTGCCCCCCCCCCCCCCCGGGAAAGCAAACCCCAGTCTCATGTGTGTTTATTGCAGCTGGGTGTCAAACGCGGGAGCGAACCGTCCACACGCATGTGTGTGTCAGACCACACTGGTCACCTATCCACGCCTCTCCGTCTATATATACCTCCCGTGTATGTAGTATCCAGGACCCCCACATTGCCGGAGATGAACCGGCCTGGTTCTGGTTCTGGGGGGGTGATCACCACCAAAAACACCTTGACTCGTCGTCCGTAACGCAGACAGGTCTGTTACCTACCTGCCTTCGGTCGTCCGTCCACCATGCATCGCCATTAGTGCCTCGTCAATTATGGGAGTTATGGTTTTGTTTCTTTACAGACAGAGGTTGATATGAGTCTGTTTTTTGGAGGAGCAGCGGGGGGAGAGACCGGGCAGACGTGTTAACCCCTTAGAAAGATCGGTCCGTCCAGGAATGACATGACATTTCCAATTCGGCTGAATCATTGGCGATAGACGACGGCCGAACCAAAACACCGAGGCCCCCCGCTGCTCCCCGTAAAACAAACGCAAATCACTTGACGTGTGCACGGTGCCGTGTTAAGATACAGCATCCCGCCGTCTGGCTTCATTTTACACAAAGTTGTACGAATCGCGTTGGGAGCCGAATGGCGTAGAGCCGGGCGGCGCTAAGACCCGGTGGATCCGAAAAGGTTTCTTCGCACGTACCTGTCACCGCGGTCTGCGGTGCGAGGCGACAGCCATCACGGGGAGCTTTAAAATCCCGCTTTCACGCGTTGCCGTCGCGGTGCCACGGGCGCTGGGGCGGTCGCTTGTCGTCGGGAGTACGGTCGTGTGTTTCCCCCGCCGTGGCTGCTGCTCGGCTCTAGTGTCAGGGCAGACCGACCATGCGCATGTTGATCCTCCGCCGCCGCCGCCGCCGCCGCGCGAGGGAGGGAGGGGGAGGAGCAACGGGGAGGGGGGGCGGGGCGGGTAGTAGCACGGGCTGCTCTGAGAGGACGCTGCTTAATTAGCGCCCCCGCCCCCCTAGCCAATCAGGACTCACTGGTTGGATTCAATTGGACGTTACCTTTTTCACGTATGAAAGTAGATTATTGTTATTGTTTAAGTAACAATAATGGATAATATCAGCCGATATTAGCCAATTTATGTAATAACTGTTCATATCGGTATCAGTTTTACCACCGATAATGTGCTTGCTCGCTCGTTGGCACACAAAATGTCTGTGGTCTGGAATTTTTTCACCTGCGGATACCAAATTTGCAAATTTGAAAAAAAAAAACGCCTGCATACATCTGTATACTATATCGGTTGATATCGGAATCGGAAATTAAGAATTTGGACAATATCGGCTATCGGATATTGGCAAAAAAGTCAATATCGAACATCCCTAGTGTAAATGTATCTTGAATTATGATTGTTTGGCGTCCTTGCTTTGTTTTTTTGTACATTTTTGTTTAGTTTTTTTTTCAACCAATAAAGCAAAAAAGTCGCGTGTCACAGAAACACAAAAGTCTGTAGGTAGTAAATAATTGTTTTAATCAATGTGGGCACTGGTAACCCTACTTATAATAGGAGTAGAAGAAAACAAATAGTATGTTATTTAGCCACTTTCCCAAAAAAGTATTTTAAGAAATGTTAGGCATATGTGAAAGCAAATCCAGCTCCATATTGTCTTGCAATTTTTCATTAAAAAATTAACTACATATGAACCCAACATTTCATGTTTTTCCTTCATTTCAGAATTTAAAACCTCTGCTCGGTTTCTGTGAGCAATAGCAGAGGGAACGCGGGGCTCTTCTGTCCCCTAGTGGCGGGATGAGAAATCACCTTTGTTACCCCAATTATTTTTACGGTAGATCAGTTGAAAAAAACTTGACGTTGTTGTTCTTCACTAAAACACATTTGAATACCCAAATTCATGAAATAATAAATGCGCCACATTATTCCCCCTACACACGTTGTTATTTAAGTAACATTGACAAAAATACACCTTTGTTTTCTTTTTTTCTCCTGAAATTCGACCCCTACGGTATATAAACTAAAAATAATCTCAAATATACAAACGGATATGAACGGCGACACACATGTACACTATTTACATCGACAGTCACTCTGATGCAATGCGAGCCAACGTCTCGTCACCGTGGTTACGGCTCTACTAAAAACATTTCAGGTGGTGGAAAAAAACCCCGAAACAATCGAATCAACAAAAGGGTGCGTCTTTGGCTGCAAGAGAATCCTCTTCTTTTTTTTTGTTTTTTTGTTTCAAACACAGAGCGGTACTGGTGAGTCCGGTCCTGTCCGTGTGTCCGGGCCTTCCCCCCCGGCTGGTCACTACTGGTCACAGTGGTTAAACGACCCCCCCCCCCCCCACCGCCGCCCGCCGCCCGCCACCACACCACGCCTCACCAGCGGCCGCGGAGAAACGGGGGACCCCCGAACCCCGGGGGCCCTCCGTTCCGGAAGGGCCCCCCCCTGTCGGGGCCCATGGGGTGGCCGCGGGGGGGGAAGGGCGGCCCCCGGGGGGGGAACGGCATGTGCATGCGGAAGCGGTCCGGCGGGAACATCATCTGAGGGGGCATGTGGCCCATGTTGGGCCCCGGCGGGAGGAAGGGCGGCATGTGGGGGCTGGGCATGCCCGGCGGCGGGCTGTGCATGTGATGGGGCATGCCCGGCCTGGGGCCCGGGGCCATGGCCATGGCCTGGGGCCCCGGGGAGCCCAGCCGGACGTCGGCGCCCGAGTCGGGGGACATGGCGTCGGGGGGCTTGGCGTCGCCGGCCGAGTCGTCGGCGGGCTTCCCTCTTCCTGCGGCGGGCGGGGAGAACCCTGCGGGACGGGGATCACAGAGCGCGCGGTCAGCCGTTAGCAGTTAGCCGTTAGCAGTTAGCAGTAAAACAGCCGAAAGACACAGTATAGTTGATCTATTTTGACCCAACTTGCATTGAATATAAGATGTGCTTCATCAACCCCGGACAACAACACAGAGCGGTGCAGATGTAGACCTCACAAAATGAACGTATTCATGCTGTAGCGCTGGCGGACCAAGATTCGGCCATCTCCTGCCTCGATTTTGATTGACGGGTTCAAAGAAACAAGACTGTAAGACTTTATACACTGGGGCTCAGGACAGTGCACATCATTCAGTTGCAATAGGGTTTCCTATAGGGTAACCCCCTCTATTACCTTGAAGGTTCAAAACTGAGCTGTTGTTGTGTTAGGATAAAAGGTTCTGGGGTCGAACCCCATTGTCCGCAGCCAACCTGTCGGCATCCAAAGTTCACCCCTCTAAACGAGTTCAGAGTAACTGCCAGATTTGGTCAGGGTTACCCTTGGGGTGACCTAACAAAGACCCCCGACTCTGGACACGGCCCTGCTTGTGTCTTGAACACGAGTCGAGGTCATGGGGTTATGTTTACCTTCTGCCAGCTTCGAGGGGTCGAACCGGGAGGAGAGGAAGGGCGGGGCTCCACCGGGAGACAGCAGGACCGCAGGGTACCCCGGTGGGGCCCCCATGGGGGCTCCGTGCTGCTGCTGCGCTAGGGCTGGCCCCTAGGGAGACACAGAAAGAGAGAGAGAGACGGTCTTTTACATTGAATTCATGTATACGCCATTTTGTCCACTGGCTTGTTGGGAGGGTCCACGGTCAGGAAAAAACATGTTCAGCGAGCAATGTGATGATACCGCAGTATGTTCGTATATACAATGTATAAACGGTAATACGGCAGCGGTTTTGAAACGGTGAGTCATGACCCATTGGTGGGCCGCAGCACAGGACCCTGTACTGTATTGATGAGCGGGACACCTATTGTATTGCATTGTAATGTCAGTCATCCAGGTTTTGTTCCGACACGGTAATGAGAATATAACACTGTGGGTCCTGGACCTGAAAGTACTTCCCAAGGTGGGTCACAACATGAGCACGTTTGGGAACCCCTGATATGTATCACAAGTCCTGCAAGTTCCTGGAATTGGAACTCGTTTTGTATGACAGCCATGAACAACGGCGCTGAAATCGAGTGAAATTTCCTGTGTGGAAGACACAAGGAGTGCGTCTACTGAAGTGGAGTGAGGTAGATGGGGTGTTCCAACTCCCAGCAGGATGCTCATTAATGACACGGCTTTGAAATCACTGCAAATGGCTGGGGATCAAAAGTGTCTGATGAATATGTAAATATGTTCCGCCACTTCTGTAAGACAATGATACGAGTGATCTTCTGCAACAGAAAGATCATGCTTTATTTTTTTTGTGACACACACGCACACACAACTTTGTTGAAGTGACATTGTGCACAGACACTCCAAGAGCAGCAGCAGGAAGGCCCTACAAAGGTAGAGACGGCAGCAGGTTTCAAAGGTTGATCCTCAAGTAGAAACAGCTGTACCGAGTTAGTCCTGATCCCAACTCAACCCCCTCCTCCCCTGCCCCACTTTGTCTCACAGCACCCTGGCTGACGCCTGAAGCAAGGCGTTTCATCCATCCTTTGATCCAAAGGCTATGAGGCTCTCCACACCGCTAGATAAACACGTGTGTTCGTGTGCGTGCGTGTGCGGTCCGTTTTGAGCAATCCTTCAGGTCTATTACCAATGCATAGTTCCAGTTTCTGTGCTTCACTGAAAGAAAATGGCCAAATTCAGCTGTATATATAAGTATAATTTTCTTCACTTTGCAGAACTCATTTTACTTTTTTTTTTAATTATAGTATGAAAAATGGACCAATGTTATTATATTCTGAACCTCTCCTCGAAGGGGGAGGTAAAGGGAACACATATGAACAAGTATGAATTCACATGCATGTAAAAGTGAATAAATGTGGTCTGTAAACACACCCAAATTGCAGAGACCTTCTGAGAACTTACTTAGATGACAGTTTGAGAACATCTTGACCATATCCTGTGTGGTCCATAACACCACACTGCTGGTCCTGGTTCAGCACATCAACCAGTAGAGATACGAAAGGTTCTGGTACCGGAAAGTACGGTACCAGATACTGCCAAGGTGTTCCGGCTCCAAGCTGAAAGGCATTGGGTTTGAACCCTAATGTCTACACTGAGTAACCTGTAGCATCCTCGAAAGATTCCCCTTAACCCCTACCTGCTCCTAAATGAGATGAAGCTGAATTGACCACCAGTATCTTTGTTTAAAAGTGTCTGTTCAATGATTAAATAGCAAAATTGTAGGGAGATGCAAGATCAGTGCTGTGTATATGAGCACATGCACAAACACAGTCACACACAAATGTAAAGAGCATGCACACTATAGCTGCTAGAGCCAGACCACACATACACCAAGAAAATGGAATCCAGCAAACCCTGGACACTACTGTAAAAGGCATTACTGTAGAGGTTCTGCCATCACATGATTTGAATGATTATCAACCAGTGGGGCAGACATGACAAAACGTCAGTGCCTCAACTCCATGGAGATGACACAATGTCAAGAGAAGGGCATCACTACAGATGAAATGCGATTCCATATGGGTTTTTTTTAACCGCCTGTGTGTGAGTGCATCCAAAATCACATTCAACATGTTACAATGATTTGCTGATATGTGGTTTTTGCCGTTCCGGAAGTCATCACACAGGTGTCACGTGTTCACCTGCATGACCTCATATTGTATGAAATACTAGACATGTAACAAGACTGTAGGTAATAAACAATAAACTCTGGGGCTCAGTAGAACAGTGCACATCATTCAGTTGCAATGGGGTTTCCCCCCCCCCCCACCAATTACCTTGAAGGTTCAAAACTGAGCAGATGATGTGTTAGGACAAAAGTAGGTAAGGTTTTGGGGTCGAACCCCATTGTCCGCAGCCTACCTGTGGGCATCCAATATTCCCCCATCTAAAAATACCACAAGTCACTCTGAAAATAAATCATAACTTCTGCATTGTTCTATGTATGTATCTATGTGCCCATTAGAATTTGATTAGTTCTCGTGCTAAATATGTTCTCAT
Source organism: Urophycis tenuis (assembly GCA_036785325.1). Taxonomy (NCBI): domain Eukaryota; kingdom Metazoa; phylum Chordata; class Actinopteri; order Gadiformes; family Phycidae; genus Urophycis; species Urophycis tenuis. The sequence continues at coordinate 8,493,217 of JAXIVH010000011.1, forward strand.
ATGTTCTCTCATTAGTTCTCATGCTAAATATACAAGTAAAATATAATTGCTCCTTTCTAAAGATTTCTCAGTTAATCAAACAATTTGATATACATATATTAATTAATATGGCAACTTCACAAGAACAGTGAGGTAAAATGAAACACATTGCAGGAGAAACCTGAGTGGTTCTATTACCCTGCTGCCCGTCATTTAACACACCATAATTCTTTATTTCTATGGTGTGGTATAACTGTCGAACATCTGGTTATTAAATACATATCTACTGCATCACTGATCTTAACAGGTGTGCAACATGTGTTGCTCTGAGATGTCTATAGTTTCACTTTGTGTATGTGTATATATTCACATATCAAATTCTGAGTTTAATTTGAAGAAGTGTTATGGACTGTGTGGACAGAATGTGTCCACCAATATAGTATGATGGACCCAAATAAAATCCCATGCAGTGAGTATGAATATGGATATTATGACTACAACTCTTAGAATAGGCAATTAGTCAACAGCTAAAATATGTTGTATACTAAAGCTGTCATGGTAGCAAATATTAGTATGGATCCAACATTGACAGTGCATGCATATTTTAGTTGCATGTTTGATTTTTTTTTAAATGTAACTAAAAAGGTAAATCTGCAGAGAAACAGTCTTGCGATACATATTATTACAGTACACAGTGGTACACAATCTGTGCAATATTGTATCTTGAACTCCTTCATGTCGATGTTATTGTCTTACATCCATGTTTTACCATTAACACACATTAAAATTAAAATACAAAATGAGGATCTACATTTTCAATCATCTAATCCTATAAAATCCTACAAAATATATGGTCAAATCAACTTGCCTTATACACCAATTTGAAATGTGTAGCTATTATTACATCAGGTAGATAGAATGTATGTAACCACTGTACATCCAGGTACAATCTTCCAGTATATTCTTCTTGGGTGAGAGCAGGTGTTTCCCTGGAGCTCCCTGATTCTACAGTCACAACAATCTCATCTGAACCATTTATCTATAACTATTCAAAACACAAAAAACATGCAAAATATTATATTAAATAATAAGGTTAAACTAATTACTTGACAAATAACAGCACAAACATACCAAAACAAAATTGCTTGCCAATTAGTTGTAAAATGTCTCATTGTAGCCCTTTAATAAATCTTTAATAAGTGATTAGTGTCAGAGGGATATACTGCCTATAAAACCAGATTAGGTTAAATTGGTAATTACTCAAAACTGAGCAGTATCTATCAGCTAGACACTGAGCGGAGCCTCTATTATGTAGGGATTGTCCAGTGTCACCATCAGCTAGAAACGGCCCAGCAGCATCTACAAACTAGAAACTGACCTTACCCTGGCACGTTGTTCCCTCTGGAGATGAAGCAGGACCCCGGCCGCTCCACACACTCCCCATGATGAGGGGTCCCCCCCCAGGGGGCCAGCCTGAGCGTGGGCCACCATCTTACACATCCACACGGTATAGCAAGCAAGTTAGCACGGCTAAGTGTTCGCACTTTTAGACAGGTTTCCCTTTCGTCCAACCAAACGCACGTGAGATGGGAGCAAAGTTTTATGAAAGGTGTTCAGGCACATCCTGGGGAGTTTAGTTCCTCCAAAGCAAGGAGGAGAGTGAGGTGTCTTCATCTTGTTTAATCCAGTCATTACCCTTCATGTCTCTTGTGTACATTCCTTGTTAATGTCCAGGAGGAGGAGGAGGAGGAGGAGGAGTGGGGGGGCGTTTCTATGAACACTCACCTGCTGGTTGAGGGCTCAACAGAAAGGTGATGATTTTGGTCGGGTCAACGGAAGGATGCTTGCTCTCCATTGCTCTATCAGCTGTTTAGGAGATGCTTACAGTGCAGTTGGATAATAGAAAAGGTCATTCAAGTGTGGGTAGCGATTAGTCTTATTCAGTGCCCTCATATTGCTGGGAGATTTAGGGATTGAACCCGGAACCCTTTGAGTTTGGAGTTGCCTTGCCATGAGACTATGAAAGCAAAGCAACAAAAAAAAAACATGACCTATGTTTCTTTACCAACATCTGAAGCAAACTGAATATGATATGAAAAAAAGTTTGCTTTCCGGCAGGCACCTTCATATATAACTCTGGGATGGTCCCACGACTGTAAATCCTATTGAGGTTCAACAGGACGGGATTCCTATTGATTCAGTCACCTTGTGACCTGGAATTCCATCCAATGAAAGAAATCATGTACAGCCGCTACAGATAACTTTTTATACACACACACACACACACACACAGGCATGCGCATGCGCGCGCACACACACACACACACACACACACAGGCATGCGCGCGCACACACACACACACACACACACACAAACAAACAGATCTCATGAAGCAGCCCATTTCAGTCCCACATAGCGTTTCAAGGAATATTCATTTTATGCTCGTTTCTGAAACTTGCAAGGGTTAGGAGCAGCGGCAATCTATTTTATAAAGAAAGTAACCCATGCTATTGAGAATTGCTTAAAGAGTGACTACATGTGAGACCCAATTTGAGCGTTTGCTGCCACCTAATGGTAACAAAGAGGAAACCAATGGAAGAGGCAACATTTTTGACTAAAGAATATACGTTTTATATTATTATAAAGTAGGTATTACTTTATCTTTTTTTCTTATTTTAATTAAAAACTTAATATATGAAAGGTTATAAAAGGGTGAAAATGAAGCACATTTGAACACCTTGATAATGATCCAGTATGAATATGATGGTCAGCAAGTTATCTTGTCGTTCTTGGCTTCTACAGACAAACTTTGGACCAGAGGGACGAGTCCAGGGGACTCACTGCATCTCAGCTGTCAGGGGCAGTTGACAACACCATGCAATTGCTTGGGGCAATAAACAAGGTGCGGGGGCCCCCTGCTGTTTGATAGATGTAACTGGTAACATGACTACAAATACTGTGCGATAGGATGTGGTATGTCCTCGCGTCAGACACTCAAATGTAATAGTAAGTTATATTTACACGTTATGCAAATAAAGTTCAAGTGGCAGATGTTTTGCTGTTTTTAACTTCACTGGAAACTGCTTTTTTTTTTACTCACCGTCAGAAGCAAAGGCAAACAATGACTTCCCATGAATCAGGATAAGGATCCATTGGGGTTCAGTTTGACTCCTCCCAGCAACCACCACCTATCCGACATGGATGCCTGCCTTGCATAGTGACGAGCTTCATTCAGGTAGACAGGGAGAGATGCAGTACGAAGGGAGACAGGCCATCTCGATGGCCTGATCGACAACACAAATGACAAGTTCTACAATTTGAAATATAAAATGTCTTACAAATGTCTTGTCTGACTGCAGAAGCGCACAAACACATACAACCCTAACCAGATGACGGACAAGAAAAGAAAAAGATGGTAGTTGGCCCATTATTGATGTATGCAACACTTTTGGCAAATATTTGTGCATGAATGCATTCTATCATGTTAGCCCATTGGCCAGGTCATACTTGACCTGCTTCAAACATTTTAATCAATCAGGATTTTCTATTCAGAATCTGGTTGGAGATACTCATCTTCAGACATACAGGTTACACAAGCAAACGTCGAAATGTAAAACTTTCGAAAAGGTTCTTCAAGATTTGTAAGGAAACGATGACGGTTACGGAATAGTGAAGAATGCAGTAAGAGCGATTCCAGTGGATGATAGATATTTAGTAAAACACTAATACACTATGATACTAATGATTCAAGTGCTATATGAATGTATATAGGTATAGGTCTGGTGATTAGGGTGTGGTAGGCCCAAATATTCCATGTCCAAAACACAAGGTCCGCAGTCTTCCAGTAGGCACGTTGAACCCAGATACCCAGCCTCTACCTTCTCTGAAACGACGTGCATCTAAAATTCAGTGTCGCTTTGGAGAACAGAGTCCGCTCAATACATACCAGATATATTCATTTATTGAGGATAAGGAATCTTAGCTACTCAGGTTGTGTGCCTTGCTTGCCTCTGTGCCAAGGCCAGAGATTAGGCCTTACTCACCGGTTCAGGCGAGGTAGACCAACGAGCCCATAAACTGCAGGTGACGAACGCATGATTTTATGATTCATATCCAAGGTCAATCAGGGCCTGGTGCAATATCACCAGACGTCTATGATGATGAACTATGATTGAGTATTTCATAATGGAGATATGACGTAATTTCATTTTACATAATGCATGCACCGATTATAATCTCATATTTTAATGTTAAAATATGGGAGACGGCAGCATCATCTGCCACCCATGCTATGGACTGTCACCTTGCTTCCCACTGGTAGATGTTTTCAGAGCATTCAATCATGGGCTGCCAGACTTGTATTGTATTCATTAGCATTAGCAACACTTCTACATGCTCTGGTCACTTGTACACCAAATGCAAGTTCCCTAAATCATCTACATATTCGTCGACACATGTTCACTTTATATTTTCTATTCAATATTTCTATTTGGTGTTCATTCAGACTCTCCCAATGTCTTTGACCACCAGGATACATATACGCCATATTCCCACAGGATGAACTGCGGCTTGTGTTATTTATTCTATTTGTATTTTTGCCCTTTTTTGTGACCAACATTTGGATCTTCTAATCTTCTAATGCCGTCTACGTATTTCATGTAAGGTCATAAAGAACATTTGACTGTTCATAATGACCCTGTGTTATACTGCACAAATTAAAAATAAAACACTTTGACTTTGTTGTTGACTGTTGTTGTTTTTGTCCCCATTCAGACTGATGTGCAGAAGATGCCTGTTTCTCACAAGCAGAGTCCAAAGTTTGGAGCATCTTTTTAGCTTGGTGTATACCATCTAGTTTAAGTGAAACATTTCAATGAATCTGAAGTGAATACGTTTCTTTGTAGAATTAATTTCCAATGTAAATTATCTGTTGTAACAATGGGACTACCAATGTTTCAGTGTGCAGCACACATGAAGGCTTCCAAGAGTAGCAGTGTGTAGATATCCACCAACTTGTCCATCTTTGTAGTTTTTTTTTTTTGTTCAGATATTTTATGGACTGTTTGAGTTTATGAACAGGAGTGGAGAAAGTCAAGGTGGGTTGAAAGAGGTAATGACATGGAGCATAGGATCGCAGGTCAGAATGAGACCTGGGTCGCGCTGTACAGTGGAAATGTGTACAGCCAATGTGCTTCGAATCTTGGTGAGCTGAGCCAGCGACATGGTCCACCCTTGTACTCTTTAACATAACGTTATAGAACTTGGATTAAATATCATACTTTGGTGACAATCCACTCATATCTGTGATAACCGTAATGGAGCTGCACCATTGATATTGAGTGGTTTTCAGAGTTTACCCAGAACAGGGGCCACTGAGTCCATGGACCAAGCCAAACCACACCTTCAAATGTTCAGCAGTTTTGGTTGCTGGAGAAGAACCAGGAGAGGTCTTTGTAGCAGAGAAACAAAACAGTGTGGCGTTAAAAGGAGGCTGAAGTTCAACATGTCGAATGAAGACAATGGTTTCCTCCATTTGTGTGGTTTTCATTCAGACAACCAGCACACTGATATTATTTTCATGTACAATTAAGAGTAAATGCGTCTCAACATGCTTCATCCCCAAAATGCTATATATATTTCCTGACACGCAGAAACATAGCTAGCGGCCTTACCTGGTCTCCACCTCACTGACTCCTCCTCCAAACGCGAGTCCCTCCAGCTCATTGGTCAAGACACTCACAAGTCACGGTTAGCCTCCCTTCCAGCCAAGAGTGCACAAGTTTGTGGTTTGTTCATTGGTGAGCATTTTGCGCTTGAAATTTGAGCTACAAATGAGCAACACATTTTGGAGATTGTGTTTTTTTTTTGTCAGGTGATTAGCTTAAATGACACGCTGAAATGGTGGTTATAGTCTCAAGCCCCAACTCAATGGTAGTCATAGTTGGATTTAGGAGATTTTTCAAACGTAGTCTGGTCTTCGAATGCTGTTACGCGCCTATCTGATGCAAATGATCTGTAAATCTCTTTGAAAGCTTAGTATTTACAGTGTAGCCGTATTGTAGTGTTCAGCGTGTAATATGTATACTAGCAATGGTTAATCTAGCAATTGACATGCTTGAAACTTGTTCTGGTGACTTTCTTACTGTATTAGCAGCAATGAAATGTTTCACCTTCTTATGACAAATGTACTCTTTGTAAGTCGCTTTGGATAAAAGCATCTGCTAAATGCCCTAAATCTAAATCAATTATCATAGCACCATCGCTAGGAAGACCCAACTTGAGTCAACGCAACCAGCTTATTTTTAAGATAAAGGTTTTGAACTTGAAGTCATCTTATTTGTTTCTCTCTTGGTTTAAACGGGCCTGAATGATCACTAATAAGCACTACTTTCTGAGTGGTTGGGACTCCTACTGCTGGCCCTTCGGCACACTGTTTAGACAAGTGTTTTATTGTGTAACTGTTGAATTATATGTTCATTCATGTATTCAAGGGCCGAATTCCAAAACAGCCCACGACACACGCCACACATACCAGCTTCAGAGACAGCTCTGGTCACAACTCAACAGTGCGTTGACACAATGCAGTTTTTTTTCCTAGAGATGGCACGTAAATAAATAAAGTAAAATCGAGACCGAAAAAAAAGAAAAAAAAAAAAGAAAATGAAACGTGAATGTTGTTTGCACTGGTACAGCTGGGGACAGGAAACACCTCATCAAAAGACACAAGATGGACGTCTATAGGCAACATTGATACGTTGAGGACACCGTTGGCAGTTTCCGATGCAGGGCAGTTTGTCTGGGAATAGCGTGGTTTGAGAAAATCAATCATATCAATGAGCCAATCATGGGCTGGTTTTCAGCTGGTAGATCCGAGTTCTGCCATTTCGACCTAGTTCCTCAATAGTTTCATATCTTCAGACATTTGGACTGTAAACATTCAATCATTTTCACAATAAGACTCCACAAAAGACACACCGATGCAAACTTTGCTTGTTCAGGTCATATCCGTTTTGCAAAAAGAAAGAAGAAACGGCGATAAAGAATAAAAACACCATGTCAGTCAACATCCAAGGTGGTAGCAGTGCACAGAAATATTCTGCAGACGAACGCTACAACCCCCCCCCCCCCCCCCCCCGGCCCACTCTGATCTGAATGGCCACTGAGAAACACAAAGTATTCATCTCCACAGCAAGTACCATCAGGAATGAGTTCTTTAATCACCACTTTATTAGAACAGTTAGGAGCGCACAGTGCAACGTTAACCATGGCATCTTGTGTGTTGGTGTGTGTCTGTCTGTGCGTGTGTGTTGTGGAGAGAAAGCATTCATCAACAGAAGTTATGGAGCTATTTAGCAGAGAAGCACATCACGAAAAGCATTGTGCCACAGTGGATAAAAGCACAACATTCAGAACAGATGGTGATCACGTAGCCACCAATCACAACCTTATATATACACATGGTGATTATGTACCCACCAATCAGATTGCAGCACAAATGGACATGAGATGGAGATAGCGCATCACAGCCAGGAAGAGACGTGAATATATCCCATGTCATTAATAAACATTGACTATAAAAAACAAATACTGTGATTGGCTGAGGGGGACTTAGCATTCATAAATGCAGTCCTCAGACTGCCAGATTCGCTCCGAAACAACAAGCAGGGAAATATGCTTTTGTTACATACAAATAAATAAATGCTATGATTTCACTTCAGTTTTCATGCCTCAGCCTGAACTAAACTTTCCTGTAAACTTATATTATCCCTATAATCGGATTTTGCTGTATTTTCAATACATTACGTCTGGAAAAAAGGTGTAACAATCTAATTGAAAGCAGCCAATGAAAATGGGTTGAGGACCAAACATTACCAACAGTACCAAGCGTCTTCTTTTGCCCACTGTGACACAACGCGGAAACATCTGGAGCAGAAGCACGGCTACCTGATGTGTGTGTGCTGGACATCCCACCGTCAACCAGACTACCTTCCTCTTAACACTAATTTCCTCTTGATTAGGACTACAAATACACTGAACAAAACACACAAATCTATAATATCTATCTATCTATAAATATATCTTTTACAAACACGAAAAGTTGGATTAAAAGAACAAAATAACCTACCTAGGCGCTTTAACGGCTGTGTGGTGTCAGAGTATGTATATGTATATATATATATATATATGTATACTAAGTGTCCTTTGTGGTTCCACATCCAATAGTGTACGTTTGGAGGTGGATGAGTCCCAGCCGTGAGTGAGGAGGAGACAAAGCAGTGTTAGTATTACCTGGAGTGGAGCACCGCCGGTCCCCGCCACCTGCTCAGCGCCTGGCCCTCCGTTCATCCCCGCTGGCTTGAGGTCCTGGACCACATCGCCCCACTCTGGAGGACACAGCGCACAGCGGGGGGTCAACGCACAGCGCAACCCAAAACAACCACGACTCCATAGCAAGGTTCCCCTCCTCTTATGGTCTGTGACCTTAATTTTAAGTCTGAATTTTTTGGGGGCTCTAAACTTTGGTTTTTGTGTGTCTACACATCTCCTTCCCCTCAATATCCCAGTAAAGGTTTGAGGATCCTAGCATATCGGTGGTAGTTAGTTAGTGTCTATGAATCATCAGGCAAAGTTTACACAGGACCTTTGCCAGAGCTTCTACACCCGATTAGTTATTTTGTTTTTTTAGCAAAAATGTATCATCACATACCTATAATAGGGCCCCAGCCCTCAGGTCTCTAAACAATGTTCTACCTTCTAGGTATAGGTATATATTGGTATTTTCCAATGTAATTTCTTTCATTACCAATAGATGAAGTATAAAATATATTTTATACATATCATAAAAGCGACTTACAATAAAAGACCAACCAGAATACTTAACTATGTGGAGGATAAGAATGAAGCAGATATCCGCTGTGTTTACCTGGGTTGATGGAGTCCATATCCAGCATGCCCCCCTCTCTGAAGCTCTCCAGCTCCTCCACCTTCACCTTGTTCCAGGGGATGTAGGTCACCCCCCGCTCCACGTCCCAGAACTTCTTATGGGTCGACTTGATCCCTTTATTCAGCGCCCAAGCGATCTGGGAGACAAGAGGTGAATTGGTGATTCGATTAGCGTGGCTGACAGACACTCATTCTGGCACTGTTGTGATGTTAACCAAGTCATTACTGGAAGCTAGTCTAGGTCCTTATGGCAGGCTAGGCTAGCTCCTAATATTAGTCTAGGCTAGGTCATTATAGCAGGCTATGCTAGGTCTTCAGATACATACAGCACATGCATACAGCAAGCTGGGTGAGGGCAACATACCTTAATGGGCTTCTGGTTGACCTTGAACAAGCCGCTGCTGAGCTTGTGCAGGGCGGTGTAGGCATCCTGGCGGTGGACCATGACGATGTAGGCACAGCCTCTGGGTGGAATCATCTGTTTAGAGAGGAACCACAACATGTAGGTTATCATCGGTGAGCTAGCCTGCACAGCCTCCCAGTGCATTCAAGACTGCATTTTAGTAGCCTGACTTCCTCAGACCAACTGGCAAACGCTTATTAGTCTGGGAAGCTCACAGATCTACAAGGGCCGTTATCAACTGGCGCTGACCAAAATGGCCCTGGACGCAATTTGAAAGACTTGCAGCCAATCACAGCAACGAAATGTGTGATGTAGCGCCGAGTAAGCAAACTTCAACCAAAACACGCCATACGGCCAGCACTACTGCTTAACATACAAAGTGCGGCTGTTGGTTTTTCTCTTTGAGAAAACTTACTGTCCCATTTGTTTAATACGGTCCCAATAGTGGACTAAACAGACTGCTCCACTTCAGCCATCTTTTGTTACTGTACTTATTGGATTTATTTTATTTAACTGTTTCTTTGATTTTCCTTTCATGTTGGAGCAGGCCTCGTCCAATACATTTAATTGTACGGTATAACTATAAGTGATGCTGCACATTTGTCAAGAAAGGACTTGAAACTTTGAAACATCGTGGTTGTTTAAGGTAATGCCTCAATGGCACTCCTCTACAATATCAAACCCACCCCAACCCAAACACAAACCCAAACCCGCATATGGTTGACATTGGCCAGAACCACTGGAAATCTGTCTGAGCCAAACGCATCCATCGCAAACTGTCTGGGCCAGACGCATACGCCAGAGCAAATAAACCCATGTACACCGTCTGGTTCCCAGGCTATCGTTTTTAGTGGTGGACAACTCTGATGAAGGATTAGTCTACAACAGGATTTGACAGTCGACTATTCTGTGAAACCCCTAGTCGCCTAGCGACAGCCCTTTCACTGGGCTGCATGAGCTGAAACTGATAGCATCTATACATTAAGATAAGAGACTTTAACACAGATGCAAAATGTGACGTCACAGCAAATAAGAATTCAAAAGAGGTACAAAAAAATAATCTGCATACACAATATTGGCATTAGTAATTTAAATGTAGAATGTACATTTGTCAAATGTACTATCCTCAGGAAGAACATCTTAAGATACTCAATACAACAACAACAATGCAATCATTTCTTCAGGCCACACACAATCACACTTTTTGTCTGGCATCACAACTACTGCAACATATATTTAGGTTTAATTTCATTGACCCCCAAACCGGCAGTCCAGACTTACATTGATGGAGTCGATCTGGCCGAACTCCTCCAGCAAGGACATGACATCAGACTGCTGTGTCCGTTTGTCCAGCTGTCCCACCCACAATGTAGTGCTGCAAACTAGAAGCACAACCACATCACCATCAACCAATTAGAGGACAGGGTAGAAATCGATCAACATCAACCAATCAGAAAACAAATGCATGTCATGGCCAGCTACCAATGTCCCGTTATCTTTATTAATGAAAGAAAATAACTTGTAGCTTTAAATTGAAAAAAAAGATGGGTTAAATTTAAAGCAAATTTGGAGTTTCCAGCAGTCTGAATAGAGATCCCAATTCAAATGACCAAATCCAACACTTGACAGCGTGAGCGGTACGGTGTGTTCCTACCACTGAGTGTCTGTCCCTTGATGTTGGGCAGCCCTTTCTGCCTGCGCTCTCTGTCTCTCTCCCTCTCCGCTCGGTCCTCGGAACGAGACCGAGACTTCCAGCGCCTGTCTCTGGACTGCGACCCGGACCGCCGGTGACGGGACCTCCTGGTCCTGGACGTGGACCTGGACCGCCTCCTCCTGGGAGACCTGGGTCAGAATAACTGGCCCGTCAACATCCACCTCTACAAAACAACATCTGCACACGGGTCACAACAACTGGCCCGTCAACAGCTGGACATCAAAAATACAACATCTGTGCATAGGTCACAACAACTGATGTGCCAACATCTGGACATCAAAATACAACATCTGTACGGGGTCACAAGAACTCAACATCTGTATCGACAAACAACGGTACAGGGCCAAAACTGCCCAGTCAGCATACATGCAGAGCAAAGCATCAAAATCTAAACACAAAAGCCCAGACTCTGCATGGCATGTTTACATTTTCAGAAATATAGCAAATACATTATCAAAGTGTTGCTCATCGCTGAAAACATTTAACAATGAGAATTCACATATTGGCAAGGGGCAAAATACTTAAGCTCTGGATTGCCCCCCACCCTCTTTACCCAACTATTTTACACGTTGATAGAAATATAACAGATTAATCCACATTCACTGATGTCCCGCAAAATTAATTAATTTGAAGAAAACCAATTATAGTCTACTGGGAAACTGTTAATTACTATTAGTACTATTAAAATACAGACTGCTGAGGAGTCACCCGATCATACATTGTATTATCATTATAATATATTCTATATTACGGTTACACAGCAGTAGAGTTAATGAGCAGAAGGGGAAAATATTTTGAAAATAAACAACAAGGAAACTGCCCCCTACCCCTCCTCCCTCCCTCCCTCCCTCGCCATTGAGAAGATTTGCATTTACCGCACCTCTGATTAACAGAGAAAGATGGATTCCCCGGTTCAGAAATGTGTGCGGGCTAACGTCGAAAAATTGTCTCGTAAAGGGGCCAGCGCGCAATCAACCGGCGCAGACGTTCTCCCGGTGCGTTCAACCCGCTAATAGCTGACAGATGGCGATGGCATTTCTTACAAATTACACTCAAATTATAACTCTTAAATCTCGCCGACGGCACCGCTAACGACCACTCGTGTTCGATTACCGATGGCGTCACGCGGTGAATTATCTAGCCCGCCTGAAAAGCGCTAATTTGTGCTGACACGTGACACACGGCTAATACTCTGAAGGCCAATAAAACTCAACACGTGGCACTACGCAGGGCTCCAAGGCCCCCGGTGAAGCAGATGCCCAGCACTTCTGGGATACATACCACGCAAGTACTGATTCCTCATAGAGTCTGTAGCTGACCGCACTTCTCTTGCTCATGCACATGTACTGAACCTTAATAAAATGTCATGTACAGTACAGTATGCATGTACAGCACGCAATAATCTGTATTATGTGGATCAATTCATCAATAATAAAGAAAACATCATCATTGCATCATTGCGTCATTGCAGAGATTCAAAGCAGGGCTTAAATCCACCAGCGTATGCAACGCAGGGCCATCGCAATCCAGGAGCCGGGGATAATTATCTAGGACACAGCATACGAAAGAAACAAGGTAAACCCTGCAGTTGGTAGAGAATACGAGCCCGGAGAAGACCAATGTCCTGCCGTTCACCGATACTATCCTGACGATGAGAACTGGCTTAGCTACCGAGAGAAACCACCCACAATGAACATAAACATGGCCACACAGGGCTGAACAGTGTTCAGAGCGTCTCACCTCTGTAATGTTAAGTGTGTATTCCCAAGTACATCAAGATTAGTAAGGCTGAAGAAAACACGACAGGAATGAGCTTGGATCATTCAAGATTTGATTGGCGCCTTTCAAAGAGTGTCAGAACAGTGTTGTGACTGGCTGGAATGATGGGCCTGCAACCATGCTCAGGAATTTGACAAAACAAATACAAGACGCAAAATCTCATATTCTTTTGTGTCGATAATACGATATGGTTCACTTTGCATGTGTGTTTCTACATATTACGTTGAAATAATGCAAAGAAACAGCTTTGAATAGAATTTACATGTCCAATATGAAAATCCAGACAGCAGAAAACGTCTCATCCAATATCACCACTTATTTCGGTGTCTTTCTGCAGCCTCTTTTTACGAGCTGCTGTAAAACGCTCACACACACACACGGACCACATATCAGACGCAACATAAAGTAGCACAACAGCAACCTATAATAGTACGAGGCAGGGAGCTATAGAAGCCACAGCACAGCACACATCATTAATACTATAGCAGTACTGAAGAATTTCACAGGAGACAAGAACAACGCAGAATAATAGATGGCGCATGGTACATCTAAAATGTAAGTTCACAGTTTTACCCAAATTGTGTTAATGGCGACTCAGCCATCCGTAATGACCAACTAACTCACAACAGAACCACCATTATCAAGACAGAAAATTGCCTGCAAGCGCACTGCAGCACTAAGCCCTATGATGATGCATTAAAGAGCACATGCTTATTTTTAATATTTAAAAATAATCAATATTTAATGGTCACCATAGTGCGCCTGTGTGCCGTCATAAATAATATCATGCATGGTTTCTCATCGTGTACAGCAGAATGCCCCGACGGGGCTAGGAATCTGAGTAAAGCCTCACACATGCTTAACACGCACACAGTTTCATCCATCGCCAAATGCATTTATGCAAACACATCCCATAATGTTGTCCTCCTACCTGGAGCCAGAGCGTGACCTCCTCCCGAAGCCCTTCTGCCTGCCTTCTCTCCGGGACGAAGGATCGTCTCTGGAGCCCCCCTGTGGAGGGAACGAGGAGAAACCATCAGAAAACACTAAGGACAGCCCAAGAAGAAAACAAACGTTATATTACCCACATGTCATTAAACACCTTTTCATAATGTTCACGTGTTCTTGACTGAATGTGGAATTTGGTTTAATTATTTGTGCAAAACAAGGATATGTCAAGTGAAATACAACGCCTGCACTCAAAGAAGGTACTGGTTGTGGTGTTTACCCGTGCGCGCGACTCGTTCATGGAAGGATAACCATCTGGCATCATGCCGCTGTGGTCCATTCCACCGTGCTGAGGGAAAACAGAACGCCATCACCGTCACCTCCTACACAACCATCCCATGGACATCCACTACTAAAACAGCCGTCACCACAAACATCAACCAACTCACAACCATGACCGGAACATCAACTACCAAACAGCCAGCCTCAGCTTAAGCATGTGTTAAAAGTAGTAATTTGCATAGAATACAACAAAGCATTAATCCTATTTGCCCTTGAATGCCAATTATCAATCCGTCAGGATAGTTTCCCACCTACTCAACTCCTTGCGCAAGACACAATGGAGTAAAGTATTTTATCTGCCATTCTACCTGAGATAAGCCGTGCGCTAGATTAAATACCTCGTGCGCATTCATCCCGCCCATCATGTGTGGGTGGAAGTTGGACTCCATGTTGTTCCCCTGACCAGGAAACTGGCTAAAGGAGTTACCAGGAGCCCGTCTGTGAAGGCAAGACAACAGATGCATACCATTACACCCGCGGTGCGCTCGTTAAGACAAACAGCCGACACACTCGACCACGCTGGCCGCCCGCACCATGAAGGCCACTTACAGAGAATGGCTCTCCTTACTCCGCCCGTCCTCTGGTTCGTCGTCGTAGTCAAACCGGTCGAGGAGTTTCTGAGGGGAAAAAAGAGAATCAGATAATCAACACACACCGACTGAAAGAGCTTTAGCTTCGCTTCTCCTTTTTAATGATCACCGCCGGCAACCCATTGGTTAATATGGTTCCTTTGTAATGGGATGCAGACGCGTTCCAATAATCACCTAATGCAATTAAAGTAGAAGCATACGCCAATACAGGTCCCAAGACAAGGCTTTCTAGCCACACACGAAATACAATGACAATTGTGCGGATGAAAACAAAAGCTCAATAGTAATACAAAATTAAAAATAGAAGATTTTTATGTCTATACGATTTTAATTGGACAGAGGGGATTTTCAAGGCTTCGGTTGATGGCTACCTTGGCTAAGCTGCTCTTCTGCTCGCTGAAGGCACCGTAGGGGTGGGGCTGCGCCGGGGCCACGTGGTGCTGTGGCGAGGGCGAGTGGAGCGGCTCTGGGGCCGCGTTGTTGGACATCAGGGCCCCCTGCGTGTTCTCCCCCTGCTGGAGGTTCTGGAGCATCTTCTGCAGCTGGTACACAGAGGCATTGTGGGTAAGAAACACCGTAAAAAAAAAAAAAAAAAAAACTGGAATAAATGAGAGAAGGCCCCAGCACTTTAGTGATTAGTAAAAGCCAGGATAGGAGGATAGAACTCATGAAGGGAGATCACCAGACTTTGCACATGGGTGGCGCAAAAATATGTAAGGAAGGATGGGTTAGGGTGTTCCGACTCCATGTTGAAAAGGTTCTGGGCTCAAACCCCAAAGTCTGCAGTCTACCCCCATCAACCTAATCCGTATCTCCTTTTCCAAAATACACTGCGTCTCAGATGGATAAAAGCATACGCTAAAGGACAGGAATACGTCTACTGTCCAGCTGCTGGCCTGGTTACATCTCAGTGGTGAAGACCGCGGCTTACCTCCTGACCCCCGGAGGTCTGGAAGAGCTGGGCCACAGCGGCCAGTGCGTGAGAGCTGGGCAGCTGGGAGACAGCAGCTACCGCTGGGGAGTTGGAGACCAGGGGCTGGGGGTCCGGCTGGAATACGGCCGAACCTGCTGGGTCACGAAAAGGTTCAGATTGGATCCCGTTCCTGTAGCCACTCACTCAAAAACGTGTGCAAAGTGTGGAGAATGGAAGAAGGTGGCTTGGTTCTTATGGAAGAGGTGTTTGATGTGTTACAAGATGTATGCATTTAGGGAGAACATGAGAGAACAACAGAGAACAGAGAACATGGTGGTACTAGAAGGTCAGTTCTTCCTTACCCCCCATCGAATGAGCTGGCGCTGGAGGGCCATTGCCTATGTCCAACAGAGGCTGGATGATGTCCATGTCAAACACTCCGTTCTTCTGCCACAGGTTCAGCACACGCACTATCTTACTCTGAAATAAGGATGTGATAGCAAACTGGTTACCACTTCAGTTCAGTCACCATGCCGTAAACCATATTAATGAATTATTGATTAATTACAATCAATCAACCATCCATTGTGTCCACTTTTGGCATAACGTTCTGATCAGAAATTGGGTTTATTCGTTTTATGCATCAAACTAGTTATCTAATTGGGTGAATAACACCAGATAATTAACTCCACATACAAAATAGAACACAGATATAATCATGACGAGATTATACTTTAACCTCAAGATGGCAACAGAAATCAGTAATCACTATAAGGGGCCGTGCTTTTTTGGTGCGTATCCACCCCTTAAACAAACTTAAAGACAGACAGCTAGAGTACCTTATCATCTTCAGAGCAGAGGTAGAGATTGTGGAAGGTATCTGTGAAGTTCTTCAGGAACCTTGGTCCAAACACATCCTTCTCCACACCAAACTGATGCCGTGACTGTCGGACAATGGAGTCCACCACATAAAGACCGGGAACTTTCAGGTCTGGCTTGCACTGAGAAAACAACAATAAATTAACAGCTAGCATAGAGCTATAGAGTCTTTATATCTATACAGTATATTTAACTGTTGTGTACGACACCAGAGCTAAAAGCATACATACCTTCTTGATGAACTTCTCCACTATCTGGACAACATGTTTGTAAAGCTAAGATAAGAAATAAATATTAATTTCAAATATTGTAACATCTCAGTTGACAATAACAGGTTAGAGGGGCAACAATAATCAAAACAATGGATCAAAGTGAAGCAATCAAGACAAAATACATATTTCTTGAATAAAGATAGAAATAGAAAAAGGAAATTAACAAAATGGTACAATGCACTGCATTAGGTATTTAAGAAGAGAAGATGTTCAATAGAAAAGATACCCAATAACCACATCACTAGTTAACCAGCACCACCAGCTAGGAGGTAGACCAGGTTACATTGCATTACCTTAATTGCTTTGATTGCTGACTTTGTGACTGACATCATCTTGGCGCGGGATATTGGAGGCTTCATCTCAATCATGGAGAATAACTAAAGGATCGTGGGAAAATCACGTGAATGTATTTTGTTGGTTTGTGTAAGAGAGCTGAGCAGTGTAGTTAAAACGCTTTAACTATGCTAAATGACATTTGCCAAATACAAGCTCTGTGACATTAATGGGGCGGGACTACACCATATGACAATGTGATCTCACGTTGGGCCGGAAGCTCTAATGTCTGTGCCCGACAGTTGCTATGAATCAAATCGTTGCTAGGCAATGCAAATTAAAGTGAAAATATGACCATCAAATCCAAATCTAGGATTACATTTTTAGCAAACCACACTTAGAATGTAGTACATTTTACAAATGCATTGTACAAGACTCAGAATAACCCGAATCCTTAAAATGATCCGAATTGACCATCACTAGTACAGAGCGATTCATGCGCGGTTAGGTACAAAGTTGAGCAATGGAAGTTTTCTATGGCACCCGACTTCTTGTTAGATGGACATACATTCACGCACAGACAGCCCAGTCACTACACTGTGGCTTTCTATACAGTCGATGGTTCGCGCGGTCATAGATAGGTGGTCAATAAAGAATGATCAATTATGGAATACGCTCGAATACAATATGGCAACTGCTGCCTGTATAATTGACAGAAACCGTTGGAAGTATACTAGGTTCATACCATTAGCACAGCAATATCCCCTAGGGAAACTTGCACAAGGACCAAACCAGCTCGTTGGCCGCTTACCATCATTACTGTAAATGTGACCTCCCACCCCAGCCAAGCATTTCACAGCTCACTGTTTAGGACCTGGAGAGATGAGGCCTAGCCATTTTGGGGGGAATAACTCTTCCAGAAACGCATGCACTACCATTAGACTAGACCCGTGCAACTCTATAATATCCAAAACTTTGTCTTGTGTTATGCATTGGCAGTGGCGAATGTAATCATATATCTCTCATGTGTTATCTCCTAAAACGCGTATCGCCACAAATATCGGTAGTGCGTTAGCATGTTAGCTCGGCTACTATCAGGCTACTATCGATAGGCTAGAGCTACACCCTGAGATACATTGATATTCCAGTACAAGTTACATTTTGTTCATCTGGAGGATAAACAACTGCGATTGCATTATCTGATATTTATATATTTCATCGACCCCAAATACCATCATTGTGGATAAGCATATAGCATGACAGAGCCAACCATAAAATAGATTTCCGTCATCGGTTTAATTAAATACAAAGTTAACCAAGTTTACCTCCATGTTGAAAGCGTTCACCGCATCCATGCCTTGTATCTTATAATTAAAACTCCTTTGGTGGAACGATGTGATAGATTATTAATTCGTTATTCGCCCGCTGTGGTCATAATAACGTCAACCACCTAAGCTAGCTACATGCTAACATGTCATCAGACCGGATCAAGTTGCGTCAGTTTGCGTCAAACGACAAGAAGAACACTGCGTGCGCGCGCCCGCATTTGCGTCTGACGTCATCGGCAAAAAGAAGTGACTCTTTTACGTTGGGCCTACTTTTTTTGTATGTTTCTTTGTTTATGTTTACATTAGTATATTTAACCAGACCTACAAAAGTATTATCAGCATTGCCCTCCTTTGTTTCATTTATTCCAACCGCCCGTTTGCGTTCTTGTGCGTGGCCGTGCGTGCTTGTGTGCGTGCTTGTAGAGCCACAGCAGTGGCCATTTTCCACAAAACGTAGCCTGTGTGTGTGGAGCTTAGCGCGGGCTTGCTCGGTGCTTACAACACGGCCGTCCGCCCAGAGACTGCTCAACGTTCGGCATGTCTGGGAACAGCCGCCAGCACTGGCCCCTGGGCGAGACCCAAGCCCTGCTCAACATCTGGGCTGACGACAGTGTGCAGAAGCAGATGGAGGGCATGTGTCGCAACGAGGAGGTCATCCAGTATATAGTGAACGAGTTGTCCAAGATGGGCATACAGCGCACCACCATACAGATCAGGGAAAAGCTGAAAAAGTTGAGGCAGCAGTACAAAGCGGTCAAAAGGGACGAAACAAAGACGTTTCCTTTCTTTGACTTGATGGACAGTGTGCTTGGGGACAAAGTAGGCGTACATGTTTTGGATGCAGATCAAACAGCAGGTCAGTTATTGGATTACTTTTGTTATGCTTTGGCAATACAATTATTTTTTAGATTTCAAGAGTGAGTGTTTATTGGTCTAAAATAAGTATTTACTTTAATTCGTGTACTTCTCAAGCCTTGTGTTCAAACAACTTTCAATTGTTTAATCTGATTTGTCTTTGCAGACAAATCAACTTCCACGGGGAGCGGAATGTCTGCCGTTCTGAAGGGGACACGACTGGTGCTTCCTAAAATAAAACCCTCCGTGAAGCCTGGTGAGTTTGCATCCACCGCCCTCAGAACGAGAGGCAATGCAAAAGCTAGCTTAAGCTTTACCAATTTAATTTGTGCAATTTGCCACGATCCATGTCTAGATATCTAACTAGATGAATGGTCCTGGGTTCGAACTCCGTAGCAACAGTCTACCTGTAGCAGGCATCCTTAACCCTTAATGACCTGTATGTTTTTAATAAACGTATCATACATTCGCAGTCAACGTGCCTTGTCAAACAGTAAAATCAGCTTCACGTTTTCCATCTTTATCGTGCAACGCTTTCCTCCCGCAGGCTTCCGCAAGCGAAGGAGCGAGGACGACAGCGCCACCCAGGGGTTCGTCAGCGTGATGGCGGCGTGTCACCGGCGGTGGCTCGAGAAGGAGGAGGAGCTGAGGAGGGAGGAGATGCAGCAGGAGGCCCAGCTGAGGAGGGAGGAGATGGAGCAGGAGCTGGTCCTACGGCGCGAGGAGGGGGAGCGGGAGGAGAGGCTGAGGCACGACGAGATGGAGGCGAGGAGTAAAGACACGGAGCTGCTGGCCTCCTGCCTGGCGCAGGTCATGAAGCACATGGCGGCCAAGGACCCGCCCGCCGGTCGCTAGGACACCTGGCACACAAACACAGGGGGGGGGGGGGGGGGGGGCGAGCTCACCCTGCCTCAGCACCATGAATCAGAATCAGAATTGACTTTACTGCCAAGTCAGTTTAGTTTAGTCTGGTTGTTGGGTTTTTTTTAACACATACAAGGAAGTTGTTTTGGTGTTTGGTGCATGACAATAATAATAAACACAGATAACTAAATAGAAATAAAAAAACAAAAATATGCGTTTTCTGAGTTATATTAACTCAGAAAGAAAGAAAAAACGCAAGTGATGTATTGCAAAAAAATATCTATCAATTAGAAAAACACTATCTCCTGCCAGAGATACAGTTATGGTGGAGGTTGGGAGGGGCGTGGAGGCGACCAGGCCCTGGAGATGACCCGATTGCCGCCCTTTCACCTTCTCTTTGGGGCAAACAACACGCTGCAGTCTGCCCTTGTCCTTGGCAGCAGTGTACCAGATTGTGACGGAGGAGTTGAGGATTGACTCAATGATGATGTAGTGTACGTGTCCCACCATCCTAGGCAGGTTGCACTTCTTCAGATATAGCTGCTGCAGCAAGTACCTCCTACTGTGAAGGTGGGCATGTTGCCGTCGGAGAGCGTTTTGTTATCGGGAATGTAACATCAGGCTGTTTCCTCATGGAAGAGCACTGCTTCATACGCCTGTGGGTACGCAACACAAACCATGGACTCTTGTTTCTATGAGAAATGATTGTGGAAAAGCTGTACTGTTGGGACGCATTTCCACCAACGTTAGTGGTCCAACTATTATGTGGTTTTTAAGCGGGGGCAGAGGACTGTTCAGTAAATGTTTGAAGTGTTTGTTTTTCTTCCAACTCCTTTGGGAGTTTAGCAATGTCAATAACAAATCCCATACAACTTTCATGCTGGCATATTTGGGTTATATCCCACATTACCATTATAATGGACATTTTCATAACCTTTGAATGATTGTATTCACGTAAACATGGAATAGTCAAGGTTATAATGTGTTTGGTGCATGGTGTCCACCCACACAAGATTAAATATGTATTTTGATATTTGTGAGTTTACTCATTTAAATTTTTTTCGAGTTGTGAATAGGCTGGTGAGGGTTCACCAGTGTTTGTTTTCATCCCTGGTGTGAAATAATGACACCAAAAGTTGTGCATTGAGAACTTAAAAGACAAACCATGATGCATGTATCCTTTAATGTTAAAAGGCTGACGCCAAGTCCTACTTAAAGTATTGCCTGACGTGGAAAACCAATAACATCAGAGGCTTCTATTCAACAGTACACTGAAACATGAGGTCATCAGAGTCCTTAGAGATGTTTGGATCTGTCTCGGGCTGTAATTGCACTTACCGGTATCACTTCTCGTCTTTGAACTGTATTGTATCATCACTAAATGGAGTCATCAACTTATCGTGATACCCAGTTTTACCATAATACCCAGTTTTATAGTAAATTAACAACAAACAAGATATGCCCTTGAAAAGATCAAAATGAGGTTTGAAACATAAGTAAGAAAAAAAATTGATTTAGTCTCATATCCTTCAGTTGACTCTAAACATCTAAAACAGTCTAACTAGACTGTTTAGAATGGTATTTTGAAATATATCTTGATATCATGGCCAAGTCCACATGATTATCGTGAGAATACAGATTTCCATATTGCACAGCCCGAGACTGTAGACATGTCTCAACCACAGTCCATCAGTGCTGCTCTAGCAAAGCGGTGAGCGACTGGTACTCTAGCTCGCCGTCCTCCGATGGCGGCGGGGCGAGCCAGGGGGGAGTGGCACTGGCGCCCGCGTCCGCTTGCGTGCGCTCGCCGTCGGGCCGGCGCGGCTCGTCCTCTGCCCCAGCCCACTCTGGGAGAAACGCGTCGGCGTTCCCCTCGCAAAGGTTGTGGAGGACGCAGCAGGTCTCCGCCACGTCCCGGACCGCCTCCGCCGTGCAGTCCAGCGGCCCGCCCAGGCAGCGCCAGCGGCCCGTCAGCCGGGCCAGCGCCCCTCCGGCCGCGCGGCACGCCGGCAGGGCCCGGGCGTTGAACAGCTCCTGGTCCTCCGTCAGCCAGGGGCCAGCCCGGTGCGGCCTCCGCAGCCACGCCTGCGCCGGGAGAGACTCGTCGTCGGCCAGCAGGCAGACGGCGCCCCCCTCGGCGCCGAGGAGCTCCTGCATGCGTCTGGGGAAATCCTCGCTGGCCCACGGCCGCAGCCCCGACCCCCCGGTGACCTCGTCTGCCGCCGCCGCCGCCCACTCCGGGTCGCCGACGTCCACGCTCCAGAAACGGCCGTCGCCGCCGACGACCGCCTGCAGCGAGACGACCAGGCGCTGCCGGCCCTCGCCGCCGGGCGGGTCGGCGTGGACGACGGGCACGAGGACGCGCCCGATCACGCCCACGCAGCGCGGGACGCCGTGCGTCAGGTAGAAGCGATCGGCCGCCTGGCGGAGGTCGCCGGGGGCGGGCTCCGCGACCAGCCGGGGGCGGAGGACCTCGATGACCGCCGAGCAGAACTCGCCGACGCAGTGACACGCGGACGCCGCGCCCACGGCAAACAGCTCAGCCACGGTGTTGTAGCCGCAGTCGTTGCCTAGCTTGTAGAGCGACAGCGCCACGCGCTTGCTCAGCGGGATGCAGGGGCGGTGGGCGGTGTCCTGACGCTTGAGACGGCGCCGCAACGCGTCGCACAGGAAGGTGAAGGTCGCCCGTGGGACGCGGAACTGTTGGAGCCACTGGTCGTCCGTGAAGCTCGCCGCCGTGGTTTCCCACCAGGTGTCGGGGCGGGGGCAGGACCCCACGCTTGGCGTCCGCGGATTGCGCTGATTTAGGAACTGGAGGGCCATCTGGTGGGGGGGAGAGAGAACCACACAAACGGTTCTGGGTAGAGTACAATACTTGAACCGTGCAGTTTCAACTTTTTATTGTACCCCAACAGTTAACTCTGACAAGTAGTGACATTACATAACTCCGAATGTGCCAAGCAGAAAAATAAAATAAATAAACGTAGATTCTTTCTCTTTGCACTTAGCACTTACCCCCTCCATCCATAACCTGTGAGCAGTGAGTCGTTGCAGCCGAGCGCGTCTGAGCTGTGCTCTCCTCTGCTTCCATCCCTGGCGAAGCTTGTGGAGACGGACGCGTCTCGCCGCAGTGCGCTGCTTGCTCCGAGCCCGTCGCCGGCTCTCGGCTCGGCTGTCCTCTTGCACTTGTTTCGCTTTGTGCAAAGATATGAGCGAGAGAAGCGCATCTGCACAGACGCCTGCGTCCATGTCGCTGCGCTAGATGCAATCGACCTATTCGTTTAGTAGTGGATGCTTGCGGTGAAAGAGTAGTCTACACATCGTGTTTTTCTAGTCTATTTTGAGAACAGAGGATGTGGTAAACCTCGGCTATATGTTGTAGCCACCATGCCCGTGATCCATGACCGTGTCCGTCGTAATTAACACAGCAGCTCTTACAAACAAAATTAATGCATTTCCTCGTTTTCTGAAAAACTTCAGGTATAACAGACAATACTGCCCTCTGTTGGTTTGGAGAATGAAGTATCAAACGACAAGACTACGATTACCGATACATATATTTTTAGACAAAAAAAAAAAGTTCGACAGATAATTTCACATCTCCATAGTATCCACATATCTTCACATTCAAATGTCACCTACGCCGGTAATTAATGCATGGTATTGTAACATTTCATAAATATGTTCAATAAGTTCATGTAATAAATGTCCATATCAGTAAGCATGCCTTCTTTACGTTCACATGGAGAGAGAGAGAGAGAGAGAGAGAGAGAGAGAGAGAGAGCGAGAGAGAGAGATTGTGTGTGTGTGTGTGTGTGTGTGTGTGTGTGTGTGTGTGTGTGTGTGTGTGTGTGTGTGTGGGAGAGGGATAGAGAGAGAGAGAGAGAGAGAGAGAGAGAGGAGAGAGAGAGAGAGAGAGGAGAGAGAGAGAGAGAGAGAGAGAGAGAGAGAGAGAGAGAGAGAGAGAGAGAGAGAGAGAGAGAGAGAGAGAGAGAGAGAGAGGGGTGTGTGATGTCACATCGACAGATACATCACAAGTTACAACCTGAGTGAAGGAGCAGTAGAGTCTTCAATGAGATCAGAAATCAGAAAGCAATTGCTCTAGAAACAATTACATTATCAAAAATTTAAAATATTTTTTTTAATCCTACATTCTGGTATAACTGTGATCAACATGGGCATGGAGAATTCCACCGACGCGATGCCATACAGATGGGAATATGAGTACTATTATGACTATCTGGACGTTGTCATCGTGGACGAGAGTAAGCTGAAATACAGTAAATGTAAGTACCGGTACCTGAGCTTCACAGAACCACACACTCTGAATCTACTTTAAATCCTCCTCCTCCTCCTTAAAGACTCTATAGTTGTTGTATTCTTGATATCCTCCTCCTTACAGACTCGGTAGTGGTTATATTCTGAATATATCTCTTCACAGACTCTATGGTAATAATATTCTGGATCACCATGGCTGCGTTTCTCTGTTTTCTCTTCCTTATCCTCACTGTGATGTCCTGCGATGGAAACTTTTTGAGGTAAGTTTGAAGTTAAGGACTGCGGGTTAAACAAAAGTACCAGACGAAGTGAAATGCATCCCATTGAACTTATTATTATTTTTTATTTTATTTGTATTTTTGCAGGACTCGCAATGACCAAAAACGAAGGCGCAGTCCCCTGGTCTGAGGGGTACTGAATCGGAGTTGATATCCACACATCATAATTAACCATAAGAGTAACAGATCCACTGAGGATAAACCAACTGTTGAATACTTGCAGAATGTTCATGAAATAAATAATGAATAGAGTTTGCCACCTGTTGTTGTTGTTGCCATTCCTCATGAATTTCAATTCCAATGAGTTTCCATTTTCTACAGGAAACAATGATTTTGTTTTCAACACATTTTCAACAAATGTGTAGT
Organism: Urophycis tenuis; assembly: GCA_036785325.1. Classification (NCBI taxonomy): domain Eukaryota; kingdom Metazoa; phylum Chordata; class Actinopteri; order Gadiformes; family Phycidae; genus Urophycis; species Urophycis tenuis. Next base: position 8,518,222 of record JAXIVH010000011.1, read on the forward strand.
ACAATATTTTATTTACCCAGAGGTAATATACAGAGTTCACATCCTTATTTCAACTGAAAGAACTATACAAGGCCAGTCTAAAAAAAATCAAACAGAAGAAAATGCAAAAGTTCATTTTTAGTTGTATTATTATTATTATTTCTTTTTTTACAAAAACATGTATAAGGTCAGATTTGAGCTTTCCGTTCGTTTGCTCTTGTTTTTCAAAGCGGGGACAAGGTTACAGAACTCTCTTTGCTTCGGCCGATGATGTCATTACAGATGTCCCTGACGTCCGATTCGTCGAGGGCGGATTTGGTGGCTCTCCTCTTCCCCTTGCGATTGGCTGTGGTGGTCACCAGGCGGACGTGCTGGAGGAAGAGGTCGGGTGACCGCGCTCCGCTCCACAGCTCGTGGACGTACAGCGACAGCAGCACCTGGCCGACATCTGGGATTCAAACAGACATCACCGTCGTCATTATCATTCTGTTTTGTTACTAAAAAAACACATCCTGTGGGAACTGGAAACAGAGGAACACCTCTCAGGAGGAACCCAACACTACACATAAAACCGCAGCAAGAGCGGCATCTCTTGCCATTCTATTTTGTATCGATGTGTGCTGTGTGCTACGCCTCCCTTTCCCCTGTGGGATGAATAAAGTACTCATCTAATGTAATCCAATAAGCCCTAATGTGCTCTAATCTCATGTGACCTAATCAGGAATGAAACCGCTAATAAAGATCAAGTCTGTGGCGCGGCCGCCGGCTTCCTACCGCGTCTGGGCTGAGGGGCGGAGGGGTCCGAGAGGCAGGCGGACACCACCCCCCGGTGGAGCTCCCCGACGGGGTGGGGTCCCTGGGCCTCCAGGAGAGCCAGCATGACGCTAGTGAACAGCTCCAGAGTCTCTGTGCTTGAGGAGGAGGAGGAGGAGGAGGAGGTGGAGGAGGAGGAGGCCCGGTGGTAGAGCCGCAGCAGGTCGTCCCTCACCGCCGCGTCGCCCAGGATCTTGTCCACCGTGTCTGGGCGCGACGGCACCGCACCGCGGAACCAGCGGAGGAACTCCAGGGTGGACGCGTGCTGGTACGCGTGCTCCAGCAGGGACCTCAGGGACCACCTGGTGAGCAGGAGAGCCGCGTCGCCCGCCAGACCGCCGTCGACCACTGGCGCCTCCTCGCCGTCGCCTGATTGGCCCGAGGACATACAGAGAATGAATGGCAGAGCGGTGACAGAATGAAAAGAACAGGGAATTAAGAAATAAAATGACAATGAAAATTCCCCTCAAGGAGAATTGGGAACTAATTGGTCTTAAATATATAAATATATATATATAAAAAACTATCTACTCGAATCTACTCACAACTTGGTGTGGTGGGGGCGGGGGCTGGGGGCGGGGCCGGGGCCAGGGGCCGGGCCGGGGGGCTCCCAGTGGGTGAACACCATGCGGAGGTCTTCTTTACAGGCCGTCAAGAGGGTCTGGTCGTGTTGCTCCCTGTTGCAGTCCTCCTCCGGGTCCTCAGTTTGCTTGCGGTTCTGGGAGACGTGGGGTCTGCCCCGGGCCTTGGCCTTGCCTGTCCCTGTGGGGGGTGGGGAAGGGAATCCATCAATGTCAACTTCAAGGGAATCAAGGGAACCACGCCAAGAACAATAAATAAACACTGCAGGAACAGCATCAACTTCTCTGGCGAAATGCGTGTTATTATAGCAGCTTGTTTTTGATTGGTCCAATCGCGATGTGGGTATTTGGCGCTGCCCTGTTGTTTGGTTTTAGTGGACATTTAAGTGAAGGATATTAAATCAATTGGCCCGGTTTTCACGGTTATATTACAGGCTGCTTGTGGCTGGGCAGTCTACAGGGAGGGAAAGCCTGTCAACTGGGCATCACAGGTAGGCTAATCATTGCAGCGGCGAAAATAGTGCAGAGTTTTCTCCGTGTTCGCAGACAAACTACAACCTTGTTGTGACGTTACTGGCTTGTTTTGAATAAGCGACTACTCGGAACACACTGGAAATCTATGGAAAGTAATACAGAGGTGTAATCCCCTCACATGAACTACATGAGAGAGAGAGAGAGAGAGAGAGAGAGAGAGAGAGAGAGAGAGAGAGAGAGAGAGAGAGAGAGAGAGAGAGAGAGAGAGAGAGAGAGAGAGAGAGAGAAACAGAGAGACAGAGAGAGAGAGAGAGAGAGAGAGAGAGAGAGAAACAGAGAGACAGAGAGAGAGAGAGAGAGAGAGAGAGAGCGAGAGACAGAGAGACAGAGAGAGAGAGAGAGACAGAGAGAGAGAGAGAGAGAAACAGAGAGAGAGAGAGAAACAGAGAGAGACAGAGAGAGAGAGAGAGAGAGAGAGAGACAGAGAGAGAGAGAGAGACAGACAGTACACGCCATGAGTTGGGTCACACTGACTCACCCAGCAGCCCCTTGGCGGCGTGCCTCTCGGCCACGTCCTGCAGCTGTCGCAGCAGCGTTGCATCGTGGGAGAGCGAGGCCCAGCTCTGCAGCAGGGAGAGGGCGTCGACGGAGGAGAGGCACTGGGGTTTGAGGGTGAAGCGGTCGCCCCGGGCGACGGCCGCCGACCCGCGGTGCCTCAGCACCGAGCTCAGAGTCTGGAGGAAGAGCCTCAGCTGGGGGGGCTTCACCTCCGTCCTGATGGGGAGGGGAGCAGGTATGGGATATTGGTACTTTTACTGTTTTATGGTACTTTGCAGAGCTAGTGAGCAAAGCGGAGCGCGAGCGAGCGAGGAGCGGAGCAGATGGAATGTTGCTGGACCGTAGAGTGTTTTTTATTTAGACACTGCTCGGGCCGCTCTGTTCCGCTCCAGTTTCGCTCCGATACCACAAGTCTGAAGCATGCCCAAATCCAAATGTGTGTCTTCTTGTTGCAATTGTCTATCTTTTAAAATAAATGTTCTATAAATGTTCTATGAAAATAGAGAGAGAGAGAGAGAGAGAGAGAGAGAGCGAGAGTGAAAGACACCGAAAAGCAGAGACAAAAAGAGAGAGAGAGAGCGAGAGTGAGAGACACCAAAAAGCAGAGACAAAAAGAGAGGGAGAAAGACAAACAATGTTTGTCTACCCAGTGGTCAGTACTAATTCCAGAATAATAAATCATGAATGAACCAGTGGCATCACGAGGATGCTGGTACGTAGGGTGCAGAGTAGGGGCCTGCCAGCAGGGGAAGCCGTGCTGGCGTGTACCTGAGATGGGGGATGAGCGTGAACGCCACGCAGAGGAACTCCTCCACCATGGGGAGCGGCAGGGTCTTGGGGGCGGGCTGGGGCGGGTCCGTCGGGGGGTGGTCCGGCCGCGCGTCCTTCCGCCCCAGGTTAGTGGACCAGAGGACGTGGAGCAGGTCCACCACAGCACACAGCAACCGGGGCTCCAGGGTTCTGACCCGGACCGGAGGGGGGGGAGACCTCGTTAGCCCGGAGTTTATTCTATTCCATCATAACAGTAACTTTATTAGCTGATGTTATTCTATTGTAACTCCAACTCCCTTGGCTGACATGTTATTCTGCTGTAACCATAACTCTGTATATGCTATTCAATTCTATCACTTTTTTTGACCAACCAAATATATTTTTTTAACCTTTGCTCTACCCACACAACTTTTGGTGCCACTCAAAACGGTGCTGTGTTACGTTCATCTATAACAGCCTAATGAGGAATATGATTTCACGTTCTGATACCGGGATTGAAATCAAACAGAATACACAAGCTGTGTCCCAATGCAGGGGCTGCATCCTTTGAAGCACGCATTTGAAGGCCCATTACGTCGCAACGCCGCGCGAAGGCTGTCCCAATTCAAAGGGTCCTTCAAATGCGGCCTTCAAATGCGACCTTCTTTTCCCTCTTTTTGGAGGATGCACCGCAAGTATCCTTGGCGGCCTGCCATATCCCAAGATCCTTTGCGCGCCGCTGTTCAGTGCCGGTAAAATGACAATGGTGACACCAAGCGGCGATGAATTTACATTTAAATGTAAATATTGGGTTTTTATATTGAATTACTTTTACTTATTACTACTTATACTTTTACTAATTACTTATATTTTACTACTTTTATTATCCCTGCTTTATTTCCAGACTGTAAAACTCCCTCCACCAGCAAAGCAATTACATTTTTTTTTTTTTAAATGTCGATGTCTAACATATTTTCTTCTTTTCTTTCTTCTTTCTCCTGTTTGTTTTTTCTTTGTTTCATTAAGTAGTAGTTTTAATTCTAAGACTGTTAGTCCCAATGCTTGATTCTGATTGGCTGGTAGGTGTGCTTTATGAGATGATAAAGTACACCTGTCCCCATCCAACGCTGCTGCTGACCGCTTCAAATATCACTCCGCGCATAGCAACGACGACGACAATAAAGAAACTCGGAACCGGCTTTTTTCTGCTTTGTTATGGAATGGAAAGTTAACTTCGATTTGTTGGATGGACTAACTATGGTCGATAAACTGCTTGTGGAAAGGGGCTGTTAAAAATAAAGTGATTGCTTGCAAGTGACGTGTTGTTTCTGCAACCTGGCCGGGAACTACTTCCTTGTATCTGGGAACTACTTTGTTGTGCATCTAGTGAATTATTAGTGAAACGGAAGCGTTTTTATTGCTACATGCCTGAGAGGCGTTCCTTATTTTTCCATAATCCACACCCTCTCGTGACTAATTGCTAAAGTAGTACCAACTGACGGCTGGTGACGCGACCAGGAAATGCTTCGAAGGCTAGACCGTCTCATTTAACAGCGGCTGACGCGGGCTTCGAAGGTCCCAAAGAAGGAGTCGCCTTCGAAGGACACGAAGGCCGCAGCCCCTGAATTGGGACACAGCTACAGTGAACATGCAGGCCCCGCCCACCTCCTCCGGAGCAGGTGCAGCATCCAGGGCAGGAGGCCACAGCTCTTGGTCAGGTTGTACGCCGCCTTGGGGATCCGCCCCGCCTGACTCAGCACCCTCAGGATCTGGACCTAGCGGAGGTCAGGGGGTGCACACACGTGTCACACACACACGGTATGAAACACAGACATGTGGCTGGATAGTGTCGCGGTCGGGTGCTGGGTTCAATACAGAGTCCTCGAGCAAGACGCCCCAGACCCCACCTGCTCCATACTTACAGGGATCTGAATTTGGAAATACCAGAGATACTACATACTATCAAATGAAATAGTATCTTTAGTACTGTGCTTCATTCATAGCACTGTTACAAATACGAACATCGCAAACATACAAGTATGTTTGAAAACACGATTTAGCTTTAGTGTGAGTGTGAGTGTGCATGTGTGCGTGTGTGCGTGTGTGTGTGCGTGCGTGCGTGCGTGTGGACGTGCGTGCATGGGGGTACCTGGGTGTCCTCCTCACAGAGGGGGGTGCTGCTGTAGGCCAGCAGGCCCAGGAAGATGCCCTGCTGGCTGCACAGCTCGTAGCCGTAGCGGTCCTTCAGGCCCTCCTCCAACACCCCCAGGCACCACTCACGCTCCTGCTTATGCTGGGGGGGGGGGGGGGGGGGGGGGGGGGAGAGGGGGGCGAGGGGAGAGAGAGGGAGAGAGAATGAGAAAGAGGGGGAGAGGGGAGAGAGACAGACTGTTACTCCCAAGGTCACCGCCTTGACAGAGACAGACAGAGAGCAGCAAAAACAACACGGGGAAGGTAAAGCAAATAACAAACGACCATTATAGTGTGACAGGACTGGCTGAATGTTGACACGCCGTCTGTTTAGAGAGAAGCTGTGACACCGGGAGGCCCACCTGTCATTAGAAGGGTGCTCCAGAGTATTTCTCTAGGCCGTTAAAAAGATAAGATGGCTCTTTATCAGTCCCAGACTGGAAGCTGCAATCAAACGACCAAAGAACGTAGCCTCACCTCAAGGTCGGAGCTGTGGAACAGCTTGAAGAAGTCAGGCATTCTCCTGAAGTCCAGACTCTGGTGGGACAGCAGGAACTTGCTGAGCACCACGTACATGTGATCCTCTGGAGAACAAGAAGCGGTTTTAGAGCTGTGTTGCCAAGTATGGTTTGGAATATTAGTTGTGGTGTACCGGTGCTGAAACAAGATGCAAACATACAAAACAACCACTGCACAGAACAGGAATAAAAATAATAATAACAAAAATAGTAAGATGTAAAGGAAAACATAATAACAATATAAATATGACATCAGTTTTCCTACAGCTCTTCAATATGTCCCAGTAATACGAGTTTAGCAACTCCAGATCCTTCGCAGCAGATTCAATCTTGGATAAATAACTACAGATGACAACAGCGAGAAGAGAACCCAGAAGGAATCCAAACGTCGGTATTGCATTTCAACTTCATTCCTTAAACACAAAATAACTTAATGATGCTATGAGACCCATCCAGAACATCTCAGTCCAACCACGCAGGATCACATTTTCCTAGCAGTCGTGTCCCAGTGTAGATATAACAATCCCAATAGCATGTGATTCAGCGCTGTGTGAACAGACCTGGTTTGAGCATCTGCTGCGCCACCTTGGAGAGGTATGTGGTCATGATGAAGGGCAGGCGGACATTCTGCTGCCGGATGCCACTCTTCATCATCTCCATCAGGTAGAGCAGCTGAACATGCAAACAGAGACACCAGATAAGAGAGACGGTACTTGATTCGACTACCGCTTGGACAACGGGGAGAGAATGCAAATCTTTTTAAGACAATGTAATGAAATGTAATGCAATGAAACTGAGAATACACATGTGTCTTTGTGAACCTCAAACTATGTGACTTTTGCATTGTAGCTATTTACTCCATTGAAAAAATATCACAACTGGAAAGTTTCCCGAGAATAAAACAAGCCCATCCACGTCAATCTATCCAGGGAAGTTTTCTCTATAAATCGTTTAATTCTCCTCTCTTTTCGGGCGTGTTTAGCTGTCTCTTCTAAAGGTGGCTCTTCTTTAAAGGCGTTCTCTTCTAAAGAAAAAGGTGTTCTCGTCTAAAGTTAAAGAAGTTATTTTCTAAAGCTAAAGGTGTTCTCTTGTAAAGCTAAAGGTGTTCTCTTCCAATGTCAAAATGTGTTTTCTTCTGAAGCTAAAGGTGTTCTCTTCCAATGTCAAAATGTGTTCTCTTCTAAAGTAAAAGGTCTTGTCTTCTAAAGTTAAAGGTCTTCTCTTCTAAAATAAAAGGTCTTCTCTTCTACAGTAAAAGGTGTTCTCTTCTAAAGTTAAAGGTGTTCTCTTCTAAAGTAAAAGGTCTTCTCTTCTAAAGTCAAAGGTGTTCTCTTCTAAAGTAAAAGGTGTTCTCTTCTACAGTAAAAGGTGTTCTCTTCTAAAGTTAAAGGTGTTCTCTTCTAAAGTAAAAGGTGTTCTCTTCTAAAGTTAAAGGTGTTCTCTTCTACAGTAAAAGGTCTTCTCTTCTAAAGTAAAAGGTGTTCTCTTCTAAAGTTAAAGGTGTTCTCTTCTAAAGTTAAAGGTGTTCTCTTCTAAAGTTAAAGGTGTTCTCTTCTACAGTAAAAGGTTCACCTGTCTCTTCTTGATGCTGGCTGTGCCCTCCAGGTGTGGGTAGAAGGAGGTGAGGACGTGGTATCCTGCAGCCCGTATTTTGGGGTCGTAGCTGCTGAGGGCCATGACCGTTAGCCCGAAGGCGTGGCTCGACACAAACTTGAAGCAGTTCACCACGCAGTCTGCCGTAGACCAGAGAAGAGTTAGGCTGGCCGCATAAAATAAACTTCAAAAAAGGATAAGGCAAGCTTTAATCTCACGCAACTCGTTTGAAACAATGTGAAAGGTCTCTCTTCTTGTGGTCCTCAAATGGACGTGAACGTTTGTAAAAAAAACCCACCACATACATTCCCGAGAAAGGCACGTTCACTGTATGGGGTTCCATTGCAGATGTAGGGAATATGAAACACAGATTTCTGTGTACTGTTGGGAAGAATTGTTTATAAGCGGGCGTTGGCAACGTGGCCCACCTGGTCTTAGCATGGTGCTGAACAGCGGCAGCAGGTAGCAGGGGTCGTACAGGTTCCCCAGGTCCATCACGTCTTCGTCTTTAAACAGAAGCTCTTTGCCCTCCTGTGAAGACGCCATACCATTGAATTAGCACTTTTACCCACGTTACTTACAATTAATTATGCAACAGGTCTGGAAAAGGTAAAGAAAGTAAAATGATAACCTATAGGTTACTTAGAGCTATACCTCTGTGTTATCGCTAACCCAGTGCTAATCTGTGCTAGCTTTAGTCCAGCGCTAACCTCTGCTAGCTAGAGCTCAGTGATAACCTGTGCTAGCGCTAGCTCGGCGCTAACCTGGGGTATGATTCTGCGCTGCTGGGGGAAGTGAGCGATGGTGTGCAGCATGCGGTCAGGGTTGAGCAGGGCCAGCAGGTCCTCTGAGCTGGGCTGCTGCCACAAGGACGCTCCCAGGCTTTTACGGGCCTTGTGGTGCTCCACCGCTGCCGAGCCCCACAGTAGACACCTGGAAGACCAAACACACTATCAATCGCACACATAACAGGAGTAACACACACACACACACACACACACACACACACACACACACACACACACACACACACACACACAAAAACACACACACACACACACACACACACACACACACACACACACCTGGAAATAAGACTCAACTTACTGGAACTTGAGCAGGCTGATGTTGTTCTTCTCATACTCCTGGAGCAGCAGCAGCAGCTTCTGGTCTAGGGGAGAACACGGGGTAAGGATAACACCTTCTGCTCTCTGTCTCACTCGTTCTCTCATTCATGGTACCAGTGCACTGACTCTCAATCAACCATTCACTCACCCATTCCCTCTCTCTTGCACTTTCTCTCATCATAAGTCTCTCACACACTACTCTCGAACTCACTCACTCACTCATTCATTCACTCACTCATGCACCCACCCACTCACATGCACGACCTCTCTCTCCCCTCCTCTCTCCCTCCTGTGGTACCTGTGAGGCTGAGCGTTGCTCCGTACGCTCCCAGCATGACAACGAAGTGGCTGGCGTTGCAGACGGCAGGACACCTCTTCACCAGACACAGAACTACGGACACCAGCGCTTCTGCAAGCACAGTTCAGACTCTGTTAGAGTAATGTCTACACATCACAAACCTAAGCGTAGAGATGGGCAGCTCATGGATAGAAAGCCTCCATCGCCACATGAGATTAAACATACCATAGTTCATACTTTTAAAGTATGAAGGATTTTAAAGTAAAGTATACGCAAGATGTGACTTCGGCCAGGAGTAAAAGTTCCAAAATACAATATTATATTGGGTGGAATAGCATTTATGGGATAGCTGCTGATTGTAGCGATGAGCGTGTACCACAGACACATCACAAACAGAGCTGGTGGTCAATAAACCTGCATCCATATTACTCTTTTCATACAAAAAGTACAAAACACTTAACAAGGGAAACAAAATAAAAGAACAAGAAAATAATCACATCGAACTCTCAAAACGCTGATGTTTGTACCGTTATTAAAACAGCAATACTTGTATCATCAAATCACTACTTATGAGAAGAAAAAAAAACAAAACAGTTTTTAAGTAAACATAAAACCATGTCACTGGGTGCGTTACCCTTGGTGTGGGCGCAGTGGCCCGCGTCCTGCTCCGACTCCAACATGGCGGGCAGGAAGAGGGAGTGGCTGCTGACCATCATGTGGACGGTGGCCAGGGGGAGGAAGTCCTTGGGAGGCGAAGTGGTGGCGGCGTCCCCCTCCCCGTACATCAGCTCCACCAGGTCCCTCAGGGCGCCCAGGAAGTACCTGTCCTTATAGCGGTACCTGGGGCAGACAGACAGACAGACAGACTTTAATGATCCCTGAGGGAAATTGCAGAGAGAGAGAGAGAGAGAGAGAGAGAGAGAGAGAGAGAGAGAGAGAGAGAGAGAGAGAGAGAGAGAGAGAGAGAGAGAGAGAGAGAGAGAGAGAGAGAGAGAGAGAGAGAGAGAGAGAGAGAGAGAGAGAGAGAGAGAGAGAGAGAGAGAGAGAGAGAGAGAGAGAGAGAGAGAGAGAGAGAGAGAGACTGTAGACCACCCTGAAGACTACACACCAGTCCCAGCCCCCCTGGACGGGGCGAAGGATTCCAACCAGACTTTCAAGGCATCCTTTAAATACATACATCCACTTTAAATACATTTTGATTCATTTCATTAATTTTTAAATTCCTTTTGAAACTTACTTCAGTCCGCTCTTCACAAAACCATTCCAGTCGGATGGCGTGAGATCTTCCGCAAAAGTCTGAATAAGAATAAACATAACGTGTAAAGAACGTGGTTAAAAACCAGAAGACAAAACCAGCATGGAAGGCCTTTCCGATCGTAAAGAACAGCCAAACCTCAACAACCTGATTGGCTCAAGCGGGTGTCAACAAGTGATGTCACCAATACACTGCACCACACTGTACACCAACACCAGCCAATCAGAAACAACACTATCTATCCAACACTCCATTTCTGCACCAATGCGCCATAGAACATTTCTTCGGCACAATATAAGATATACTTTAATAGGGCGGCAGTAGCTCAGTGGATAGAGCGGGTGGACAGAGCGGGTCGTCCACTAACCGTAGGGTCGGCGGTTCGATCCCCTTGATCCCCCTCCTCTAACTGTCCAACAATGTCGAACCCCACAAAGCTACTGATTGTACGTCGCTTTGGACAAAAGCGTTACGACGCATTAAAAGTCTCTCAGATTCAGACTGTGATTCTGAAGCCGTTACCAGATGTTTGAGTAGTCTCTCCAGTATGTTCTGCTCCTGGCTGCAGGGAGGCTCAGGCTTCTGTTTACACCGGCTGTAGGAGGAGACCAGCCATCTGACCGATGACGTCACCACACTCTTCCTCCAGGACTCCTGTTCCTCTGGACTCTCAGACAGCTTGTCCTTCACCACATCCACCAGCTGCCACCTGACAGCATTTAATTGTGGTATGTTAACACCCACAAATAGACAACAGTTACAATATTTTCAATTTTTTGGGAAATCCGCCATCTGTCATCCAGAATAGTGCATGTGTGGGTTTTTTTTTGCATACTGTCGAATAGCATCAGTGCTGTGGTGCAATTTCATCAAAACCCTGCAAAATGGACAAACCACCTTTTTTATTTGATGATAATTTGATATACCCCCCAGAAGCGATGGGAAGGTGGGTCAAAAGAGAGAGGGAGGGAGGGAGGGAGGGAGGGAGGGAATGACAGGTAATTGAACCTCGGGTCGCGCACAAGACGTGCTTGCCTACATGGTGAACGCACTAGCGGCCTGAGCCACTGTACCCTTGTGTTCTTGTCCTTACCGCTCAAAGCCCTCTGTTGACTGAAGGAGTGCTGGCAGCTTTGTGATGAGATCACAGATGTCCTGGGGGCTGGCGGCCATTTTGACCAGAGAGCCCAGAGTGTGCGCGTGCGTTCCCAGGGCAACCCCGCCGGCCTGGTCCAGAACTGACCCGCACAGCCTGGTCAGGAGAGCCTTCTTCAGCACTCTTAACACCCGGGAATGTACTGGAACGCACAAGGGACATGGGATCACATAGACTATAGAGTCTGTTTACTGAAGAACGATGGAGGGTCTTTCATTGTGAAATATACAGTAGAATACAGTTCAGTACGAACCATCAGTGGGCGTGGCGTGGTCGCCCCCGTCGCCTGTCGCCTGCAGGTAGGCGTCGACCACAGGGAGGAAGTCATCCATCCGCTCCGCCACGGCCTCCATGTTGCCCGTCTCCAGGCACCAGAGCTGGAAGCGGAGGCGGTGCGCGGGGCCACTGGTCAGCAGCAGGCCGCAGAGGCCCCGGGGCCCCGGCAGGGCCGCCCGCTCCAGGCAGTGGAGGAAGACGTCGGTGTGGACCAGGCGGGCGCCGCCCGGCTCGGCGTTCAGCGCGGCCAGCAGGAAGTCCTCCAGGGGGGCGCTGCTGGAGCACGACAGCAGCAGGGTGCCCAGGCCCTGCAGGTGAGCCCTGGTCAGGGGCAGACGCCGGTCCGCGGCGCCGCCGCCGCCGTCGCCGCTGCTCTCCGTCAGCATCTCCAACGCCGCCATCCCGTACAGACCCAGTTGGTTGCCGGGGGCAACCACGAGGCAGTCCTGGGGGAGGAGCAACAGGGTCGAGACCACGCCCCTCAGCTGGCCCACCGCCATGTAGCGGTGCAGCGAGCGCAGAGCCCGCAGCGGCCACGACTGCGGCTGCGACGCCTTCTGAGAGGCGGAGTCCTGGAGCTCTCGGAGCACGGCCGTCTCCACGGCGAGCAGGTAGCCGGCGAGCAGGTCGAGGCGACCCATGTCCCGGAGGAGGGGGGCGCAGGCCTCCAGCAGGGCCAGCACCCCCTCGCTCATCTGGCTGCCCAGACGCTTGAGCCTGACGGGGTTGAGGGAGTGGGGGGGCAGCGAGGACAGCTCCAGGGCCAGGAACCACTGCTCCACACACGGGTGCTTCAGGATGGAGGAGAGGGCCGACACCACCACCTGGGGACCCACAGAGAGAGAGGCTGGGTCAGAGAGACGCTACGCTAACGCAGTTAGCATTGGAGGTGGGGTAGCACATGCTTTAACCATTAATCATTAGTGGTTCCAGGTTTTCACTCCCTATTCAAATCACATACATGTAAGAAGTGCTTGTGTTACTAGCTAGAGGTAGCATTTTCTGAAGCATACAGTATGTGTGGTAACAGCATCAGTGAGCTAACATGCTTGCAGGCATGCGATATACAACAGTGTATGGGTTCAGCTGACCTAGATGCCAGCACACACACATTAACAAGCTAGCGCGCTAATGCTCTGACAATCACTAGGTCAGAAGACCGAACATGGAACCTTCTAAGCTCACCTGTTGTCTGTTGGTCTCAGGCAATGCTGAGGCGTCGGCAGTCAGGAAGAGGTCAGACCCGTCCTGGGAGTCAGGAGCCCGGCTGTCAGGGGTCTGGCTGTCAGGGGCTTGGGTGTCAGAGGCCTGGCTGTCAGGGGCTTGGGCGTCAGAGGCCTGAGTGTCAGAGGCCTGAGTGTCAGAGGCCTGGCTGTCAGGGGCCAGGGTGTCAGGGGCCTGGGTGTCAGGGGCCTGGCTGTCAGAGGCCTCCGGGACGGCGGGCTCCTCGAAGGCTTGGAGCCGGAGCACCACGTCCAGCAGGACTCCCAGCAACTCCTTCAGAAGGGCCGGTCCTTTGGAGAGCTGTGCAGAAATCATGTTTCATAAAAAACACTGGCCACACGTCATCAAGGATTCATATAGCAACAATTTGCAAGGGGTCTCCTCCCCCGATTCCATGAAGCAACCCCACAAATCACCTGACGAATCCCTTAACAGCGATCTAGTGTGTTCCCCTCTCACCGAGCCAAAGTCCTCCACGGTGGAGCGCGTGTAGAGCAGCAGCTGGTTGACCACCAGGGGGAGCTCTGTCAGCGTGGCACAGGCCAGTGACTCCCGGCTGCGGCTCCTGAAGCCCTCCTGCAGGAGGCCCTCTGGTCCCCGGAGGTACGACGCCTTCAGGAGTCCCGAGAGGGACGAAGATGACGCTGGTGGTGATGAGGATGAGGATGATGATGTGGGAACTTTGAACTGTGAGATAGGAAAACGACAATTGTTTAGTGACATCATAACATTGATATGGCACGTACACATAGTATACATGTGTCCAAGAGATAGCAAAAGTGGAAAAGAGGAGAATGGCAGAGGAAGAGAGAAAGAAGGAGTCTGAGACAAAATACAAAATTACAGAAGAATCACAATGTGCCTCGGGATTCAAAATGAAATTCCAGCAACAGTCCAACCGAGGTCTCAATTATAATCTGGGGGTCATCTAGCATAAAGGCCATATCAACGAGGCAATCATTATGAATTGCATCACAATCAATATCCATATGTCATGACGATACAGCCGAAGGGCAACCCTCAACATAACAACACACCAGCTCCTCCTGGCACGGTTGGGGAAGCCATCTTGTGTAGTAGTGATGGAGGAGGGCGATGGAGGGGTGGGGGTCCGTGGTCGGGGGGTCCGCCGTGGCCATCTCCTTGTCGTAGTGCAGCAGCGCCAGGCACAGGGCCAGCGGCTCCCGCTGGGCGTGGAGCACGTCGGTCAGCACGCGCGTCAGGTAGTCGTACACGCAACCTGCGGGGAGCCACGGCCAGATGTTACAGGAACGTAACGTCAAAATAAAAGTCAGAAAGTCTTTGTCAGCAACTAGGAGGTTTTTGGCGATCATTTGGGCATCTTTATGTTATGCTATCCTCCTGGAGTGCCGCCAACTGTGCTAACAAGAGTCGGGGCAACGATGCTGAATAAATAGGAATCTGCAGAGGGTCAAAGGTCACCCTGCTGCGGAGGCATCTTGTTGCGGGCGTCCAGGGCCGCAGGCACCAGCGCGCTGAAGGGGAAGGTCTGCGTGATGAGGTCATCACTCAGCGCCGGGCCGTAGTCCTCCAGCTCCCCCTCGTTGCCCTCCATGATGACGTCCACCATGTCCAGCACGTCTGGGGAGGAGAGGCCAGCCGTTAGGGGTCAGGGGTGACCGCGTCGGCAGGAGCCCGCGGCTCTCTCCCGGAACGTGATTAGCATGTAACAGGGTTAGCGTTTCATGCGCGAGTGCCGGCCTGGCTGTAAAACCCCCTGTTGAAAATCAATATAGGCGCTGTGAAATGGTGTGAAATATTGTCCAATTGCCCAGCTTTTAGAGCAAGACTGTGCTGTGCTGCTGCCTAAAACTTCTCACGGCAAACAGCAAGCAGGGCAGAGGTCACCACAACCTACATGGAGGCGGGTCTGGTAATAGAAACATGATATGGTGCAGATGGAAACGGCCCTTAAGAGGGTTTATTAATGACAAAGCTAGCAGTAAAATGTTTAGCGGTGGCGCAGGATTAGCAGAAACTAGAGAAGCAGCACCAAGCTTAGCGTCACATTAACATTAACAAAGTCAACGACCACAAAGTCAGCAGAAAAGATCAACAGTAAAAATAACAATGTATAACACAAATGGTTAGCGGCACCAATCAATGTTAAACGTATACTGTGGTCAGGATCCACAGTTAAGAGTTAACCGGGACAAGTGTAACTGCAACGCAACACTAAAGCGTCAGCCGGGTGAGGAGTATGAGTGTAGAGTATGAGTATGTGTGAGGACTATGAGTGTAGAGTATGAGTACTGTATGTGTGAGGAGTATGAGTGTAGACAATGAGTACTGTATGTGTGAGGAGTATGAGTGTAGAGTATGAGTATGTGTGAGGAGTATGAGTGTAGAGTATGAGTATGTGTGAGGAGTATGAGTGTAGAGTATGAGTATGTGTGAGGAGTATGAGTGTAGAGTATGAGTATGTGTGAGGAGTATGAGTGTAGAGTATGAGTATGTGTGAGGAGTATGAGTGTAGAGTATGAGTATGTGTGAGGAGTATGAGTGTAGAGTATGAGTATGTGTGAGGAGCATGAGTATGTGTGAGGAGTATGAGTGTAGAGTATGAGTATGTGTGAGGAGTATGAGTGTAGAGTATGAGTATGTGTGAGGAGTATGAGTGTAGAGTATGAGTATGTGTGAGGAGTATGCCGAGTGTAGTGCTGGAGCCCAGCTAATACCATCGATGTGTGAGATGGGGATGCTGGCAGCGTCGGCCTCGTTGCCGGTCAGGGAGGCGTGGAGGTAGGCGGCGTCCTGGACCAGAGTGGCCACCTTATCGCTGTAGACGTGCTGGTTAGACAACAGCCTCACGCACACCTGGGGGAGGGGGAGAGGGAAGGCACCGGGGGGGAGGAAAGCCATGTGAATACCCATACATATTGTTTCAATTGTTTGACATTTTGTATTGCAGCTTTGCGCAAAAAGCATTATGCGAATAAAGTTTGATTGATTGAATGTATTAATGAAGCACTATTCCTCCCACTGCTCCCCAGAGCCGTCACATCTCAAGAGGGTCACATGGTCTTACCCTCTCCAGGAAGTGGATGACGGTGTCTTGGTGCTCTGGCTCCACCCGGCCAAGGTGCTCCAGCCACAGCTCCAGCTCACTGCTGGTGTAATCAAACATACCCGTGTCCTTCAGCACCTACAGCAGGAGAAACACACGCAGAAAGACACACACACACACAGACACACATTTTGATTAATTGTTCCCAACAATCATGGGGATAAACAATAGTTATATTACAGTACTACTACAGTACTACAGCACTATAAATAATAGTAGTATTTGCACTATTTGCACTATTATGCACTATATATGCATCTATTTATGCTTACTTATGCTGCTATTTCTACCACATATAACAGTAGATTCCGACATTGCACGTGGCATATTTTTATTGTCTTTTTTATCTTTGTGTCTTATCTGTAGAAATGTTTACTTTAGTTTTAGTATTAGGAATGTCTTGTCCTGCATGTTGTGCCTGTGCACTTTATCCGTTTCACCGTGGGAGGGTGAGAAACGTCCTCTCGATTCCTTTGTATGTCTTGCCATGTGAAGGAATTGACAATAAAGCTACTTTGACTTTGACTAGTAATAATGAAAAATAAATAAATGCCACAGACCAGTTTGCTAAATATAATATGATAATAATATATAGTATGTGTGTATATGTATGAGTTAATGTGTGTGTGGTTGATGTTGTGTGTATATACAGTATATATACATACATTTTGTGTGCATGTGTGTGCATCTTGTGAAAAAAAGGAGTTGCGAGCTCACCTTGAGCACCAGCCTCTTGGTGAGGTTCCTCAGCTCAGCATTACTGCTGCTGACCAGCATCTTGAGGAGCAGGAAGAGAACGGGCTTCTCCCCGCCGGGACACTCTGTCTCCGCCGTGTTCTGGAGCACAGAGGGAGGAAGGTGGTGAGATAAGACCAAATGAACTTGAGAATGAAACAAAGAAATACAGATGAAGAAATGGAGGGAAGGAATGGACAGGGGATGGATAGATGGAGGTGGTAGGATGGTGTGGATGGATGAATGGATGAAGGGATGAGTGGAAGAGTAGATTGGATTGAATGAAGAGGGAATGTGGGTGGATGGAGGCAGGGCTTCATGGAAGGAGAGAACGATGGAATGAGAGACGGAAGAGCGAAAGAGCGAAATGCACGAAAGAAGAAACCTGACGGAGCAAGTGTTGTTAACTCCCCTGAGCGCCGTTTCTCTACCTGTAAGCGGACCCAGGAGAACTTGGAGGAGGGCAGCTCCAGAGCCAGCTGCAGGACCTGGTGTTGGAGGACGGGGGGGACCTCTCCTCTCACGCCTTCCTCAGACATGATGCCTGGGGGCAGGGGCCGACGGAACAGGGCGACACTTAAGAGGAGGTCCGTACTAAGGGCAGTGGTTCCCAATCTCTCCCCCGTGGTTACAGCTCAATGTCTGGTTGAAAATTCCAGTGACTACGCCCAACATCTTACATATAATTGAATGGCACCATCAAATATCCATCTATAGCTCATAAGTCAGCGGTCTCCAGTGACAGCCACATCGGGTTATCCCCAAGGCTCGTAAAAGAAACAGCTGGGAGACCACACACACACACACACACACAGCTCGGGGTGCGAGATCCGCGACCCACTCACCCCGGAAGAGCTTGCTGAAGTCAAACTTGCACTGGCTGACCAGGTGCGGCGCCACCTTCTGGTAGAGACACATCACCTGCAGGAGGAGCGCCTTCAGCACGATGACCTCGGCGGGGTCAGCAGCTGGTAGGACACACGGTGGCAGACAGTGTTGTTACACCCCATCACAGAAATACTCCAACGGAACGAGTGGGCAAAGTGGTTCTGTTGCGTTACCAAGGCTTGCGGAGGTCGTGTTCTCCTCTGGGGTTTTAGTGGCCTTTCCCTTTCGGTCTTTGTTGATCTTCTCCTCCAGCTCTTCCTTCTTGGACAGCGACTGCCAGTTGGACACGATGCTCGTCATGTCGGGAAGAATCTGGACGAGGGAGACAGAGAGAGACGTTGGCTTGGATAGGCTTGGACTTTCGTTTATTGGGCCTCCAGGGACACTCGGGGCACTCGGAGTTCAGACTCTCACGCATTCACCCTGACATTTAGTGAGCGTCAGGAAATCTGCTCGGCTACTTTAAATTCATACTTTTCCATTCATCACACAACCAGCCGATGACTCCGCTTATCCATAATACATTTCAGCACCTATGGTTCGGCTATGAATAACCAATGGGATTAGCTCAGATTCTTAACACCGGACAGCGCCAGTAATGAGGCTGAAGCGGCTCCTGCTTGTCCACCGGCTGCTGCTCCTCGTCTCCTCGAGGATATACTGTAGTGAACCGAGCACCGCAATGGTTTCTCCCAGAAGTAGGCAGAGATGTTGTATACTAGCAATGGTTAATCCAGCAACTGAAATGCTTGAAAACTTGTTCTGGTGACTTTCTTACTGTATTAGCAGCGATGAAAAGTTTCACCTTCTCATGACAAATGTACTCTTTGTAAGTCGGTTTGGATAAAAGCGTCTGCTAAACGCCCTAATTGTAAGTAGGCTGAATTACATTAACAGGTGCAGAACCATAAACACAAGCACCGGCAGACCGATCCATCGCATGTCGGCACACCGGCTACTCAACACAGAAGCACAACCCCGCCTTCGATTGAGCCAACGAGGGCGGCGCCAACGAAGGGGCCGAACCAATGAGGCGGCTGCGTCTCACCTTGCTGATGGTCTCTCTGTACTGCTGCACCAGGGGCTCCATGGTGTCCAGGGTGTAGACCTCGGAGCTCTGCCACACCGCCCGGTCCAGCAGGAAGTCCATGTTCCTGTGGGCCCTCCGCAGGATGAAGGACATCATGGACAGGGTGGTGTGCTGCACCACCGTGTTGGCAATCTGAATAAGGAGTACGGATTTCATTCAGAAGAAATGACAATGTATAACAAATGTGTGTGTGTGCGTGTATTTTCTAGATGGATGGATGGATGGATGGATGGGTGGGTGGGTGGGTGGGTGGGTGGATGGATGGATGGATGGATGGATGGATGGATGGATGGATGGATGGATGGATGGATGGATGGATGGATGGATGGATGGATGGATGGATGGATGGATGGATGGATGGATGGATGGATGGATGGATGGATGGATGGATGGATGGATGGATGGATGGATGGATGGATGGATGGATGGATGGATGGATGGATGGATGGATGGATGGATGGATGGATGGATGGATAGATAGATAGATAGATAGATAGATAGATAGATAGATAGATAGATTAGGTATCAACAGAGAGGGATAGATAGCTAGATACACCCGCACAAGTTTCTACTCTCAACCTTTTGTTCGCATTTTCTCACCTTTTAACGTTTAATAACTAACTCTCCGTCACATCACTCAACGTTAAATTCCCCCTGCGCTCCCCTCATCACACATGCATAACATACATGCATGTTTGACAATGCTGTTTCATGGCCGCCGGCCGCTCAATTCACATGCATTACGACGGTAAACCAGGAGCTGGGCGGGCGGACGTCGCCCGAGGGGCGGCCATCTTACGGTGAGGCCGGCGGTGAAGAAGGCCCTGGAGCAGACGGGGGGCAGGGACGTCACCAGGATCATGGCCACCAGCCGGGGCAGGGGGATGTACTCCCGCGTCCTGAGCACCGACGAGATCTCCGGCTGGGCCTCGTAGATCTGAGTGGGGGCGGAGTTTATTCATTAACAGGCTGGGATTGTTTAATGAGTGGGAGTGCGGTTTAAAAAGGGGAATTAGTTGACGGAGGTGGTCTCGAGCCCCCCCCCCCCTGTGAACACGATGCCAAGCCAGCGTTTTACTGTTCACACAAACGCTGTTTTTTGGCAAAAGGACAGAGGGTGACATCTTCCATCCCTTGAATAATTAGAAAATAGAGAGAATGACCAAACAAATAAGCACTGATATGTAGCCTACATTTCTAAGATAGAGGACCCAAAAAAAAACATAAAAACACCCCGAAAATATAACAACCGAAATATTGCCACTGAAATTCCATTTCCACAAGATTCATTTGTCTTGTTTTCACTGGAATATGATGGAAGTAAAGTCCTAAAATAACAATAAACCCATAGCCTACTCCACCGTTTCACCCCACACATCCCAACCGAACCGGCACGTGGCTCCTCACCTTCTTGACCAGCTGGACGTTGTCCCTCCAGGCGCTCTGGACGCGGGGGGCGAAGGAGTAGCGGCTCTCCTTGAAGAAGCGCGCCAGGGTGTCGGGGCTGGCCCTCAGGGTCTTCACCACCAGCTCCTCCACCAGGGGGTCCTCCGTGGGCTTCAGACCACCCAGGAACTGCAGCAGGACGATGTTCCCCGCTCTGGAGCCAGGGAAAGGAGACGCTTAGCAGATGCTTTTTAATCAGGCCAATGGGGCTGGCCTGATTTTAGATAAGATAAGATATTCCTTTATTAATCCCCCTTAGATTTACCTAAATTAAGATCAAATTATATGCAAACTCTTGGAATCAGATCAAATGAAAAAATGAAAACCTATATACATACATAGTAATTATCCTATTGAGATGAACAGTGCAATTGGTAACTGAGTCTGACTGAGGTTTAGATATAAAAATAAAAATAGATGTGCAGATATAAATTGTGCAAAGTAGATGTGCAAATGTGCAAATGTACAGCATTTTTCAGGTAATGGAAGAAAGACATGTGAGAAGACATAAAATAACAACGGCTTAGGAAAACAGCCATGAGGTGTGGGGTGTGGTGGGGTGTGGTGTGGTTTACTAGAGTAGAGAGTATTTCTTGAAAAAGGCACACAAAACGAATGATTATTCTTGTTTAAGTCCCCCTACCGGCCGGCGGTGCCGTAGCTCGGGTCGTGGAAGCTGATGCCGTTCTTGCGGGAGCTGCAGACCTCCAGGAGGAAGCTGTGCACCCGGTCCCGGACCACGGACTTGGCCGCCTGCTCCGGGCTCTGACCCGCCTGAAAAGAGAGAGGGAAGAAAACGGGTTAATCATTTTTATGGAGCTCTCTTCTAAGTGATCAAAGACACTTCGGCAAGGAGCACAAGGAGGCATAGGGAGAGACAGGAGTCAGGATGCTGCAGAGGGTCAAACGTGAATAGGAATATTTAAGGAGGTGTGTTTTTGAGCCAATTTACTAGAGAGGAGAGAAAGGGCGGGAGAGAGAGGGAGTCATTCACAACATTAGCGCAAAAAAAACACACATAATCACAAAATGCATTTTTGGAAGATCTGCCAACCAGAAGATTGCACACCTGGAGGCCCAGTTAAAACCAAGCTACACCCTGAGCAGGCAGAGGGGCGGGGGTCAGGACGGGTGGAGGCTCACCGTGGCATCGTCCTCGATGCTGGCATCTATGATGCCGTCCCAGCGGTACAGGGACGCCACGTCGGCCAGCAACGCCGCCGTGAAGAACCGCACCTTCTGGGTCTTAGTGACCGCCTTGTTCTTCACCACCTGGACACACACACACAATGAGAACAAGAACAACTAGAGGCAGTGTAACTCGTTAGGTACCGGAAAGGTACTGGGTTACATCTCCAATATCCACAGTCTACCCGTAGGCATCCAAGAGCAAGTAACCCTAACCCTAAGCCCCCTGCTCCTTAATGACATATATCTGTATTCACTGCAAGTCTCTGTGGATAAAAGTTGAAGGACTCAATGCAATCGAAATTCAAAAACACACATAATGAAGAGAAACTTACTCGAGACTTGAGAGTCGACAAAATCAAACTGACGATGGACAGTCTGTCTGCACTGATCCCAGAGTTTAAAATCTCTGGCAGGAGCTCTGGAACAAAGCACACAAAATGTGAACAAAATAAACAAATAGCCTGAGACACAGGAGTTATTTCAATACAAACCAGTGTAATGTTGTATTCTAGCCAAAGCACCATAAGTCCCTCTTGGATGCAGGCATCTGCTGAATGACTAAACAGTGATATACCTTTAACCTCCAGGATCTGTGCGACCGTAGCGGGGTCTCCAGACAACAGGAAGGACACAGCAAACTGTGTGTATGCCATTCGGATGTCAGCTCGGCCCTGGAACCACAGAATAAACACAGCACATTACCCACAGTCAGGACCAGTCTCCGGTCTCCTGTATACTACACGGTAATAACGATACAAAAATCAAACATTCGCCTAAAAAAAATCAACATACAATTCTGTATAAGTTCATTATATTTATACATTTATCGATTTGCTGGGACAATATCTTCTATCTTGTGCAAATGTATTTATAGGTTCATTTGAATTGAATGAATCAAATCGACAATTTCCCTCAGGGATCATTAAAGTATTTCTGTCTGTTCTGTCTGTCTGTCTGTCATCTCTATAGTAATAACCCAAAAAAGTGTAATAAACTTGGAACAAGTTACATGGGAATCATCATCCCAACACATTACAGCCTGGACAAAGGTCTCTCCTATGAATGAAGGTGGCTGATTTTTTTAGTTTTTAGTTTTTATTCTGGGACCTTGTGGTCTTCATTTGTCATTCCCATGTTTTTTAGACATGGGAATGAAATTCGTTCTCTGCATTTGACCCATCCTATTGTACATAGGTGCAGTGGGCTGCTATGATCAGCGCTCGGGGAGCAAGTTGGGGTTCAGGGTTCAGTGTCTTGCTCAAGGACACTTCGACATGCAGACAGTTTTTGAAAGTGGGGATCAAGGGGATCGAACAGCCGACCCTAGCTCAGTGGGACACTTCTCAGCCCCTGATGTGCTTTGACTGCGCACCTGCTTATCCTTCCTGCGCGCCAGCCTGCCCATGCCCTGGCTGAAGTTGAAGTGGGCGTAGACCTCCCGCGCCGCCTCCGCCCCCTGGGACACCATGGCCGACAGCAGACACAGGGCCAGACGCACCAACCTGTCACCGTGAGACGAGAGACGGCCCTCAGACACCACGTCCCCCCAGCCGTAGAGGGACGTGGACCGAGAGCTGACAGATAGGTGGCCTCTTTGTGTATATGTGTGTGTATTTGTGTATATTTTCCAAGTGGACATTATGATACATTTAATGATTGTTAAAACTGATTTGGCAATGTAATTTTCAATCATCCATTGAGAATGGAATTCGGTAGGTAGGTATGTAGGCAGACCGTTACAACAGCAACGCACATTGTGCAATAAAATATATGTCTGTAAAAGAGGCAGGCAGGCAATAATGAAAATCATTGAAAGACATTCATGGAGAAAAACAAAAAGCAAAGCATGAAATTATGCACTAATAAAAAAACAACAAAAAAGAAGCAAATGAAAGGATAAATGTTCTCAAGGTGCTCCGAGCCGCGTCCACCTACTCGAGGTTTTCTGAGCGCAGCGACCCCTGGATGACCTTCATGGAGCTGGCGAGCTTCTTCACGACGGCGTTGCCCGCCATGCTGAGGTGGGACAGATCGCTGGCCGTCCTCAGCAGGATCATCTCCAGGCTCTGGAACACCAGCATCATCTGGGGGGGGGGGGGGGGGGGGGGGGAGGGAGGGGAGAGAGAGAGAGACAGAGAGAGAGAGAGAGAGAGAGAGAGGCATATAACATAGGCAAGAAAACTGTGACAGAACTTGTAGATGGAATAGAAAAGAGAAAGAAAAAAGAATACAATTTATGTATCTATCTACTTAGGATTTTATGATTAACAAACTGGTCATTGATTAATTCATTTATTTAGCGCAAAAAGTAATATTAAAAAGAATTAATAATAACACATGTATAACCAATTGTTGACATCATCACACATTACGTACATATTACGAGCATAGAGCTTCCACATGAACATCTGTAATCACCTTTGCTCTCTCTATCCTCTCAAACTATTCACTTACCTCCTTTTCAACTGGCTTCTCCACTGCCAGGAATTTGAATATTTCCGCACATTCCATAGAGATTTTAATGTAACCTTCAACCACATCGTACAAGTCCGGACATGGTAGCTTCTTTGCAAATGATATAAATGTTTCCAGTGCTGACAAAAAGACAACAAAAGATATACATAAGATGCGAGTGACCTTATTGGGTATCACAGCAGAAAAAAACAACGGTAGTAAATAGGAAAATAAGGGTAAAACCTACATAATAGTAATAGTTGTCGTACATTACAATCCCCCACAGTCTTTGATTAGAATTAGATATTATCAGTGAACTAAATGTTAACATGTTGTAAAATTGCATTGATTTGCATCATTATGATTATGATCATTATGATTAGAAACTAACTAACTAACTTAGAAATATGTGGATAGCGCTGAATTTTTAATGCATGAGGCTATAGGTTGCTTACACACTGATGAATGACATCTTGCAGAACAACCACACTCACCCTTCATGGCTTTAGTTGGATCCTTCAGCATGGACTTAAAAATAGTGCCATTAAACTCTGTCAGGGCTACTTTCTTAGCCTGGGGTTCCGACACCTCGGAATCGGCACTGGGGCGTTTCTTCCCCATGTCTCAGTAACAGTTAGACTAAAATGTGAATAAGGTAAATAATCATTGAAGTCTCAGTTTGATAAAAACACGTTGGGATGAAAACACAACTCAGTCCCACCGAGTTTCTTCTCCGGAGTAGCAACAAAACACTTGCATAGATAGTTCCGGGTTTTCAGCAGACGGTAAAAAGGCATTAGAAAGAGAGGAAACATTTATAGTCAGGATGTTATTATTGTTATAATTATATATTTTTATTTTTTTACCAAAGAATATAATCCAAAAAAATGATCAATGTAGGTTTAGGGTTATGTATAGCAACTTCAATGAGGAAGGCGTGCCATTTGCAAAGAGCAAGAATAAGACAGAATAAGCATTACGTAAGTTGTATAGGCCTACATACTTTTTAACATTTTGAAATGATAGTTTATAGTTTTTATGGAACGGTGTGTAGCTACGTGCGACGTATGGGTAAACGATGCGCAAATTAAAATAAATTATTTCATATTTAATTTCACGTTGTGGCCGCCAGAAGTCACTGCTACACAGCGTAACGTTTGAGCTCAATTATGACAAGACAAGATGGTTCGAGGCCCCTGGTGCAGGTTCGAGCCACCAGGGACCATAATCTATTTGTGGCCCTCCACGACAACCCATGGAGTACCATCTAATCAGAGCCAGGACCGGTTGGTCATCAGTGTTGCTGACTCCATGGCCCTTTAATTAACTTTCACTCAATGAGCTTGAGATTTTATATCCTAATCTTTAGCCGGAAGACAAGGATGGCTTTAGGGAAACGGCAGGCGTTTATATATTTTGACTTTGGCTCTCTGTACTCAATTTACTAAATGTAATAGGCCTAACACATACAGGCCTAGTCACCCCCGCCCTAACATTTTAAACTGCTATATATAATTTATTAGGGCTGGTTACCTGTCTGGCACCCTGAATCAACTTTAGATATTATTATTTCTATCCTACTTTCAGTTTCAATTATATCTATATATAAAAATGTCTATTATATACATCTATTTGTGTTACCAATGAAAATAAGATGTATAAGATTATGTGTCATATGTCCTAACATTTCGTTGCTTGTTATATATTGAAACAAATTTGTATGGACCTGCAGGAAACAGAGTTACATATAAGCAGTTGATATGAAGCTCAATATTATGACAGAACAATACAAAGACTATTAACCTCTACACAGTGTGTGATATAGACAGGGTGAAATAGCCGCCTCACCCCATCCTCACCCTCACTCCTAACCACCTCACCCACCCCTACCCTCACTCCTAACCATCTCACCCACCCCTACCCTCACTCCTAACCATCTCACCCACCCCTACCCTCACTCCTAACAATTCCTTAAATTAACAGACTCACCCTAACTCCTAACACCTCCTCATCTGTACCAACTCACCCACTCCTCACCCTCACTCCCCCTCCTCACCTTAACCACATCATCCCCTCCTCAGCTTAACCACCAAACCCCCTCCTCACCTTAACCACACCACACCCTTCTCAACTTAACCACCAAACCCCCTCCTCACCTTAACCACATCATCCCCTCAGCTTAACTACCAAACCCCCTCCTCACCTTAACCACACCACACCCTCCTCATCTTAACCACCAAACCCCCTCCGCACCTTAACCACATCATCCCCTCCTCATCTTAACCACCTCACCCCCTCCTCACCTTAACCACCTCACCCCCTCCTCACCTTAACCACCTCACCCTCTCCTCACTTTAACCACATCACCCCCTCCTCACCTTAACCACCAAACCCCCTCCTCACCACTGGCTGCTGGTAAAGAAGATGGCCGCCCTCCGCGGCTGTTTTGTTGTTGGGAAGATGCCTGGATTTGTATTAGTATGCAGCATGTTCTGATCATATTCAATCAAGAGAATGATCATCACCCGTAATGATGATTATCAAGTCTGCTACAGCCTCCCCATTGTTTCTGGCATTTTTATCTTATTTTAGTTCTACTCCTTTTGGTTCTGTGGGGGTGAAATATGAGCTGCTCCAAAGCTAGAACTATGGAATCACCTATCTCATAATCACACAGCTGTTCAGCGTCAATGTACACGTCTCGCCATCTGCTCAAACCATCTCGTAAAGAGCTGGGCTTGTACCATTAAAAACGTGTCACCGAAAGGACTTCCCCCATGCATCCTAAATGCATGGCCAGAAACAGAGCAAGCGTCACAGGAAGGAAAATACAATCAAATAACATTTGGTGTGCGCACACAGATTAATCAAACATGACATGCCTAACAATGAAAAGATTATCGGAAAATATTAAATGAGTGCTCATGCTTGAGAAGATTAACACCCTAAACCCGATTTTCCCTCCTCAAGATGAATAAAGTGTTATCTTGTCGTATCTAGATGTATCTGACGATGCGTGATGAAAGGGAGCGAATCCTTGAAGTGCCCTCTCCTCTTGATAGAACTGGAGATAAGGAATCACGCCTCTTGTTTCAGCTTGAGCACAATGGCTAATCACCAAAGTGATGCACTTACTTGCTATATCTTTAGCACACTATTAAAGATATTCCTCAGCTATTATAATATAGCTGAGGAATTAGCAAGTGTTCCACTTGCTTTAGCACTGAAGCTAAGGAAGCGTGCCACTCGCTTCACCTTTAGCACACCAGCTAAGGGAGTGCACCAAGGAAGTGTGTCACTTACTTAAGCTTTAGCACGCTATAAGAGGCAGCACTGAGCGAGTGTGCTAAGGAAATTGAAATGAAATGTGTCACACACCGTGGCGCATTTCACTCCAAGTGTCCAACATGGCATTTCACTCCAAGTGTCCAACATGGCACATTAACCTCTGCCCAGAGGGAGCTCCACACAACCATACACACCCTGCCGCTGGTGACCTTTGTGGTGATGTCGAAGTGCCTTGGAAAACAAGCACAGCAACATCACAAAAACAACGCAACTTTGGAGCACAGAGTTTGAAGCATACAAACACTGGTTAGCGGAGACTGGCAAAGAACCTAGGACTTTACACCTGTTTTCTCTAACGTACGGTCTTATTTCAGTAACAGTGCTAAATGTACTTATATTGCTATGTTGAAGATCACGTAAGATGTATTACCATTTTTAATACAAAAATGAATTTCGGTTCAATGCCCCTTTGAGCTTTAGCACGCCAGCTAAGGAAATGTGCCAGTTAGCGCTGTTGCAGCCATCTCTCCCTCATGGGCAGTGATCATTGTAGCGGCTCCATTAGGTGGGGTCAGTGGTGTTTATCTGTCCCAGAGGAGGAGCCCAGAGCAGGGCTGGTTCATGAAGTCCGTCTGTTCTGACATAAATGCGAGGTTCATTTTCCATGTACCAGCCCTGGTGGTACGCTTCCTAAAATACCTTGTTGGCCAAGCTCAAAATGGTGGGTGTGCACAGGGGTTTGTTAGTGAGATGGACAGGGCGGTCAGGGTTTCAACCTCTGGCTGAGTTACGCCCCAGCTCAATTAGACAGCACGATGATAAGGAAAATATTATTTATTTTTTATTATCATATGACGACTGTTTGGTGTGGCAGCAGTTCTATTTGTGAGGGAATGACCTCCTCTGAACCACACACATG
>JAXIVH010000011.1:8548612-8559644 GCA_036785325.1 Urophycis tenuis
ACTCCCTATGGCTTCCTATGTCTACTTTCCACATCTTGAACAGAAGAGACGCTTGATCTCAACAGGAGGAACTTGGTTAAATAAAGTTTGAATACATAATAAATTCATTCATTCATTCCTTGCATGTATACTGTATATTTATAAATATATATATACATGGATATATATATATATATATATATATGAAGGGATAATAAGTAGACAAAAACACTCAGCAGGTATTTACGCAGTATAAACACATTGAGAGTGGTATTATGGGCTATGACGTGTACAGCGCGCGGAATGAAACCACAGGTGGTCTCGACCCGAAAGCTCGTGAGCGAGAGGTGACGAGTTCATGAGCCGCCGCCGCCGCGAGGACACCCACGGAGATGACGGCGGCCGGTGCCGGGGCCGGCGCTTTAATGGCGCCCACGTGATGTCCAAACCAGACGCGCGGCCGCGCTCTCTCTCCTGCGACGCGGCGTCCGCTTCCTGCGACTCCCTGCGGAGACTAGGAAAACACGCCCGGCTGATCTACTACTGCTCTTGTCTGTTGGCCTTCCTCGGCCATCGGCCCGCTCCCACTCCCCCTCCCCTAAGACAACACCGCCTCCCCCCCCACCCACCGGGGGGTCGCAGAGGGAGGGAGAGAGGGAGGGAGGGAGGGAGGGAGGGAGGGTCGGAAGCAGAGTTCACTGGACTACCCTCACAATGACCTTGCCCCCCTCCGCCTCCCCCTCTCTCTCTCTCTCTCCAGTTTAATAAATAGATAGATAGATCAACTTTATTTATCCCCGAGGGGAATTTAGGTAAATACAATTATTTTTTATTTCAGAGTTCATGTAAACATTGTGTCTCCATTCTCTCCATTTCTGTTTCTCTCGCTTTCCTCAATGTTTCATTCACTCTCTTTGTTCTGCCTCCATCTCTCTGGGGTTTATCTGTCTCTCTCTCTCTCTCTCTCTCTCTCTTATTATTCTCTATTTCTTGCTATTTAATTCATTCTCTTTGGTTCTATATTTCGCTTTGTCTCTGCCTGTGCACTTTTTCAGTCTCTCATTTCCTCTATTATCTAACCTTACACTCTCTCTCTCTCCGTCTCCCTGTCCCTCTATTCAAGGGGACTGTGAGACATTGTATCCTTTTGTCGTCTCATGACGTTGGCAGCCCCAGCCGTGTCCTGTAGAGGTTTCCTTCCTCTCCCCCTCCAGCAGACGAAGGCCTTGTCTTCTTCAGCTCATCTCAGGAGGTTTCTATACCTTCAGTGCCCTGCAGTCAACACTCTACTTCATAAAATGTCATGCATCAAAAGAACTGTTCAACCATACATACAGAGTGAAGACGCACTTTGTATGCAATGCTTGTGTGTGTGTATGTGTGTGAGAGAGGCACTACGTCAACATTTATTTGACACATTTTACCTCTTTCCCCATCTGTAAAATTCACATCCAGAGTATAAAGCCACCATTATGCAATTACAAAAACTGTATTTCTTTGCGTAACTATGACACTGCTGTGCCGTTCTACAGTTCCAACTCTATGAAATCCGTCCAAAAACGTTGTGTGTTCAACCTATCACAGCCATAATCCAAAGCATGTGTCTCCTGTTACAATCATGCCCTTCTTTAGGCTATTTCAAACAGCTATTTTCAGATTATGCTAACTGTATTTTTTAAGTGCCATGCTACGTCTGGGATAAAACTGTGCTCACTTTCCTAAGTGAATCACTGATCACCTTATACTGAACAAAAATGCCGCAGTTTTGATGAAGTCTCTACGTTCGGCAACTTAACTATCGATGCTATAACTGACTAAACGTAACTGTCGTGCTCTGTCCGTGTGAGGCTAACAGGCTTGATGTGGAGCCGAAGTGTAAATAAATGCACCAGATTTCAACAGATCGACTGAATGATTCATAGTTTTCCCCCGTGGGGAGAAATGAGTCACCTGCAGAGGAGGGAGGAGGACGAGGACGGAAAAGGAGGAAGAGGAGGAGGAAGAGGAGGAAGAGGAGGAAGAAAAACTCACTTGACCCGAGTAGTAGATCCTACTCACGGTGCATCAAATAGCATTATTAATGCCTTCCATCTGTTCCAATCAGGAACAAAAACCTGCAGAGATATGCATAATTGATAACCCGTGCATCAAGGGTATAACAATAAGTAAATACTTCAGGACTTAATTTGTGCCGTATGATGTATCACAACACCAGTGCTGTGAAACATGGGGGAACATTGTTCGTTAAAATTGCATTTGAGACAAGCCATTTTGGCTGGGAATCAAGGTGATAAAATTAATGAATGGGGATGATGGTAATTGTGAAATTACGATAATGGTAATGACGGCTTAGTCATAGTTGTTTTTGTGTCAGGTACTCAGGTTTCACTTTATTAGCATCTCAGATCGTGTGTTGTCGCATTACATCAGCTGACGTCAAGCTTGGCAAAAACCGCAAAGTCCTCGGATCCATTTTTCCAACGTTAAGGACATTAAAACAGTAGTGGTGGTGGTGTCCACTCAGCGCTCCACAAACAACAACTTTCTTGGTCTCAGTGTTCAGACACGGACTTCATGATCCCAGCTCTGGTCTTCTTAATCACCGACTCGAGAAAGAAAGCAAACATTTCACAGAACAAGTTGAGATCTCCACCAAGTCTGCTTTCAATGTTCCCCCCCCCCCCCCCCCCCCCCACACCCATACCCTCTCTGGTTTCAGTTATTATTTTCTGTTGGTGGAAGCCCCTGGTTTGACCCCTGACCTCCGCTGACAACACAGTTAACATGCGCGGGGCCCGCTCTGCTGCGGTTCCCCCCGGCGCTTTGATCCCCGCGCTCCGCTCCGCAGCGCCGACGCCAGCGCCGTGCGGCCACGCCGCCACGCGGCCCCGTCTGCGGCGCCGCCGTCCATGAGTCACCCGGGGAGACGCCTCTCTCCCCCCCCCCCCACTGTGTCTCTCCCTCCTCCAACTGCTCTCTCTCTCTCCCTCTGGGTCTCTCCCTCCTCCAACTGCTCTCTCTCTCCCCCTGGGTCTCTCCCTCCTCCAACTGCCCTCTCTCTCTCTCCCACTGTGTACCTCCCTCCTCTAACTTCTCTCTCTCTCCTCTAACCGCTCTCTCTCCCTCCTCCAACTTCTCTCTCTATCCTCTAACCGCTCTCTCTCTCTCTCTCCCTCTCTCGCTCTCCTCTAACCACTCTCTCTCTCTCTCTCTCTCCTGTAACTTCTCTCTCTCTCTTTCTCCTCTAACGTCTTTCTCTCGGTCTCAGTTTCTCTCTCTCTCTATCTCTCTCTCTCTCTCTCTCTCCCCTAACCTCAAGCAAGCCACAGCCCCAGCTCTGAGGACAGCACACAGGGGGATGTGGTTGTTCACCACATCAGACGCCATGGCGACGGGTTCGCTCACCGTCACAATCATCACGTCTTTATCTGTAGTTTTTGTGATCCCCCCCCCCACCCCCCGCCCGCCCGCCCGCACGCCTGACTAAAAATGTGAAGCAAAAACAATGCTGTATTTTTAGCTGCAAGCCATCCGCGTCGCAGCAGCAGCGTGCGTCGGAGCAGCGTGCATGATTACAGCGCATCTGATCTCAAGCACACTCCGCCTTGACAGAACCAGAACATCGCCCTCTCCCTCTCTCTCTCTCTCTTCTCTCTCTCTCTCTCTCTCTCTCTCTCTCTCTCTCTCTCTCTCTCTCTCTCTCTCTCCCTCTCTGTGCACAGCTGTGAGTAACTCGTCCCACAAATCAGACTTTAGATTCGTACTCTCACAGCCTGATGGCGCGGCGGCTTGCAGCCGGGTGAAAGGGGCCCTTTTTTCCACGGTCTGTTCGCTGTCAAAAAGTGGCCGTTTTCAAATCAACGCCTTGTAGTCCGGCCGCCGTTTCAACACACTCATCAGAAAATATCCGCCTGCCGAAAGCTTCACAGACTTTCCCTTCGGTGCGGTGGACCACCAAAACAGGAAGCTAGCCATGACTCCGCCCCTTGCAGTTTGTAAGTTTCCGTCCCGTCCCGCGTTCCCCGCCCCCCCCCCCCCCCCAAACCCCCTCCGCCCTCCCCCAGCTGCTGTGTTCCCAGCCCCAGCGCATCTGTCGCGGTACATTAGCCCGATTTATGCCCCCTCACCTCTGTACGTTGTCTCCATAGCTCAGCCTTAAGTGCGCTACGCTTCGCTGCGGCTTCATCTGGTTGCTAAACTCCGCGCCGCCGCCGGCCACGGCCCATCATGCATCACTCGTCCTCACACACCGTGTACACGAGTGGCATGCGACAGCGAACAACACCGCCAGGTTTCATGCAGGCTATTGAAACGCGGCCCACCCCCCCCCCCCCCTGTCTCGGTAAACTTGAGGGATAAAGGCTGTTTGGAACCTCGACAGTAACAGTACAGATTGTTTTATGCGCATCGGCTGTCACAGGGGGGGGGGGGGGGGGGGGGGCGCCTTTCCCACATTCCTCCGAAGAGCAGAGAGAGTTCCTCCGAACTGTGGGTTCAATAAGTGCACACCAGAGGCCCGTTTGTGACATCACAACAAGGCTCGACCCCACGTCAGGTTGCAGTATGCAAATGTGTGTCGTTTATACAGGCTTAGCTCGATTGGTAAACCTGTATTCCTACAGAACCATAAAATAACGTTATATATGGTCACCGTGAGATTTTATAATTTTATATTTATAGGCTCAGTGATGTGCCACGCCAGACTTGCTTTTGATGTAAGAGTATATGCTAGATTTACACTGTATACGCTACATTCACACGGTATAAACTAGATTCATACAATATTAACTAGATTTACGCAGTATAAACACCATTCCCCTGGCAGATGAGCTCAGATACCAACACAGTTTGCCCTGAAACACAGTCTGACACACACCAAACAGACATATTTAACTGCATACACATGAGGGTTCACTCTTATTTTTACTGGGGACATTTTATTAGTTTTCATACTTTATAGACTTTAAGGTTTTAAATATTACAGCATTCGGACAAGAACGTATCACAGGATTGGGAGCATTGCTTGCCTCATGTGAAATCGTTCAAACTAGGGTGTTAGGGCGGGACAAAACCTAGGAGGGATTTGATTGGATAGTTTAGGAATTGATTGGCGGTAGGGGGAGCACCACCTGCGTCATACTATTGGTCAGACGGATATAACTGCCAAACCAAACCCAGTGACACAGTCACTGTACCTTGTTTAATGTTGCACTTAAAAGCATATCTATTCTATGTTGAATAGGTCTGCCATTTTTACACCATTTCATTAAAATCCGTGCTCTGGGTTGAACAAAAGGCTGCTCCAGTGATGCATTAGAAGAGTGGTCTCAAAAGGTTTACAGGTATCTACATCTCACGTCCCTATTATATATTACAGATATAGGATATGCCCTTCACATAACTGTAGATGAGAATGTACATGAGGGGGTAATGTCACGCTCAGAGCAGCTCACGTACGCACGTTTGTGTGGTCTTCAACGTCAGCCCTGTTGGACCAGTGATGTCACTGGTCTGGGATTTGCCTTCCTCATTGGTCCTGTTTGGAAAAAATCACACCAGAAGTTTTTTTGGGGGGAAATGTTGCAGACCACTATACTGTATATTAGGAAAGCGTGACGGTACCCCTTTAAGAACGCAGGCGTTACACAAATTCGGCGCAGAACAAGAAGCTGAAGTCAAAGAATAATCAGCTTTTTCGCAATCAAATAAAAAAAAGCACAAAAGGTCCGGCTGGACGCAGGTCGGAGAGAGAGAGAGAGACCCCCAGAGTTCAGGATTCGAATGACCTCGTCGAGATTTACAACGGCGACCGGACGAGCAGATGCGGACGCAGCGAAGCGCGGCGCGCCGCAGATGTGTGGACCCCCGAACCAGAGCCGCTCCGGGCTCGGGATCGCCGTCCCCACCGGTTCATCGCCGCGGCATTCCGCTCAAATCGTCCGAGAAATGTCCCCGTCCCCCCACCCCACCCTACCCCCACCTGCGCCCCTCTCCTCACCCGCAACCCCATCTCCTCCTCCTCCTCCTCCTCGCCCTCACCCCTCTCCCTCTCTTGATACACCTGACCTCGCTCCATCCCCCCCCCCCCGGGTTCCACTGGGGGTCTCCAGCGGCCGAGGAAGCGGGGAAGCAGCTGGTGGGACGCCGCGGCCGTAATGGCGCCGACTCATGCACCGCCGCACGCGCGCCGTTCTCGGAGAGTGATGAAGAGACCCCCTCTTCCTCAGAGGAGGGCAGGCGGCTTCGTGGCCAACGTGCGACGGTGGGGGGGGGGGGGTTCGCCTCGAAGACGGGTTTTTTTGCTGGAGGCCTTTGGCTGTCGAATCAACGGGGGGAGCATCCTCCTGGTTAATTAGGGGTCGTTTTTAATTATTCAATTAGTTTCTTTGAATAACTAAGGAGAAAGCGGCGCGGCAGAAAGTGGCATTGTGCGGCTCTCTCTCTCGCTCTCCCTGGGAGAACAGCGTTGGCGTCTGTTTGTTTGTGTGTATCGCTCTGTTGAACCGAGCGAGACGGATGCTAGGCGTCGAGCAGGGGGAGAGACGGCGTCTTTGAAATATGATTGGGCTCGTGTCGACATCCGTCGTTAATACAAAGAGCGCATAGCAGGCTTTCATAAAGCATCTCTGAGATTAATAAACATGTTTAATAAAATGCACACGCACAGACGCACGCACAGATACACACGGTGCACAATATCGATGATCACGTAGGAGACCACTGCGGTTTAAAATTACAAGCCATCTTTCACATCTAAAACACATTTCAAATAAATATGGTGTGGGGGGGTCTGTTCCACTTGCTCTCTCCCTCTCTGCTCTTCTCACAAGGATAGTATTTCTGGGATATAGCCGCGGGTCTACCCTGTCTTTCTCTCTCCCTCTCTCTCCCCCTCTCTCTCTAGTTTGCTGAATCAGGCGAAGAGAATGAGAAGGAATCGTCCATGTCTACAGATGTGGGTCCACAGGACTAGAAATCCCTCTCAACTCTCAACGTTGAGTGTAGATTTCGGTCCATCGTGAAAGTCTGAAAACCCGAGGATGTCTGGATCCTGCATGAGGTCACCTGGGGTGTTTCCCGTGTGGAGATAAGAACCGGATGCGGTCCGGATGGTCCCAAAAGTGTACTGTACATCCTGTACGTCTACTCCTGAACTCTTTTCCTGGACCTTGCCGGAAAACGTCACAGGGTCAAGGAGCGATGTGAAGGAGAATTCCTGAGGGCTGAGGAAAAGACCACCGCGGCGATAAGGAAATCCAACTGCACTTCCACTGTGGCTGCATGACGGCAGATGTTATGTTATGTTATGTTATGTTATGTTATGTTATGTTATGGACGGGCGTCTGCTGTGGTGAAACCACAAAGTTCTGAAGATTGCCTCGTGCGTTTTGACTGTGCTGTTTTACGCAGGGTATATGAACATGGACAACGCGG
Organism: Urophycis tenuis; assembly: GCA_036785325.1. Lineage (NCBI taxonomy): Eukaryota > Metazoa > Chordata > Actinopteri > Gadiformes > Phycidae > Urophycis > Urophycis tenuis. The sequence goes on from JAXIVH010000011.1 coordinate 8,556,026, forward strand.
TGAAAAGCTATGGGACACACATTCACATCGTTGACACTCACAGTCCTTGTCCACTCATATTCATGGACATAGATCCCGAATAGTGTGATTGAATGAAAATAATTGCCGGTCATGTTGATTGCTGTAAATGTTCCTGCCGCAAGGAATTGTGGGGACGGCGTTATCTCTTTACCTTAGCGTGAAGAGAATTTGAACAGCTCTTATCATGGCTGCCACTGAGATACTTCAGGGCCATATCAGTCAGTTAGGTTCTTTGTGCAAAAAAGACTCTCCGACCGAAGATTTAGTTGAAATGAAGATCGTTTTCTCAGTGGAGGAGTGTGCGTTTATGTAATTTATCCACAGATACATTTTTTCTACTTTACCATATGTGTTCAAACAAAAAAAGTTGTGTCAACCTCTGAGCTAACTGAGTTGATACGTATGATAGTTATATACTTTTTATGCAACTAACGTGTTATTTCTGGATTTTGAGTAAATACTGACAACTGTCCCCCTGATCTTGCAAGCTTTGTAGATCATTAAATACATCATTTTTTTCTTCATCTGACTCAAACACACAACAGGCGAAAGACCTCAATAACCCAAAACCAAAGAAACACAACAACTAACAAACGCTAATCATCAGACACATATTGTACTCTCAGTTCATTTTCTTCATTTTATTATGGACTCGGGCCACATATCGCGCGCGCTGATCTCAGGTTTCTGGACAGCTTCCAGCAGGTTCTGCGTGGCGACAGGTCCTGAAAGCTGTTTGGTTTCCGCATGAGGAACTGTTTACTATTTCAACCTATTCACTGCTGTTTTCAGTTATGCTAATATATGCAGATGAGCGTGACCATATACAGACCAATGGGGGCCCTCCAGGGGGGGGGGGGGTCAGAATGAGGGGGAGGCAGAGGGTTTCCTCCCGGCCAAAGAAGTTGGCTAAACATCTCCCTCGCACGCTAAACACCACTAATGTCTACATCATAAATACAAATTACAGCGGAGGTTCAGGGGCAGCTCTGAGGAGCATTGTGGGTAATTGAGGATAGCTCCGAGACGCATGCAACCCTGTTGTGCCTTTGTGGTTAAAAGGCATCCAACGCTTCAGAACACGGGCGGGAGTTAAAAGCAGCCGTGCTGTTGTAATTCATCGCCATATGGCCCCTGTTTACAGACACTAACCAAACACGCATGGGCATTTTGCAGGGTGCAAGTGTCGTTTACAAATTTTACGGCAAATAAACCAGATCTTGTGGCATTGCCAGGACCGCCAAGTCACTTGGTCATGGCTAATGTAAATATATAAATTATAAAAATGTATATTATCATGAGATAAGCTTAGCTTTGTTAATCTGTCTGTACAAAAGAATGAAAAAAGATACATCAAAATATAATCCACATAAATGATGATCGATTAAACTACATTTTCTTGTGGAATGGTGGATATTTGCGTAAGGCATGGAGGATGGTCCAGATTGACGTGGGAAATGGTTTTTAGAAGGCATCCCAAATATGGACATTCAAGCACAAACGGACAAAAGAAATAGACACTATTTTGTCCACATTCTCCCCAAATTCTCCTAATATCTTGATTAATAGCTAAACTCACAGAGCCTACTTCCCAAGGTTAAACGTCGTGTTATTTAAGGTTCCGCTGTCTCTCCGGGTGAGGGGCCTCAGGCACTGTTCACCCTGATGTGGAAATCTTTGAAAATACATATTTTTTCTCCAATTGTGGCCTTCCTTCTAGCCTGAAACGACATTTTCATCAACCAAATCGTCACTTTCAAAAGATGCTCTTGCCCCAAGTGGAGGAAAGAAAACGCTGTTGTTGTTTTGAAAATGGCAAGTTTTGAAAACACTCTTTTCAAGTGCGACTGTGATGATGATCCAACAAGGGATGAACTGAAGCAGTGCTGTCGCAGCATTTAAAAAAGGGGAGGACGGGAGGCTTTTGACAGTAAAGAAGAAGAAAACAGTAGAAAACAGCCAAAACACTAGATTTACCTGGCTTCGTCCGGACATGGCTTCAGTTTAAGACCATAGACCTGACTAGCACCATAGGGCCGGGGGGGCGGGGGTGCAGATCTGGATGATGTATCCCAGCTTGAGATGCTGATCCCTGGTGCTGGCTACCCACTGCCCCCCCACAACCCACACCCACCCACCCACCCACAGTGGAAGGTGATTTTTCATCAGCACGTCTGACGAACGAGCACGCACATACACCTTTTCAACGCACCGTGACCGACCTCAGACGGTGGCGTCGCGCCTACGCCCGCATTGTCCCCTGCACCTCCATTCTCTCCGTTTCTCTTTCTCTTCATCTCCTTGTTTTTTTGCGTGAACAATCTAATTGTCCCGTCGTGGGATTCCAGAGACAGAGATTCAATGGTGCGCATTCCAGACCCTCTCAGCCCAATGCATTCCAGCAGGGGAACGTCACCTCCATCAGAATCAGTCAGACACCCCCCGACAATGAAGGAGGAATGCTTGCAATTCGAGGCACGAGCTTTGGTGGAAGAAAGCATTGATTGATGGCTCATTAATTAGCGCCTTCATACGAGATGGCACAATAGATCAACCGCTACCATGGTGGGTCCCAGATAGCTTTAGCTTTTAGCATTGGGGTTTTTAACTTTTAGCCTAGATAAGGTGCGCAATTAGAAGAGTTTTTACCTCTAAATAGATTGTGTAATAATATGAATAAAGATGTTCACATTATGTAAACAGTGTTCCGTCATCTTTTAAATGTTTGCTATAGATTGGTATAACAATAATACACAGTTTCTAGCTTTTACATACGGGCGGGTACATCAAGGGGTCTTGATGCTGTTCAATAAAAACAAGTCACTTACATAAAGGTTGCCACATGTCCCGCGATCCCAACACTCATCAAATGTTTTCCCACCAAAACAGATCCATTCGTACGTCAAGAAACACCATGTCCAACCTTTTGCATCCGGCACATTTCTAGGCCGCTATGTGTCAGACACAAACGACGCGGTTCCGCGCATGCATACGTTACACTACGTCGCTAGCTACAAACTGAAACACACATCTTCCAGTGTACAGCGCCCTGCACGACCAGGAGCCCCCCCCCCCCTGTCAGTGTCGGGGCATCAAGGTGCATTGTGGGAGAAGACTGCGGTGCCTCCAGGAGGGATATTAAGAGATTGTCACCGAGTGCGTTTGCCCTCTTCTCGGTGTCTGTCCTCTGTGACACGGAGAAAACAATCTCCCCTCGCCCCGGGCCATCCCCCTCACACTCTCATTAGGCCGCCGGCCCCCTCGGAGCCCGGCAGCGCAGACGCACGCACAGAAATGGGATTTCTCCTTCATTACATTTGTAAAGTCTTCTTCGGTTTAAGGTTGGGTTGCGTGTGTCACTCGCAGATAGAATATGATACATGGTGATGGTTGGCTGCTCCTGGTTGGGTTTTTTTCTGTCGAGTCGTTTTCTATAAACTCGGTCACGCAGCGCGTTGAAACGGCAATTTTAATTGCTGTCAGCCTCACTCATAGGTTGCTTTGGACAAAAGAAGAATAAACGAATGACTTAATGTGAATGAATATGATGTTCTTTAGGATATAGTGAGTTGATGGTGTGTAGAATATGATATTCCGA
>JAXIVH010000011.1:8559844-8582344 GCA_036785325.1 Urophycis tenuis
CGCGTTCTCCGCTGGTGACGATGGCCGATCGAGACGAGGACGATGACAACGATGGTGTGTTTTAATTACCCGTGCGCGCCACCAGCCACACAGTTTCAGCCGATCAAGTCAGAATAGAGCCCTTGCAGTAAGACAGGTTTCTCTATAGATGGTGCTATTCAGGGTGCTCTTCCTGGAGGTTTGATTGTCAATGTCAACGGTTTAAATGGTTTGGTTGCTAATGGGGACTTATAATTATTCTCATTAATATCATACTCAACTTCCAAGGGTCTACAATGTGAGTTAAAGCATAATCATCCTTAGCTTAACACTTTGTTTTGTTATGGGTACTTAACATTACACTCAATTGGTTGCCACTCAGGCAGTGTAGCTAATTTGGAGATGATTGGTAATGTTCTGTGGCATTTTTTTTGGGCCACACAGCAATTCAACCTATTAAATGAACACATACAAATCAATGGATATGTTTTGTTGCATAAGTGAAGTGAAGGTCACACTTCACACACACTTCAGCTCACAAAACCAGAGGAGGAGAAGCAAGCCTTGTAGTTACACTGCTCCGTACACTGCTCAATAGTTCGGTCATACCTTCACTCGGGGTTATTGCACAAAGAAAGGAAATCAATGACTTATGACGCATTTCAGACAGAGGTTATGTTTAGAAATCAAGGAACCGTATGTTGGAGGAAGGGAATAAAAGCAGGGGATGCAAGAGAGTTTTTCCTGGCATGATTTCTGTCGAGTCCGCTGCCAGACGTTGACGAGACAGAAATCACAGACATGCTAAGCAGTGATAAGTTATCCTGTCTCCCGCTGGAAACGCAGCAGAACAGGACAGGGCTCCGGCCAGCGGGACCGAGGGAACTGTATTTCTTGCCGTTGCGTGTTAGAGATGCTTCGGCCGTATCGTTTGATTTACTGCGAGTCCGCGGGCCTTCACAACACACGCTAAAGCCAGCGCATGTAGCATCAAAACAGATTTCTCCGTTTGTGAGATTTGGATCGTCGCATTCGGGTCATCCACTTTATGCTGGACACAAGCAATTCTTCCCAACATCTATTCCCATATTTTATGAATTCATGCCTGAATAATTCAGTTTAGGGTCCAGTTAGGATCAACTCTTTCAGCCTCTTTAAACATAAATCATGTGAATCAGCGAATCATGTGGAAGTTGGGATTAATTCTACAGATCGTTAAAGTTAATGTTCTCTCATGTTGTTCCAGATCGTCTGGAGACGCGAAGGGCAAGTCTGTCCAGGGTTGAACTGAAACCAACGAAAATACTCGCGTTCCCCATTTCCCTTCGTGTCCCGAGAGCAAATTGACTCGCCTGCTTAATCTATGGCCTCTATTGTTCAGGAGATAGGGTGTTTATGGGGCTCTTTATATGGACTCAGAACCATGAAATACTTGCTGAATTTGCTGTTGTTCCGGCCCCATGTATCTTCTCAATGCAGCCGTCACCTGTGTTCAAAATGGTAAAAAGTTATGAGTGTTTAAAAAATAAAACCTATTCATCAACTCGGGCCAAAAGCAACAGTCACCTCTAAAGATTGCAATAGCACAGTTTTTTCAGCACAACCGGGTCCGTTTAACATTTTGCTTTCGAGATACTTTTTCTTCCAGTAGGAATTTGTTTGTGTTTCTGCGTCTTCGGGTGCTGACGTTTCGTCTCTCTAAGCCAGCCGGGGCCTTTCTGTTGAGTCTTTGACTTCTCTGAGATATGATTGGGCAGTTCCAGCGAGCTCCACCAAGGAAGTCCAGCTGTTGATCATGAGCTCACTCATTAGTTCCCAGCCAGTGTCGGCCCGGGGTCTTAGGGAGTCTGGTACCGCCCTGCTCGGGTAATGGATCTTGGAGAGGAGAGAGAAAGAGGGAGATGGTGCGGGGGGGGGGGGGGGGGGGGGGGGGGGGTGAGTGTGGGGAGGGAGACGAGATGGCCCCATCGTCCAGAAACCGTACTGTGTTCCCTTCGTTGGGGCGATGGGCGGTCCGTGTGTCATGGCTCATGTTCTCATTAGAATGGAACGTCATGCTAACATGTTGTCGCGGCGGCGGCCTCACATCGCGTTTGAAGAGCTACTTGTGAAGTCGACCCTCACCCCCGCACCCTGGGGAGGGAGGGGCTTGCTACCCACCTCCCACACACACACACACACACACACATACCAGCTGTGCATTCATAGACCACATACACATTAATACCCACCTCCGGACCACCCACCACTGGATCAAGGGGAAAGGGGAAGAGCGCAACACACACGCACACACACACACACACACACACACAAACACACACACACACACACACACACACACACACACACACAAACACACACACAAACACATGTACACACACAGTTATACATACATTTTCACACACGCACACACCCATGCACACATGCACACATGCAGTATACACACAGGCACACACACACACACCGTGCACTCAACCACACACACAGAAATACGTATTGCACATTCAAACACACATCACTCACACGGGAACCCCACAACCAACAACAATACATCCATACACATATATACTATAACATATATCATCAGTCGATTGGAATTCAGGGGGCTGTAGGTACCAGGCAGTATCACGTTGGGAAATTAAACTTGACCATCAAAGATTTCAGAACAATGCAGGGCTCACGTCGGGTCTGTACTCAGCCATGAGGTCATGTGTTGACTCACAATAATGAAACTTTTACAATCATACGTGTCAGCCCAACCTCAGGATGGTGTTTTCTAACAGAGTTGCCCTGAAGACCTTCACAGAAAGGCCACACAGGACGAAGGAGAAGGAAGCAATGGCTTGGGATGGGATGTTGCTCCAGGAAGGCTTCAGCCTCCAAGGTTAACGTGTGTTCAGAATCCGAATCCAAATCCGAATGTTCAGTTCTCGTTCACGTGTGTTGTGTGGTAAAGGTCATGGAACTGGGTGTAGTTAGAAGGAGTGTATCAGGTTGGATTTGGTGATGGTGTACTGTACACAGTGTACCACCGGCTTCCTTTATGAATTATGAATCAGGAAGTGAAGCTCTGCGATGGAGCTGGTATATACTGTAGATATATTTTTTTAATTCGGACCGATGACCCCCGTCAAGTCTTAAAGAAGCCTCTGGGCTTCTGGGTTCATGCCTCAAGAACGAGGCAGAAGATCAAATAATGCTTAAGGTTATGCTTTAAATATTTTGGTATGTCTAATTTCCACGCAGTTTTCCAACTTCAGCATCTTAGTTTTTGCAGCAGTGAGCACTAGGCAGGGTAGCCTAGTCCTGGCGAGAGTGTTTTTCCTCCAGCAAATAGACTATGGGCTTGAACTACCATGTCCAAAAGTCTACCTGTGTGGGACCGTGAAATGAACCTGTCTTGATTGGATTTGGCTGCTTTGCTCAATCGGATAGGCCAATCATACCCAACGGATAGGCCAGGAATACAAGGACAGGCTGTAGGACTGAGGCCAGAATCCGTTCCTCCTGAGAGCCCAGACACCCTTTACCTCTGGTCTTCCCTGCCCTCCTGCACTCCTTGCTAATCTCAGCCTGACCAGGACCCCCTCTAACCCCCCCCCCATCATGAATAGCACACCCCCTGTCCCACCCCCCTGAGCGGCTTAGTGTTTGCCTGCACACAATCACAGCCAGTTCCCCTCCAGAGGAATCTATCATGTGACATCTCAATCTTTTAACCCATCAAATGAGCTTAAGTTTGACCGGCGCAGTAAGGGTCCGGGGGTCCCATGACTTCCCCTGTTCAGTGTTTTTTTCACATCTCAGTGTGGTTCCAGTCGTCGTTCTGCTGCGCCAACACTAATACGGGACACAGAACCAGTGGGTTCTTTAGGAAAGCCACATCAGTAATCCCCCCCCTTAGCCCACATTATTGTTGCTCACATGTGGTCCTTATTGTGAAAGGCTGGGCTTGGAACGGAGGGCATTTTGCATTGATCGCTTCTATGGCTGTGTCTCTCACCCTCTCACCCTGTCCCCTCTCAGACTCACATCCTCACCCCGTCACCCTTATAGCCTCACTTCGCTCATCCTCCCATGCTCACCCCTGCCACCTCACAGAACCCCCACGCCCTCACCTCTCAGTGACAGTGATGTCTTATGTGTCTTGTGTTCTCCCTACTCCAGACTGAAAGCTCCTGGTCTCCACCCTAAAACACAGCAGAGCTTGTTCAGTCCATGTTCCGCGAACCCCTTGCTTAAAAAAAAAGAAAAAAAGAACCTGGGAACCGCGGTTTCGGAGAATTTCAAATTGTTTTTGTTTTCGTCCCTTGTAGCTTCTGACTGGCTTTGAGTTTTTTTTTTTTTCTTTCCTCTCTTGTGTTTTCCCCTCCAACTTTCCCCTTTCTTTCTCCCCGGAGCAAGGGGCCGCGCAGTTTATGCTCGGTTTCGTCACACGATGTGGCCGCTTAGATGTTCGGTTAAGTCCCAGCGACAGATCTTCCCAGGACTTGAGAGCGGGGTTTCAGATCGGGGGGCCGGTGTACCTACGTCAAGCGCTGCCCGAGTCAGGGAAGACGTCGGCGAAAGGGGCACGAGAAAAAAAAAACCCGAAACCAAAAGCGTCTGGTTTAGATTATAGTCACATGCCGTTAGGTAATGGCATTTAAATAATGTATTAATATATTGTAACGGTAATTTAATAATTTCTTGATTCCTCTCGGAGGTCTTTAATGTGGTTTTATGTTTTCAATCCCGTTGCTTTCCAATAAAAAGATCATATCAGCACTTTCTGGGCCGATAAAAGACGCTCAGACCGAAACGCGGCGAGTGTGCCAGGAGAGCTAAACACTTATAAGTCTCCAGACCCATAATTTGGGAAGGATCATGGAATTTTTCCATGCCACATGTAATTCAGCAGCGCGCCGGCGGCACAATTTGATGATTTCCTGGTGAAAACCCAAACGCAGGGAGCACAATAACATCAGACGGGGACCGGGCGCGGGCGGCTTTGATATCCAAGACAATATTGGACAAGATGGGATCCATCAGCGGAATCATCCGGGATGTTTTCCCCGAGACGCTCGTGTCATAATCATCGCCATGGGGTTCCCATGTGCTCCATCTGGCCACGCCGGCCACATTTGGGCCCTTGTTGTTATTCCGATGGGGGCTTTTTTTTTTTTTTTTTTTTCTTCCTCTGGAAACCCTCTCTGGCTCCCCCCCCCCCCCCCCGCCGCCACACCCCACCACACCCCCACCACACCCCCACCCCCACCCTCCCCCGCATGCGGGAGTCGAAAAACGGCACCCGGCGCTGTTCTTGGCGTGCTTTCGGGGGCCGCCCGGCGTTCAAAGGCCCTCCTCCTCCGCCGGCCCCTTTGAGAGCGGCCAGACGTACACAAGACGCACACGACACAAAATAAAAGACCAAAGCCGCCCCGCCGCTCCTGTGATGCCCGGCCGCGGAGCGCCGCCACGCCGCCTCCTCCTGGTGGGGGGGGGGGGGAAATGAATCTCTTTATTTTTCATTTGTTCTGGAGCATGAACTGCACTGCGCTGTTTGTTTTCATTGGGCTGTTTATTTACCTAATCTCCCGGCTGAGCCCCTGCAAGTGCACCGGATCGGGGAAGCACTGCCACTCGCCCCCTCCTGCACCTACCCCCATCCATCCCCCCACCCCTCCAACCTCCACTACCCCACCCCACCCTGCGACCACTTCCCCTGCCCTGCGACCACTTCCCCTGAAGTCAGCAGCCACCCTCAGCTGGGTTCGAGCTGGGGTGGAGGTGTGCGTGTGCGTGGTGTGTGTATTTGTGTGTGTGTGTGTGTGTGTGTGTGTGTGTGTGTGTGTGTGTGTGTGTGTGTGTGTGTGTATGTGTGGGGGTGGGGGGGGTTGTCTTGACAGCGAGCAGAGCAGGAACCAGCACCGTGTGTAGGAGGCACATGTGTGTCACTCATGTGTGGAGAATAGCGTAGGGGTGATCAGGCCCTCTGACTTCCGGGGGCCGAAGGTTGCTGGGTTCAAAGCCCAATGTCCACGGGAGCCCCTGAGCAAGGTGCGCTCTCACCCCTGCCTGCTCCTTAATTTCATTGACACGTTACTGTCTTTATCAAAGTTCATACTATTCCATTTACTGTTTAGTACTGAAGCGACTTTAGATGAATGTCATTTAGGAGCAAGTTAGGGGTTAGGGCATCTTGCCCAAGGATGTGTACAGGTAGACTGCAGATACTGCGGATTCAAACCGAGAACCTTGGTCATCTGGGAGTCGAACTTGTCCTTGCCACTGCCCTGCCCCTTTGTGACTGTGCTCTAATGCGAGAGGTGTTTGCACCGAGGTATGCGAGACAGAGAGTTGGTTTGGATGCATGCCTCTGGACACAAACACCACATGCAGCCTCGCAAAGCCAACATGTGGACAGGGACAGAGCATTCCTGTAACCGTGACAACACAACCTATTTACCTTTATTGTTAACCGCTGAGATGTTTGTCAGCCTTGGTACACGCATGACCTCAGAGGAGTTGACAACAATGTGCAACGCTGAGCGGCGTGATATCAGGCCTTGCTCTGTGGTCTTCATGTGCAGGCTGAGTCCACTGGGCAGGTCAACAGGAAGTTCATGTGCGTAGGAACAGCCAAATGCCTTTGTAGATGTACGTATATAATACAGGGATCACATGTTGTGTTTGGTTAGCGTGTCCCGATCACTCACACAAGCCTTATGAGTTACATGCAAAAAAAAAAAAAAAAAAGCTTGCCTTTTATTCTACTGACCTGTACAACCAGCTCTATAGCCCGTAATGTATTCTCTGCAGGCCATATGTGTTCCATGTATGTTTATCTTTCAGATCTTTAGCATGTGTGCTACCCTCAGCAGCAGTAGTGCCTCAACCTCACAGTCCATGGGTTTAATTTAAGAGAGACAGTACATGTGTTCTGCTCCACGCGGAACCCCGCCCCCCCCCCCCCCACTCCCCTTCCCCCCCCTCGCCACGAAACCTGCCGTCCGTGGGACTCGGAAACACCCTTCAGGATGAAACACGGCCTCCCCCCCTCCCCCCCTCTCTCTCTCTCTCTCTCTCTCTCTCTCACACGGTGACCTCCGACCTCGCGGGGGTGTCTGTCAGGGCAAACCCGATGTGACGCGTTCCACTCTCGTCGGGATAAATCTGTCGCACGCCTTTGGGGGAACCTCTGATTTATGCCCCGGTGTCACCCCGAAGGGCCACCCTCAGAACGCTCAACAGAGCGTCCCGGGACATAAATCTCTGGCTGAATGCGCTGCAGACACCTCCGTCTGTCCCCCCACCACCCACCCCCCGTGTACGCTAACACTTTTAACGGGCCGCGCTCACTGGATGCTTACCAGCATGTCCGGTGGGGCCCAACAATGCGTGACAATGGCGGACATGTCGAGCAGATGAATAGGGGGTGTGGGGGGGCGGGGCGGGGCACTACAAGGCTACACCTTCAGCGGTCCTCTGAAAGAGCCAGGGGGGACACCGGCACACGACCGCCAGTCCCGTGGATCCGAAGTCTCTGATTGAGTAGGGATGAATTAGCCAGATTGGACACAGAGGAGGCGGGGGCTGTGTGTGTGTGTGTGTGTGTTTGTGTGTGCGTGCGTGCATGCTTGTACTTTTCGGCACAAAGGTACTTTCAGTCGGCCTTTTGGTCTTCAATTGAATTTAAAATGTAGCCTAAAACCTCACATTTGTTACTTTGGCACAATTAGCAACACGTTTACAATTCCCATCCGTTTGCTCAATTCGTCGTTTTTTTCTATCTCACCCGCCCGGCTGGTTCTCGCGAGACGTTCTCGAGATGTGAGCGTCGGCGATAGCGCGGCAAATCAGCGCTAGCGTTGCCAACCCCCCGCGAAAACCTGGCGGTATTCTTCTCCTGCAGGCCGTCCCATCCCCTCGTCCCCCTCAAAAGAACCCCCCCCCCCCCCCCCCCTCCCACGCAGGCAGCCGGAGTCCGAAGATAAGGCGCCGCTCTCTCTCCGGGGACCGCCGGCGAACGGGTTCTGATGACTCGGGCGCTCTCACCCGGGGCCCCCCCCCCTAACGAGCGCCCCCCCGCGCCGACGGTGGCGCCGCGGGCGCGACGTGCGTCTCGTCTCAGCGCTCTCATCATCCCTCTCTCTCCTGCGCTGTCTCAACACTCCGTGCCCCGGGGCCCCCAGGAAACCCAAACAACAGCAGAAAAGTTTGGACAGGTCTTTTTGAAGATAAGGCCGGTGACGCGGGGACGCGCGCGTCGGGCGTAATGTATGGGCGCCGTGTGCTCTTCAGCACAGATAACATCGCCGCGCGCTTCCTGCCGCGAGTGTTTACTCCAACGGGAGTTGGCTTCGTCCCCCCCCCCCTCCCCACCCCCACCTCCCCGAATCAAAACAGCAAGGTTCATCTGAAGACACGGTTCATCTGGAGTTTAAAACCAGCAGGGCGCTGTGCTGTGGATGGTCTTCAGCTTTTTAAAGGCGGGTTCGTCTCAAATCATTAAAACGCCGAGTGCGGTCAGTGACATCTAAATGACAGGGTGGAGAGCGCTACAGAGATGGAGCGGGGATAGGACAGAGGTTAGGCACGGGAATATATTAAACCATTAGACTTCATGTTGTGTTTTGGCTTCGGCTGCTCATTTTTAATAAAGGGGTTTATGTTGTGCGGCTGCATCATGGGCGTAGGTTTGGTTTGAAATGTGCTGGGGACAGAGACGCATTCGGAAGTGCATTTTCAGAAGTGCTGGGTACAATGACGCGCATTAATTTTTTTCCCCTTTCGCGCAGGTCATGTTAATTATTAAAAATGTATACACAAATGTGATGATGACACACACACACACACGTACACGCACACACAGACACACACACACACACGCACGCACGCACGCACGCACGCACACACACACACACACACACACACACACACACACACACACACACACACACACACACACACACACACACACGCGCGCGATTTCTTGACTATGATCACGCACAGAGCTCTAATACTTTTCATTGGATAATGTGATTCAGATGGGTGCAGTTCATGGCCGTGTCTACCTGCTGAATGTAACCGCTGTGAAACAATCGGGAAATAACGTTTCATTTCTCTGATTAACGGCTTTATCGAGACCGGCGCTCGCTCTCTTTTATTGTTACTCTATGTCTCTCTACCAAAGTGCTAGCTCTCTCTCCGTCTCTCTCTCGTCATCGGACACAAATCAAATTAAATGTTGTTTCTATTTTGTGTAAATTAGGTTAATGCTTTTGTTTTCTTGTATTATCAGTTCAACTTGTTGTACTTGCCTGAGGAAATCGTGGATATTGTAACGTGTTGGGGGAGTGTTTCCCAGAATGCATTGCGACATTCTGGCATTCTGTGTCATTACATGTTATTGCTATTAGATAGGGTTTGGAGGCGAATGTTCAGGACATGTTGGGTTGCATTTCACTGTTTCATTACGTTCACTTTGTTGACTGTTGTTTTTGGGATGAGTCAGGGAGCACCATTACTCAACGCACTATGGCATCTTGTCATACCACTACCACTCCGCTCATGACCGCGTGGATGGTCCACTTGTGACCCTTTCATACTAAAGCGACTTGTTAGAGTAGAGATCTTCTCTCTTCGTCGAGCTTGACGTAACTCAGACTGCATTTACTGACGTAGTGGTGAAAGACACCGGTGCGAGTCCCACACGGGGGATTCTTTCATAAAAAGTGGTGGGTTCAAAATGACTCATGACGAAAACTGGTAGGTACGCGTACCCACCGTCCCCACCGTATTCTACGCGCCTGGGCTGCATTGAAGGTTATTGGCCCGGTCTGGGAGAAATACCCTGTAATGCCATACCTCTGAACATCAGAGCACTCCTCCATTAACTCCTCTGAACATCCTTCCGAGGAGGTCATGGAAAAGTGGAATTAGCGGCAGGACAGTCCAGTGGTAAAGGTGTTTGATTTTCAGCCGAAAGGTTGTGGGTTTGATCCCCAAGGCGTGGATCTGAAGTCCCTCGGGACAAAAGTGTCTTCTAAATTATTATTATTGCACAATGGCAAGTAAGTGGTGACCAGTCATGGCTAGGTGCTAACGCTAGCTCCTACCTTAGTGATACACAATACCTATACCTCCTTCCACTATAGCCCACTTCAGAGATGTATGATCTACGCCAGGTGGGCCACTGGTAGCGGGATGAAAGAGAGGATGGATGATCAGCCGGGTCAGAGGTCATGTGACCCGGGTGGGCAGCTGGACGTTTGGATGACCTTTCACCTACGGGGCACACAGGGACAGGGATTTAGAGTAGGTATGCCGAGGTCAATTGGTTGTGTTGAAGACACACATGCACAGACACACACACACACACACACACACACACACACACACACACACACACACACACACTCACACACACACACACACACACACACACACACACACACACACACACGCACACACACACACACACACACTCACACACTGGCCAAGGCTCTTTGTAACTCAAACTGCCTATGAGTTTTGGACAGGAAAACGATCCTGTCTAAAACCTGCAATGCCTGCACAAAACTCACCAAACTCTTCACTCAGTTCCCACCCAACAAGAGGAGACGTATCCTAGCAACTCAAATCCTCTCCATCACTTGTTTCACGGAGTCTGTGAACGAGTTCAGCTCACGTTAATATTTGATCGCCTTTGGTTCTCCGTCCGAATATGCCTACACACCCCTGCTCACACGCAGACACACACACACGCACGCACGCACGCACGCACGCACGCACGCACACACACACACACACACACACACACACACACACACGCACGCACACACACAGCTGGGTGAGCAATTAACCCGTGGTGGAAGGATGGCTTCATCGAGACATCTGACGATAACAAGTCCTTGTCAGGAACACAGCCAGGGAGTGTAATCATCTCCGCGCCCCTAGAACTGGGCTGAGTGCACTCCCAGGGTGTGTGAGGTGAATTTAAGGTGTGCGTAAAGACACTGTGAACAAGTCACCCATTGCGGATTCCAGACGAGGTGGAGTTTGTGCGCGCACGCGCGCGCGTGTGTGTGTGTGTGTGTGTGTGTGCGCGGGTCGTGCCGAGAGGCTCTCGTCTTTCAGATAGATGAGGCGTGTTTGATTCACAGCCCTGCGAGTCTCTGTCTCGAGAGCTTGCGTGCTGAAGTTGTGTTGAAGTTGTGTTTACGGTGGAAGTTCCCCTCGACTCAGTTTTTTTTTTGTGTGTGTGTGTGTGCGTTTTAAACACAAACCAGCCGACATGCACAGCGACTACCTTATGTATACTCCAGAGAGGATTGTTTGAAATGAATCACGTGGAGGAGGGGACCGGACATGTATACAAAATAAAATATAATTATCCTCTCACCTAAATATTTTGCCGAGAGCTAAATAAACACTCCGCTTAGGAAATGAAAGCCACCTTTCTTTGTGAGCCTTTTTTTTTCAGCGGCTCAGCATGAAAAACAAATCTGACTTCAATTCAGATTCAGCCGATCTCACTCCAAATTTGGGCGGAGCTCGATTCGGATTCGTCTGTCTTCGAATCTGATTCGGTTGAATTCTGATTCAGCTGACTTCAACCGAAATGATATCCAGTTGATCTCAAGTCAGAATCAGCTGTTCTCAAGTTTTTTTCTATTCAAATTTGGCTGATTCTTGATCCAGAATTGGCAGATCTTAAATCACATTCAGTTTATCTTAATTTAATCAACTAATCTTAAATGTGAATCGGCAGATCTCAAGGTAGATGTTCTTAAATAATTTTCAGCTGATCTACAATTTGAGTCACACTGCACTCAAGCATGTGCAGATATGAGCCACAGGCCGCTGTGGTTCTATGCCAGAAGAAGTGCGCTGGAACCTTCATTTGTTCTCCATGTTTATGAACATGTGACTGGCTGTGTTTACATGTGGGACGCCAAGAGATCTTCACAGCACACTCATTCCCTCGATTTGTCTTGTTGACTCTCTTGTTCATCGCCTCTCTCTCTTTCTCTCTTTCTCTCTCTCTGGCTCTCTTTCTCTCGCCATCTCTCTTTTCCCCAAGACCATCCCTGGTCAATTGTTCCTACTCCTTCCCATCTTCTCGCTCTGATTGTCTTTCTCTGTCTTTCACTGTTCCTCCCTCCCTCCATCTTCCCTCACCCCTGCCGGGGGAAGGTGACATCAGAGACCTGGGATGAAAGCCCCCCCCCCCCCCCCCACCCAGAGATGTTCTGTGGGACGGCCCGGCGGCTGCTGCCTCATCTGGTCGGCTTGGCTTTAATCGCCACACACCTCCTCATCTCAGGGAGTGTTTACAGAGACTGTCGACCATGTTGGCGCACAACCAGACAACACACACACACACACACACACACACACACACACACACAGCTCACTCACTGCGCGAACAACATGAACACCAGCCTGCCTTGACAGTGGTGTAATTTATTCTAATCTGATCTAATGTAATCCACTCTGGTTTAATAGGATCCAATCTAGAAATGATGTAACATCGAACCAATCCAATCTGGCCCCCCGACATAATCTGACCTAATGCGATCGAATGAAATCCAATCAAGCCAATCTAACCTAGCGCCCTACTCTCGCTCCGGGGCGCGTGGCCGGCGTCTGTTTGAAGAGCGGCGGACAGCGAGAGGTAATCAAACCGTCTGTTCGCGCGAAGAGGTCGGAGGCTGCTCCCATCGCCGCATGATCCAGGACTGATGAGGGTGTTTAAGCCAAGGAGTCCTCCACACCTCTCTCCACTGTTTATGCCATATGTTGCGTGCAGGGCCAAGTGACATGTGTGTGTATATATATATATATATAGTCGGATCTAATGTAACACTGTACATATATGGCGGGCCACCGATGTGAAGTGATTGCCGCTGAAACACAACAGCCCAACGGATCCTTTGTGTTGTTTGTTGACGAGGCCCACCAGTGCAGCTGTGCCGCGGCCTCGCAAGCCAACGTGAAACGAGGCATGGACTTCGAAAAACAAACATCCAAACGGTCATTTTTCTGTTTCTCTTTTTCGGTATCATCACAATGACGACTGTAAAGTAGCAAGGCTTGTGTTGCAACACGTGGGGGGGGGGGGGGAGCGGACGAAACTCAAACAAACAAACAAACAAGTTTAATGAACAACTTAGCAATTAAACGCTCCGCTGGGTTTTGTTTTTGTTTTTTGTTTTTGGCGTTGCCTTTTTTTTTTTTTTTTTTGAGGCCTTGTTTTTGTCCAGCGAGGTTCGTAGTAAATTTCTCCGCGGCTGCTTTTGAGGTTTCGATTCCGGCAAACCAAACTAGGGAGTCGTGAATCACAATAGCACAACATAATACTGTAGTATCTCCCCCGCTTCCCACCGACTTTTAATTATTGTTTTCCTCTGAGGCGAAGCCACCCGACAAACCCAGTGGTCGCTCCCCACACGCCTCGGCATGCTGGACCTTATCTAATGGAAGCCACCTTGTCCGCCCGGGCTTTCGACTTCCTGCTTCCCAGACCTGGGAATTGTAGTTTGCGAGATGCGGCGGCAAAGTTTTAATTGGGCTCCTCTTGGTGCGGTCAGTGTGATAAAGAGGAGGGGGGGAAGGCTGGGCGCGTCTGCCAAAATATAGTTTTGGTTTCAGGGATTGTGTTGATCCGCGCCGAAAGCAGCCTCTTTCGAAGGCGCTTAAAGGAACTCACAGAATGGTTGCTGCACTCTGGGGCCGTTATCTGTAATCTGCGTTGTTAACTGGATGTTCGGTCGGTCCTCTCAGTCGTCATCTGTATGCCATTATGCACGCGTAGGTAAGTCCTTGGTGGACCGAATGTAAACATGCGGGGGGGCTTTGACTGCCATTTGACAATGTCCATCACGGCGTGTTCTCCATTGATCCATGCATACAATAGGACCACATTGACGGGAAAAGATCCTTTCACAAGTGTAGCGCAATGTACGCCGCTCTCCGATTTGTTTGCTTGCTTTGTTGGTGTTTCTTTTCCCCCACGTCTTGCTTACCGCAGCTATTCAAAAGGAATTACAGTAAGACTAGACCCCCCGCCACGGGCGGCTATATTAGCTGAGACTCCAGCGATGACTCACACAGAAGAGACAAGACAATGAAACCCCTGGGCTAGCCGCGGCGTTGTTGCGTGTGGCGCTGTGTGCCCCTGTAGCTGTGGTTCTCTCACCCCCCCCCCCCCCAGCTCATCAAACAGGTTTTATGGTTCTCCGCGAGGCAGCTCTCCATCTGCAGTGTGTTTGTGCATGCCACGCTCAGCGGGCACCAGCAGCCAGCTGCGCGCAGATGTGGCGCTAGCGATAACGTGCTATGTTAGCCTGGTCTAGTACCTCTGCACCCCACATGTGCTGGATGTGTGTGTGTGAGCATGTGTGTGTGTGTGTGTGTGTGTGTGTGTGTGTGTGTGTGTGTGGCGCCGCAACATTAGCTTCACTCCCACCCGCGCACGCACACCCAGAGCGCAGGTGGACACGCACAACAGCTGAGCACTAGAGGTCAGTCTACGGGGCAGGATAGTTGGCGTAGCAGAGCGATTTCGGTGTTTGACTCCCAGATGAAAGGATCCCAATGTCCACAGTCTACCTGTAGGCATCCAAGTGAAGCAAGCAGCCCTAACCTCTACCTGCTCCGTAATAAAGTGCACCTGAAATTTCCTGAAAGTCATTTTGGATAACAGCTCAGTAAGTGATTCGTCAACAGGTCAGGTCCCCAGGAGTTGAGGAGAGTGGCTGGAGGCAGAGAAAAAGCAGCACAAGCTAGCGAGCTGGTTTGGTCCAGACCCTCTCACCCACCCGATGGCATGACGTTCCCTGGTGGTCCGGATCTCTTGTAGCGGGTAGGGTTGGTTAGTTTCACGGGGAAGCTGTGCTGCATAGCAGTCTGAGATGATCAGAGAGCATCACGTCAGCCCTCTGGAAGGGGTTCTGCTCGCATGGTTCTGTCTGAACAGGTTAGCCTGAGGACTGTGAAGGAGTCACAGACTTTACTGTCATGACCACGTGGTGGAGGATCAAGATGGGACCGGGTGGTTCTGCCCAGTACAGTTGCTGGTATTATTATCCACTCCAATAGAGTGGTGGTGGTCTTGTCTTTCTAAAGCAAGGCTGTCAAATCTTGGGGGAAGATAAGAAGAAGTGAGATGAGATGAGACATGACATGAGAGATCAGACAAGGATGATAAGGTGAGATAAAGTAAGAAGAGTTGAGATAAGATAAGGTGAGATAAGGTAAGGTACCGCACAATGTAGGGGATCAGCTCTGTGTTGACAATCAACCCCATCAGCCACTGGGACTTGTGTGAATCTGACCCAACATCTCATACCAAGAAAAGAGACCATTCCTCGCTCCTCCTCCTTCTCCTCCTCCTCCTCCTCCTTGTCTTTGTGGCTGTTGAATGCTTAAAAGAAAAAAAGGAAAACATCTGAAGCAAATCAAGAAAGAAATCCCCACAATACAGCATGAATAACCCTCTCGTCCTTCAGGAGATAATCTTTAGTCCTGATAATTGAAAGCACATGTCCCAACCCTGCAGGGTATATCACAGTAAAACACTGCAAGACGAGGTCCTCCGTGCGGCTTGCGTCGGTTTGGGAGTCCAACCTTCACGCCTCAAACGTTGCCTTTGCATTGTTTCAATGAACAAAAACTGGACCCTTAACACAAACACAATCAAACCAGTAATTTCCTCCTTTGTTTTCTTTTAATTGGCCGCCCCAGCCGCCGTGCACCACGCGGCCCTGTAGGGAGGCCGCTGCCTCCGGTTTGACCTTCGGAGGACCAGCGGGGGTAATGCCGTAAGCCCCGGCCTCTCGTCTAAGCCTCCGGGGCTGCCTCTGTCGCGACAGAAGGCCGCGGAGGTTAAGCTCACACACACCAGTCCACTTTCGTTTCCCAAATGAATGTTTTTTTTTTGACTGGTGTTTATTTTTCTCACTCTCGAGTGAAAAAGCCTCGCTTGAGAGTGGCCCCGTGTGATCCCCGGACACAGGCTCTTCCTGCTGCGGTGGAGCGCCTCGCACCCTCGCAGACCGCTCAGGAATGAAGCCCTACGCCAGCGGCCGGGAGGGGGGGTGGGGGAATGCTCGAGCGCTTTCCAAGGACCCCCTGTTGGCATCTTCACTCCCCTGCCCTTTTCCCTCGAAAATGATTTTTTTTGATGTCATCGTCCATAACGACATTTTGAGCGCCGCAAATCAGCCGGCGTCGTGTTACCTCCGGGCTCCTCGGCGCCGGGCGCCAAGTCGTGAAGGTTATCCCTCACCGGAGCGCCGTTAAAAAGTGTCTCCATTTCTATTATTTATTTTCAAAGGGCCCGCCGCCGTTACGGCACCACTTAGCCGTCGGGGGAAGTGCAGCGCCGCGCGTTCACTCTGCTGCCCTCCTCGAGATGAAGTTTCACTCGTGTTCCACTCATGTCTCTCCTTTTTTTTTTTTTTTTTTTTTTCCCACCCGTTATTGTTTAACAATAACCGGCGCTCGCCTGCCCGCCCGCCATTACCGCCAGCGCCAACTGCGGCGCTGCGGCGCTACGTACGAGGCCGCGGCGGTCAACGAGGTCCAGGAGGACCTCTGCGCGCCCGCTTCGCGCGGCGCCCGCGTTAGCTCGCCCCTTTAAACACAAAGTGTCTCTCTTTTCATTGCACCTTGTCTGGGCCCGCGCCGGGCCTGAAATAGTTTGATGCGTAGCGTAACCGCTTCCAGACGCCCCCGCTCCAGATGAAAGACAGACGCTCTCGCGGACACACAGACTCCAGAGAAACCACGGCTAGCATCAACCGAGCAATGTGTCAGCGAGGGGCGGGGGGGGGGGGGGATCAAACACAGAATGTCCCCACAAATTACCTATGTATTGAACACGTATATAGAGCCTATATACTTCGGCATATATATCGTTTAATTTGACGTATGTGTTAAAAGTGGAGGTTTTTGCAAGCCTGGGCAAAACTACTAGACAGCTGACAGTCATAGCACATAAGCCGCCATCATAGGACTTTTGAGGTAGCTGTCCTATAAACTAGTTTTCTAACTGCATATAATATAATACATCACATTACACTGAAATAATGTGGTGTCTTTCATGGAATCACTTCTTTTCTGAACCACAAATTGTTTTGAAATCAATTTCTGCAGCTAGTTGTCCCGAAACAGTGTTGTCTGTCCGAGATAACCTTTGACCTATTGTAAAAGGGTGTATATCCATGCTGGGGGTTGTCCACTAAGGCGTTCTACTTCAGCTCGTATTTATTTTTGTAATATTTCTGCCCCTTCCTCCGAGGCAATTTACCCATCCATACTTTCAGCTTGATGGAAAATAAACAAATCTCATCAAATCAAACAAATCATTTTACGAGCTTGAATGCTTTTGGGTTTTCACCAGACAAACAAGCAATACGGCAGACGAAAATGAGCATTGGTCTGTGTGTGTGTGTGTGTGTGTGTGTGTGTGTGTGTGTGTGTGTGTGTGCGTATAAATGCACTTTGACTCCTGGTGTAACGTTATCCCAGCCCATAATACTGCCCTCCCCACCGTGTTCCCATGGCGATACAGGCCTGTATATGACACAGTTCATGTCACCGTGTGATCGCTTACAGAGACAGGAAGCTGAAAGGTTCCAGTTAATGAAACTCTGTTTACTTAGTGTTGCGTTTTATTGCATTTAATGACAGTGTCAAGCAACATCCCAACTGTGTATCTTGCTCCCGTAGTGTGCTGTGTCTCCAAGATAAACAAGATATTAAGTTGGGACACAATGTGGTTTGATTACACTGAATCTGATTGGTGGAAGGGGGGCCCGACTGCGCTATGATTGGTTGAAATCTAACACCAGCCGACCCCGGACTGGGTTTATTCTGGAACACAGGCGCAAAGGTGATTTGGCTTGTGCTGTCGGAGAAATAAGTCATCAAAACTTCTAAACTATATTTTTTGGCATATTTTGTTTGCTGAGTGCATGGTATACAAATGACCTCCCCAGGTCACAATAAAAAACAGTCAAGTTAAGATGTTGAACTTGTTCCATTGTCTTCTAATTCGCTTTTCTGAGTGGTTTGAGAGGTTTGGGTCGTCCGCAGTGCCGTCGACCTCCATCTCGACCGCGTTCCGCAGCGGAGAACCCGTAATTGTCCCAAGCGGGTCAAAGCGCAAACAGTTCAGATGATTATCTGCAAAAAAACTAATTTTCCTTGGATATGATCTATCACCGCTCCTCTTCGGCGGCAGAATGCGGACGGGGGCTTTGGGTTACCATTCAGGTCCATTTACAGTTCAGATCTGGTCGCGTGCCCAGACGGGCGAGGACAATTATAAAATAAATCACACTGATACGAAAGCAAAGCCGTTGATGAGGGTGCTTTTGGCCGGCGTGGCTGAACATTATACTCTTAAGAGCGGGGGTAAGGCGGGGTCGCCCCGGGGTCACGGCCAGGCAGCGGTGAGCAGACGCTCAGCGATCCTGACATGTATACAGCACTTGGCAGAGACGCGTTCCCCGCGCCGGCCGTGTGTTTAATGGACATCTGGACACGCCGTCGACTTCACAGACCTGGAATGGATTGTTCTGGTGGTTCCAAGAAGAGGTTCTGCTGAAGCACGCCTTCCTTGGGCCTTTTGATTAGAAATGATGGCTGATCGTCTCCCAGTGGTATTACCTGCTTCTTCTTTAATCATCTTGAGACAGAAACCGAACGTGGTGGTACCTGGTTTTGGTTTGAAACGTAACGCAATACGTTTTTCCAAAAAGCCCTCATTTGATATGCACTGAACTTGGAAGATTTTCTGGCAAAATCTTCAGGATAAACTATTATTGCCCTTTCAATTCCATGCATCTTTGTTATAACCCTCCCTGAACCCACCGTCACCTCCACCACTATCACAACTACCACCACCTCGACCACCGTCACCTCCACCAGTATCACAACTACCATCACCTCGACCACCGTCACCTCCACCACTATCACAACTACCACCACCTCGACCACCATCACCTCCACCACTCTCATAACCATCGTCACCTCGACCACCACGACCTCCACGACCTCCACCACTATCATCACCGTCACTATCACCACCATCATGTCCAGCATCCCTTCCACCACCCACGGTCTACGGTATATTGCATGTAACTTCAGCCTGACCAGTCTCCCCTTGCATAACACTTCTTTGGAAATGATTCAACCTTTCCCATCATGTCTAGCACTTTGAAACATCTGTTGAAGGTTCTTCGTCCTCGCTCTCACTGCACATCCATTTAGAATTTATTGTAAGTTGAGTGTTCACGTTTATTTTCACACTTTTCGCACGAGCCTGGCAGACAGCATAGGGATTATCTCAACATTTTCTTTTTTTGTATCTCTTCAGTAACGACCGCAATCTTCCACACATGGCTTGGCCTGACTCCAAAAGGCTCTCCTCCTGAGTTGCTGGTTAGTGTTTTGATATTTCTCTGCGCTGTGTAGGAGTGCTTCCTCCACCTCCATCTTGGTGGTGGTGGTGGTGATGGTGGTGGGGGTGGTGGTGTTCTCTGGTCAGGCTTTGCTGTGGTGGGAGGAGGGCAGATCTTACGTCTTGCAGCATCTGACCTGAGCGCCTGGCTCCGTCGTGAGAAGTGATGTGACGGCTCTCTACTCTCTACGTTCGTCAATCTTCTCCCCTTCTCTCTCAGAAGAGACTCCAGGGCTAAAAAGGCAAGGGGTGGGGGAGCTGGACCCATCAGGGAAAACTTGTCTTCAGTCTCACCATCTCATCAGTTTTTCTTTCCAGAGTATTGAGCTTTCCTTTGTGTCTCCTGTGAGCATTAAATCCTGCCTTGTGTAACTCGTGTCTTTTGCTCAAAATGTGTTTTTCTCGGCTTTCGCTTCCTCAGATTGATGTGCGGGGAAGAAATCCCGGGGTTAATTGGCCTGTGGGCGGACAGTATCCATTCCTCATCTTCTGCGCCAAAAAGATGCAGACGGACGTCGAGAAAAAGTCGCTAATAAGTTTGAGGGTAGTGGGCGTGGGCTTCAGTGGAAAGGTGCAAAGCAAACAACGGTCGAGTCATTTGCATTTAAGTCTGATTAAAATCCCATCCTCTCGCGCTCAGGCTCCGCGGGAAGACGCAGGTTAGATACAGGGTTCCGGTAATCACTTCCTGTTCTGTTCTCTCGGTCCTTGTTATCGCTCCCTCCCCGTGGTCCACGTAATCTGCTCTTCTTCTGAGTCTCGTTGCGTCGGCACGGACCGCTCTGTTATGACATTTCTGACATTAGACGCCCGTCACAGAAAAACAAACCCCCCCCCCCCCCCCACCGACGCTGATAAAAGAGGCCCGGGATCCGTGTTTCGACAAATTGGATCTCGACACGTTGAACTCGGGGGTTTTCTCGTCCGACCGCCATCTGGTTGCGTTGTCGGGGGCTGCGACCCGGCGGCAGTTGCCGGGTTTGAGGTTTGAGACTGTCGACTACAAACAGAATTTGTTCCGTGATCTCAAACACGGCTTCACCGCCTTCTTTTGCTTTTTTTTTTTTTTTTCTCTCTCTCGGTGTTGTTGTGCTCCACTTGGATCGCCAAAGTTTGTGATGTGTAATTCATTATTTCCCCAATGTTTCAATGAGTTTCTGTGTGTGTGTGTGTCTGTGTGTGTGTGTGTGTGTGTGCGTGTGTGCGTGCGTGCGTGCGTGTGTGTGTGTGTGTGTGTGTGTGTGAGTGTTTGCCAGAGAGAGAGAGAGAGGGAGCCATATGAGTGTGTGTTTGTGTGTTCGTGTAAGAGAGCCTTGTGTCTATGTGAGAGAGAGAGAAAGAGAGAGAGAGTGTGTGTACTTGTGCCTGTGTGTGTGTGTGTGTGTGTGTGCGTGCACAGGCCTGTGCCTGTGTAAACATCCACGGCATGGTAAAAGCATGCGTGAGTGGACTGATGTGGTTGATCGTATCCCTCACAGGCCGGCCTATCCATGCTCACTCAGCCGTTTGCTGCCTATTTAGATTGGCTCCTGATTGGCTGTTCTAACCACAGATTTGTTTGACGGTACGTCCTAAAATACCAGCAGCAGCTTGATTAAAATGTACATCGCCTGCTCTCGGTACCCACCTCTCATCCCCGGGCTCCGACGGTTTCAGACCAACCAGATCCAATTTGCCGCCATAACCCGGCGCTTCCCACCACTTCCAACATGGCGGCCCAAGCGTTGGCCAAGGTCGAATAGGGTCACCCCTGCGTACAAGCTTTGGCGTTATCCTCAAAAATGTACAAACAAGATGGAGAAAACCATAGCGGTCCATCATGTCTAAGGGCTTAATCTGGCCTTTTGGGAAATTCTTTGTCTAAAAATAGAAAGCCACCGGGAACCAAGCCCAGCTCCTCTCCCAGTGGCTGGCGTCGGCCCAGACCTCACGAAACCAGAACCTGAACCAGAGAACCCGGGCCCCAGACCTCACAGAACCATGCCCTGAACCAGAGTTCCGAGCCCCGGACCCCACAGAACAGGGACCCGAACCAGAGAACGTGGGCCCCAGACCTCACAGAACCAGGCACTGAACCAGATAACTGGGCCCCTGAACTCTGAAGCGTCCCAAAACGTCTCGAGCCCGGAACCTCAGAACACAACATGCAGTGTATGTAAAAAGGGAAAAATATCCTAACCTCCAGTACTCTCGCTTTTCTTTTTCTTTTTTTTTTTTTCTTTCCTATAAGTGAATCTCAGACAGACAGACAGTCCTGGTCTGGCAGGCTCCAGGAATCCGAGCGGAGGGAACCACAACGCGGTCCAGTTATCTTTGGATTCTCCCAGCTTGTTTTACTAAGGAGCTGGCCCCAGTGTTCCCTTCTCCCCTCACCATCGATAAGAAAGCTCCCATCATGCCTCACTCACACGGTGTGAGTGCAGTGAGAGCCCCGCTGGCTGCCGCGAGCCATCTCCTTCCCTTTGAACCCCAGTCCAACAGTACCAAGTGCTAGCATAACAGCTAACGGTGCTGTTAGCTGTTATGCTAGCGAATGTAAATCGAGGGGATATGACTCCAGAAAAACAAGCGGCTTTGCCTGCTGTGTCATCACAGGCACGTTGTTAAGAGCATCTCTCACAATTATTTTAATATGCCGTTGCTGAGAAACGAAATGTAGACATATTGTTGATGTGGAGTTAGTTATGGCATCAAACAAATCAGAACATCTGTGTTGGCCAGCACTCACCCCTTGCAGAATAATATAATTTTGACATATCATAGGCATACAAAAGGTGACTTTGTTATATTGCAGATAATTGAATGTGGAACCATGACTGCCTGTGCGTGGGGAAGAGTTTGGTAGCATTGAGTGAAAAGAGAAATGAACCATGAATCTATTGAATCTATCCATTTGTGCCGTCCAGGAAAGTCCCATTCAGAAAGATTTACAGCCCCTTCTCCACCCTTCTGGCTCACATTTGATTCTAATGTTCTCTATCGGGCTTCTATTAGCAGATATGAAATGGAGAGGGGCCAGGGGTTTTCATTTTTAGGTTGCGAGGTGAACAAGTGGCTCAGGATTT
>JAXIVH010000011.1:8587344-8639844 GCA_036785325.1 Urophycis tenuis
AATAAAAGAAAAAGTATATCACCATTCATATCCAAGAATTTCAAACCATCAGTTGTGTCACAAACAGCAACCATGAATATTTGCATTTGTAAACCTGCCCATGCTCCTACATGTTGCCCACTGACATTTGGCTTTTACAGAGCTTAAAAACGTTGTTTACACCTCCCCCACTTCACCTAAACGGTACCGTCCTCTCCTCCACCCGCAGGTCTCGGCGTCGGACGCGGACGGAGGCTCCTTCGGCTCCGTCAGCTACTCTCTGGGCTCCGGCCTGCACAGCGCTCCTCCCTCGCAGTTCTCCGTCAACAAGGAGACGGGGGAGATCTGCACCTCGCTGGCCCTGGACCGGGAGCACGGCCAGAGCAGCTACGACTTCACCGTCAACGCCGTGGACGGGGTGAGGAACATCTGTCTGTCTACGCAGCCGCCTGAAACATCTGTCGCGTTTTGTCGCGCGAGTCTGTTTTTTTTTTTGTTTTTTTTTTACGAGCGCGAGTCTTCGCAGCGCAGTTTAAGGTCAAGTGAGATTCGCTGCGGTTCTGTTGAGAAATCCACCGTAGGTGATGCCGCGACTCTCTCTCCCTCCGTGCCGGTGATTCATTTACGGTTCTGCGTCGTTGGTTCTCAATGTTCTGGCCATAAGTAATCCCTAATTCAGAGACCATTTCTAATGTGGAAACGATCCATCCAGCCGCCCATTTTCTCGCGCGCTTCCAGTGGACAAGTGAACATGATGATGGTGATGATGATGGTGATGGTGATATATGCAAACCCTACTCAAATACTACTTCTAACTAGCCTATAGTCATAAATGACCCCGGCCACCTAGCAGAACGAACGACGAAAGCTAATAGGACCAGACTCTCTGGGTTTGAGCAGCCATGTCCGCTGCCTAACCCGTGGGCATCCTGGAGCAAGATGCCCTGAAACCTGAAGGGTGCCCCCCACACTTGTAGAAAAAGCGCTCACTGATGAAACATTAAAATAGTGCATATAAATGCGTGGAGTCCCACGCTGATCCCTCAACCACCCCGAGGCTGCGGCCAACGGCGTGACGAGCCTTTCATTGGAGCGGCCAAATTAAAAAAGGCGGTTGAACGATTCCTGGTGGCAAGCGCTACTTCCTGTGTAGAAGCACCCCGCGCCGCGCCGGCCAACCCATACAACACGCCGCTAAGGGAGAAGGAGAGGGATTACGGCGGCCATGTTAAAGTAATCAGATTTAGAGAACGCCTCGCCGGTCAAGCCGTAATATTTAACAAGTGGGGCTGTCGCCTCCCCCTCTTTTTCTTCACACCTGGAGCAAATAAAACGCCCGCACTGTATTTTCTCTCCAAGTTAAAGAGTCTATGAAACAGACCATTGTGTGTGTGTGTGTGTGTGTGTGTGCGTGTGCATGTGTGTGTGTGTGTGTGTGTGTGTGCGTGTGTGCGTGTGTGTGTGTGTGTGTGCATGTGTGTGCGTGTGTGACAGGCCTTCTCACCCCTTCTCATCCCCCTGACATAGTGCCGTTACTTAAGGGAAACTATTAATCTGTATCCTTCCACCAAACCTGCTGGGACTATATTTTAGAGGCCCCGTCATAGGCCCCTGCGTTAACAGGGTCACCTCTGGTTTATATGCGCGCCGTTAATGCGCTCGGAACGCCGCGTTTCAGGTGTGTTCTCCGGCCCCCGCAGCCCCCGGTTGATTTAGAGCGGCGATTAAAAATCACAACAGAGGGGCTTTGTGTTTATTTTTATTTTTTTGCGCCTTTCCTCCTCTCCCAGGGCGGCCTGAGCTCGGTGGCGTACGTGAAGGTGGACCTGCTGGACATCAACGACAACCGGCCCGCCTTCTACCCGGCCAGCTACGCCGTCAGCCTGAGCACGCAGAGCGCGCCGGGGACCTCGGTGGTCCGGGTGACGGCGTACGACCCCGACACCGGGGAGAACGGCAGGGTCACGTACCGGACGGCCCCGGGCGGAGCCTCGCCGTACTTCACCCTCAACAAGGACACCGGTTGGTTGAGCGGAATGGGTTGTTGTTGTTTTTTTTTCCCGCTCTTTTCTTCGGAGGCGTCCAATCGGGTGGGCACGTCTCGCCCCGCCTCCCTCACGGGAGGATGGGACGATGACTGACTGTTGAGTTAGGGGAGGTTATGTACAATTACCGTTAAAGGTGGGGTGCATGTGGGGATGGCTGGTTTGCGTAGGCGTTTGCAAACGCAACAGATTTCTACGGCAGAGGATTTTACAAACTGCTGCTGTTGGAGTTTGCAAACGCCAACCCCCCCCCCACCCGAGAGTATTTCACCAAATCAGTGTGAAACTCTGTATGCAGCGTCAACTGTTCTCCACGTTCTCCAAATGCTCTTTGGTTGCTGCAACACGGCCGCCAAATGAGCAACACGGCCGCTAAGTGTTACTCTGTGATTATGACAAAGTAGAATGAGCTCCATTGCGTGGGTGTGGGTGAGTGGTCTCCTTTTGATGAAACGTTTCTTTTTTGATTGATCGTGTGGCGGTCCTGATGCCCTTAAATAAACCCAAATGAACCGTCACAGAGTGTGTGTGTGTGTGTGTATGGGGGGGGGGGGTATCTCATGACATTAATCATGGCCGCAGGCATGGCTACAGACCCATCGTTGACTGAATTGGTGGCACCCGTGTCCGTCCCTGTAACCACACCCCCTGTGACGAAGGCCTGCAACACGCCTCGCGATCAAACCGCCGTTCCGCGGTTCCGCGGTCAACGTCCACTAACCGTCTTTTCTGTCTGCCCGTCGGCGCCGCAGGCGTGATCTCCCTGTCCCGCTCGCTCCACGGCAAGGCCAACTCCGTCATCACCATGGCGATCTCGGCGCAGGACGGCGGCGGCCTGGTGGCCGTGGTGGACGCGCGGGTCAACGTCAGCGTGGTGGCAGGCGTGGTGGCGCCCCCTGTCTTCCAGCAGAGCCAGTACCACTTCACCGTGTCCGAGGACGCCATGCGGGGCGCGCTGGTGGGCGCTGTGCAGGCCAGCGTGAAAACCGGTGGGTTTGAGTGTGATGATATGACACGTGCCACTCGCTCAACATTCACACACACACAGACACACACACACACACACACACAGTCGGTTACGCAAAAACATTTACTGGTTCCACACTCCATACTTCCAGCTGTTGCGTAACGGTGAAGGTTGGGGTTGTTGGAGTCCATAGCTACTCAATGACCTGCTCCCCCAGAAACCTTCAGAGGAACATGTAGGATAGCTTTACGCTCACTTGCGCCAACTATCGTAAACTTGCCTCTTGTGTTTGCCGAGCTCAGAAAATGGCAAAAACAACAGCTCCGACAAAACCCACGGTTTCCGGATGAACATAGCCTCTTTTATGACCCAACAGTCCACATTATTATGGACTGTTTCTTTCTGGGTCACGGAAACCAGGAACTAATAGTTTGTCTCCGAGTTGAAATAAACTTTTCAATCTAAACAACATATCAGCGTCAAAGTGTTAAAGGTTCGGTGAAGGCTGGTTCCTTCGCCTTCCTGTCAACCACTGTCACCGCGAACAGCTTTGTTTTCAAAGACCCAACTGATGACCTGCCGGTGTCCCTCATACATACTCTGTATATAGTTATCAATTTACTCCAGACAGTTTTTAGACGGCCTACGGGTTTTGAAGAGATTTGGTAGCTTCTAGGGGAGGGCCATATTAGCATATTCATAGATCCTGGCATACAAAACGAGGGCAATGATGTGGAGGTACACATAAGCCACTTAGAAATACTCCATTGAGCTGAGATTCCTTTATAGGGATTTCAACCACACAGGGAGCCAGACTTTTACAGATTGACTAAAGACATTTTTCCTCCTTACGCATACTTTACACTCACTTACTTACATTCAAGCACAGGCACTCACTTAATATGCAAATGTTTGCAAACACATTCAAGGGTTAAGGTGGGGGTGAGTAGGCCCTAGATACTCAACCGGTCAACATACTATTGTTATAAGTTACATGAAGTGCAGGTATAAACTTTTAAGCCTCTATCATACATAAAAGTGCAAAATGACTTCTGGCGGCTACTACTTAGATCTGCAAAACCACATAAATCATCAACGCCATGTTAAACTGGTATATGGGAATCATTTGCGGTTTTATGTTCTTGGACACACTTCAGAACGGCTTCAAAGCGTTGTAAAGACCATTAAAGTAGCCTTTGGCACTGGGCTTAGCACTGTACTTTACCTATGCAGGCACTTCTGAGCCACCACTGTTGCTCCGTCCCCCCAATCAGGTTCCCCCAAGGACCTCCTGTACACCATTAGCGCCGGGGACCCTACCGGCTACTTCTCAGTGGACCCCGACACGGGGGCTCTGCGGACCAGCCTGCCGCTGGACCACGAAGCCCAGCCCACCCTGGACCTGGAGGTCCAAGCCTGTAGCGGCAGCCCGCCCGCCTACGGCCAGACCCGCGTGCGCATCAGCGTGGGCGACGTCAACGACAACGCCCCCCTCTTCCTGCCCTCGTCCTCCGAGTCGCTGCTGCTCCCGGAGCAGACCGCGATGGGCGCCGTGGTGTACCGCGTGCAGGCCGACGACGCCGACTCTGGCGCCAACGGACAGCTGACCTTCGACCTCGACCTGTCCTCCCCCAACGTTGGCGGCGGCGGCGGCGGCGTCCAGAGGGTGTTCAGCATCGACCGCGGCAGCGGCGAGATCCGGCTGGTGGGGAGCCTCTCGTACGAGAGCGCGCCCCGCTTCGACCTCCGGGTGACGGCCCGCGACGGCGGCGTGCCCCAGCGGAGCGCGGTGCTCACGCTGGTGGTGCACGTGCAGGCGGAGAACACCCAGGGCCCCGTGTTCGACACGCTCAGCTACCGCGTGGAGCTGAAGGAGGGCACGCCGCTCAACACGCGCTTCCTGCAGGTGCGCGCCCTCAACAGAGAGGCGGTGGCGAGCGGCGGCTCCTCCTTCTCCGGCGCCGGCGACCCGGTCTACCACCTCAGGCCCGACGGCGACGCGGCCGGCTTCGGCGTGGCGCCGGACAGCGGCTGGCTGTTTGTGCGCAGCTCCCTGGACCGCGAGGCCAAGGACATGTACCTCCTGACGGTGCTGGCCAGCGCCGGGCAGGGGCAGCTGAAGAAGACGGGCAGCGCCACGGTGCGCGTGTCGGTGACGGACGAGAACGACAACCCGCCGCGGCTGACGCAGGAGCGCGTGTTCCTGGCGGTGAGGGAGAACCTGCCGGCCGGGACGGGCTTCGGCCGCGTGGCCGCCACCGACCGGGACGCCGGCCACAACGCGCGGCTCACCTACCGCTTCCTGCACGCCAACCGCCACTTCCAGATCAACCCCCAGACAGGTGAGTGGGGGCGCCGGCCCTGCGATGGGGTTCAGCCTGTGGGGTCCCTTGGGGGATCAAAAGGTCGGAGGGGGTTGACTTACATTGCTGAGCTGATGATTGGCTGAGGCCAATTATTTTTACGTGGCGTAACGATTTACCGTGAGAGCAGAGCACCACTTAATTATCCCCAAAGGTACGATAGCCTCCATATATTGCAACACGCAGCACAAAAACACACAAACATTTAGAAGTGCATAAACAGCATGCGCTTCTAATGCCGGTGAAATAAAATCCATACTTTGTGATATTGGGTCATTTGGTTGTGACAGTTGTGGTGATTATGAGAAACGCATGTGCCTCAATTGGATGTACTGAAAATGTACGGTAGCCACTAGACAGTACAGAATGTTGACAAGGCAGCATAATTCGACCTGAAGTGTTACAGCCTAGCTCACACTTCAATTAGAAGTGGGTTTTTTCTGCTTTTATTCCATTAGCCATCATTCGGTTCGCACATTCATTCAAATTCATGAGTACGATGAAACAAATGTTCTGGTGGATTTAATGTGTTGACTGCTAAGTGCTGCAGCTAGAGGAGGGGAAAGTGATGCCCAGCCAAAGATGGTTTGATAGATCTCAGCTTTGATGTAGATTTAGGTCAGTCGGGGTCCTTATCAGTCCTTATCAGTCCCTCAAATGATTACGTGTCCAACTCAGTATAATAGAGTTGGACCATCTATAAATCCATCGATTGGACTATCTATATGATGTGTCCCAACGTTCCAATAAATAGTTGGACATGTATATCTACAGACAGCGAGGAACATGTTGGCCCCTCAGTTGTACTCAGTGTGATGCCGTCTGGGGTCAGGAGAGCTGTGTTACTACTTCATGTTTAAGAAGCGCACACACACACACACACACACACACACACACACACTGAGCTACATCTTCATTCGACCGGGTGCTCTCATGTTACCATAGTAACGCGTTCAGGCACACGCTCAGGCCTGGGATGTCTGTGACCGCTTTGTGCAGCCCCAAACCGTTTGTTTCCGTTCCCCAGTCCACGTCACAAAAGGCCCATTAGCTGATCAATAGTCAGGACATGTGTTCAGGGTGGTGAATGATGCCCTCTTCTATTGTGAATGAGAGGATGGAGGAGAGGTGAGCCGAGCTGTGATTGGTCGGCGCTTACTGCGGGACTGGTGCAGAATCAGCCGTCAGAACCAGCCGGTGTGTGTGTGTGTGTGTGTGTGTGTGTGTGTGTGTGTGTGTGTGCGTGTGTGTGTGTGTGTGTATGCATGCATGTGAATTGCTATGTGTGTGTGTGAGAGAATGATCAAAGCTGGCTGAGTCTTTAATCTCTCATTAATATTCAAGTGCTTTTGAGGCTTCCTGTGGGGCCTCCTCATCCTCACATCCTCTTCCTCCTCGTATTCCTACTCCTCTTCATCTCCTCTCACCTCGTCGTCCCCCGCTCATACCCATTAACCCTCCCCTTGCCCGACTCCCCCCACTATCACCACATCCTCCTCCTCCTCTCACCCCCCTCTCCTCCTCCTCCTCCTCCTCCTCCTCCTCACCCTCTTCCTCCTCCTCCCCCTTACCCTCCTCTAACCCTCCTCTCCTCCTCCTCCTCTTCCTCCTCCTCCTCCTTACCCTCCTCTCACCCTCCTCTCCTCCTCCTCCTCCTCCTTACCCTCCTCTAACCCTCCTCTCCTCCTCCTCCTCCTCCTCTAACCCTCCTCTCGTCCTCCTCCTCCTCCTCCTCCTCCTCCCTCCAGGGGAGATCAGCACCCGGGAGGCCCTGGACCGAGAGCAGCAGTCCAGCCACCAGCTGCTGCTGCTGGTGCAGGATGGAGGGTCCCCCTCCCGGAGCTCCACCGGCACGGCCTTCATCACCGTGCAGGACGACAACGACAACGCCCCCGCCTTCAGCCCCCACGCGCCAGGGAAGACCCTCAGCATGCAGGTCAGAGTGAGCCCGGTGCCGAACGCCACACAGCACGCGGGTGTGGTGGTGGTGATGGTGATGATACTGTGTCAGTCACAGGCTACTATTACTGGTTTCTGTTGTGTTAACGTCCCACCGTTCCCTCAACCATCAGATTAAAGCAATTTGAACCGAGTTTGATGTTGCGTTAGACACGACGGAACTACCGTAGCGCGACAACTGGCGGTCTCTACGTTACCAAGGTTACGCGGGTTACCACCTCATGTAGGGCGTTTAGCAGACGCTTTTATCCGAAATGACTTAAAAAGACTACATTTGTCATAAGAAGGTGAAACATTTCATTGCTGCTAATACAGTAAGAAAGACACCAGAACAACTGGCTGAGTGCCAAGTTACAAAGAGCGATTAAAGTGCCAAAGACGTACAACATAGAAGAGAATGAGGGTCGGGTTTTTTTGGATGGATGTTATGCAATCATCCATTACCAGGGTGACCGAGTTTACCGTGGCTGCCATGGCGACACAGGTTAACACCACGGTGTTACCCCGGTAAACACAGGCGTCGGTGAGACTGCCCCCCAAGGGCAGGGCAGTGGCTCAGCGGGTAGAGCGGGTGGACAGATCGGGTCGTCCACCAGCCGTAGGGGTCGGCGGTTCGATCCCCTCGTCACCTCCAACTGTCCACAAATGCACTGATTTTAAGTCGCTTTGGACTAAAGCGTCTGCTAAACGCCCCCTTTTAACCCCCCCCCCCCCCCCCCCCGTGTGGTGTGGTCATCACGTGTCCTCCCTTAAGTATGTTTATGTCCTCCACTTAGTATGTTTATCTACCAACTGCACTGTCCATCTCAATAATGACTACTATGTATGTTCATCTACCAATTGCACTGTCCATCTCAATGATGACTACTACATATGTATATAGGTTCTCATTTTTTCACCTGATCTGATTTTAAGAGCTCACATATAATTTAAACTTGTTTAGGTAAATCTATTTATTGTTTATTGTCTATAGTCATGTTTTTTTTTATCGCACTCCTCTATCCCCTTGTATTCGTGGTCAATGCGAATTTCTCCTAAGGGGGATTAATAACGGAATATCTTACCTTATCTTATCTTAACCTCCTGCAGGTCCTGGAGGGACAGGCCCCCGGGTTCCTGATCGGGACCGTCCACGCCAAGGACCCCGACGAGGGGGAGAACGGCTCGGTCACCTACGCCCTCTCAGGTACACGCTGCAGAAAGAGAAACCCGTCTTATGATAGTTAATGATGAAGATGAGGTGGTGCTTCACTTCATCCCGTCTCATATGATCTCGACTATCATAATGTGTTGTTAGTGCGAGTGTGTATTTTTTTGTGCTGCGGTGGCTTTTAAAAAATGCTCCACATTGAAACATAAAATTCAAAACACGGTTTTCCCCCCTCGGGGGAACATTAACACTGAAATTTAGCAGCTGCTTTTATTCAAAGCGAGGTGCAGGTGAGGCTGAGCACACCAAAACATGCACAAATCTGAGTAATTGCACAAAGTTAAAATGCTGAACGACCTAGTTTGAAAAACAACAAATGGGCAGAGTACAGAATAGCCATAGGAAAATCAGAAACCAAGGTTAGTCACTTCCATGACAGGAGTACAGCACAGTCTGTGTTCAAATTTGTCCACTATTTAGGGTGTTACCATTATACAGTGTTATAGATCTGGGTCTCAAGAGAATGCATTCATTACCCAGACCCATAATGCACCACAAAAGAACTGATTAACACTTAATCCCTCACACAATGTATTGTGGTTTTCATTGCACGCAATAAGTGCACCATGTAGTGTCTATATAGGGAATAGGGAATGAGGCAGCAAGTGGGCCATGTCTAGATGACCCTTGACCCTCGACATCTGACCTTGCAGGGCCCAGGGCCGAGCGCTTCACCTTGGACCCCAACACTGGCGACCTGCGCTCCTCCTCTCCTCTGAGCCAGTCGGAGCGAGGCGAGTACAGCCTGGTGGTGACGGCCACCGACCGCGGCCTCCCCCCCAAGAGCTCCTCCTGCTCCGTCCGGATCCAGGTGGGCACACCTCCTGCACCGCCAGCACCTCCTCCAACCTCTGTTCAGAGTCCGAGTGCCTCCTCCTCCTTAAGGATCTCCTTCCATAGCTCCTCCACCGTCCTCCCCGGCTCCAACACAGGCCTCTGTATCGTCTCACCACCTCCTCCTCCTCCTCCTCCTCCTCAACCCGCCTCACACATGCGTCTTATCCCTCAACACCCGCCCCCTTCATCAGCTCTCGCTCTCGGCGACAGACCTGCCTCCCCTCCCCTTACTCCTCCTCGCTGGGCTTCTCCACCTACCCCCGCCTCCTTCCTAGACATGGAAGCAGGGAGGCAGGGAGGCGAACCAAGCGCTCCCCCCAGTCAGCTCCTGATGAGGTCCAGCTGTACGCTCGCTGATCAAGAGTCGACCGCCAGGCGACTTCAATGCTTCCTAACACGGTAGCCCCCCGCCCGCCCCCCCGCCTACCCCCCTATTCCAATAAGACGCTGGGGGGGGGGGCTGAAACGTGGCACATCAACGTTAATATTTAATATGCGGCGGGCAGGTTGGCCAGGTGCCAGCGCGGCGGAGCCCGGGCGCTAAAAGAACCGATAAAAACTTGCGTGTTTCCCGCCGCCCTGCGTTCCGCTCAGGTGCGTGCACGCTGGTACTGATTAATGAGTGAATTAATTAACTGCTGATGCGCGAGCGTCGGCCAGCTCAAACTGTTCCGGTGTTGTTATCATTTTATCCGAATCCCGCCCCCCCCCCCCGCTGCGAGTCTTTGGCGGCAACCTGCAAACGTTTCCTCCCCCGCTCCGTCATGTGTGGAATGTCATTTAAAGTTCAAAAATGTCCCGTTAAGGCATCAGGAACGCGTTGTTTTGAAATGTGGGCTGACTGTGCATTTAATTTTATCTTGTATGGATAAAGGAGGTAAGCTCAAAGAATTGTTATCTCCAAGGCTGCTGAAAATTAAGTCAACACTCTCTCGCCCCCTCTGTCACTCAGTCTTTGTGCCTCTCTCTCTCTCTCTCTCTCTCTCTCTCTCTCTCTCTCTCTCTCTGTATCTCTCTCATTCAAGCTTGCTCTCTCTCTCTCTCTCTCTCTCTCTCTCTCTTTCTCTGTCAGTCAAGCTCTCTCTCTCTCTCTCTGTCACTCAAGCTCTCTCTCTCTCTCTCTGTCACTCAAGCTCTCTCTCTCTCTCTCTCTCTCTCTCTCTGTCTGTCGCTTAACCTCTGTCTCTCTCCCTCTCTCACTGTTACTTTACAGCCCTCTATATCTGTGTTAACTTTACCACTCCCTCTAAGCCACCCTCCTTCTTGTCCGACGTCACGTTCGGGCCTTTGATTCAGTCTCCGTGGCGACGGTTCTATTAGAACAAGGTGTCGCCCGCGTAACTCACAGACTTCCTGTCTGCCGCGAAAGAGCGGGAGAGTCGAGCCCGGGGTCGCCTTTGAAGTCACGCATTGGGGGTCACCAGGTGCGTGGTGTCCCCCCCGCGCGCCCCCCCCCCGCGTTGGATACTTAACGACCTCCCCGCTTTCCTGTTCGGATTAATATCACGTTTATCATGTTGTTATCGCGTAACCCGAGTCCACAAAAACGTTTTTTTTTTGTGTGTGTTTTTTACGGACGGCTGTTTAGTCTCCTGGAACCGGCGCAGGTTTTTCTGGCCCGCCTGGTTCTGCTTTGCCAATCTCCATTGGATCGTTTTTTTTTGGGAGGGGGGGGGGGGGGAGTGGGGGGTGGGGAATGGGTTTCTTTGTATATATTGCTGTGGAAATTGCAAAAGCGAGTCCACCGCTGTGTCTCTGTTGTCACGGGACGTCGGGGCTCGTGTCGTCAACAAACATGCAGTTTGTTTGTGTCCCTTTCTTCATCCTGGAGAGCGACTGGCGCGGGAGTCGGCATCCGCTCCTTGCTGTTTGTTTGTTGGCTCTCCATGGCAACCGCTGGCGCCAATGCTGCCAGCCACTGTGTGGCGGCTTGCAAAAGCCAACAGGACGCGGCCCTGTCCAGCTCACTGATTGATAATAATCAGCTGCCATCCCCCCATCGATTGATAAACACTACGGTGTCCGGCCATGCCCACGTCAATTTATTTATTTTATTTTATTAAGTTACTATCTTTTATCTTTATTCGCGGGCAATAGATATCATTGGCTATATTTTATCTTTCAAAGCTGTGCCTTCCTGTATTCCAGCTCTTTCTGTTTCATATTTGAATTTATTGCTCCTGTCCTCCTCTTGGTACTGTTCCCTGCCTCGTGTTCCTACTGCATTTATAGCACAGAGGCCGCTTTTAAACGGGTGTTTTCGAACAGAGCGCTCCAATGAAATGACGCGATGTTCCCCTCTCCAGGTGCTCAGCCTGACCAGGCCCACCTCCACCACCAACTCCGTCTCCCTGACCTTCAACTCGGTGGAGGAAGCGACCCCCGGCTCGGTGCTGGGCTCGGTCCGGCTCCACGGCGCAGGGGACCAGGACCCGGACCACGCGGCCCACCGCCAGCTGACCTACACTGTGGTGGGGGGCTCGGACCCGGACGGGACCTTCGCCGTGGACCGCCACACGGGCGACGTCTACCTGGCGCGGCCGCTGGACTACGAGCGGGACACGCGCTACACGCTGCAGATCGAGGTGGACGACCCGTCGCCGGACCCCGCGGCGGGCGGCCGGACCCTGGTGCGGCTGGAGATCGACGTCGCCGACGGCAACGACCACGCGCCCGAGTTCCCCGAGGACCCGGTCACCGTGGTGGTCTCGGAGAGCGCGGCGGCGGGCTCCTCCCTCTTCACCTTCCAGGCGTCGGACGGCGACGGCGGCGGGCCCAACAGCGAGCTGAGCTACGCCATCCTGAGGCAGTGGCCCGACGCCCCGGGGCTGCTGAGCCTGGACGCCGCCACCGGCGTGCTCTCGCTGGGGCCGGCGGCTGGACCACGAGGTCACGCCCTCGCTCATCCTGGTCGTCCAGGCCACCGACTCGGCGGCCGACCCCGGCCAGCGGCGGCGCGGCACGGTGACGGCGCGCGTCTTCGTGACGGACGAGAACGACAACGCGCCGGCGTTCGCCTCGCCGGCCGCCGTCAGCGTGATGGAGGACCAGCCCGTGGGCTTCGTGGCGCTGTACGTGGTGGCGAGGGACGCCGACCAGGGGGAGAACGGACGCGTCACCTACAGCATCGAGTCGGGCAACGCCGGCGGCGCGTTCGCCCTGAACCCCAACACAGGTAACCACCGGTTACCGCTGCTTTGCTCGTTCATGCTAGCAGTACATGTCTGCCCGCGTTAGCGTCGATCCCCGCCCCCCCCAGCCGTCCCTGGAAGGAGGGAGGAGGGATCCCTCTTCTGGGTTCCTTCTCATAGTTTTTTTCTTTTTCTTTGTCCTTTAGAGGGCTTAGGGTTTGGGGCTGATGTATATATTGCGGGGCCCTTGCAGACTGGAACTGAGATGAAGGGCTGTGCTAATAAAATGGACTTGCCTTGACTACCGGTCGTGGAGGAGGGGTCAGGTGGAGAGCTCTTACTGCTCTCGGGGAGATGCAAGTGCACATGGAAAGCTGTTAGTACATGAGCTGTTAAAGGATGCAAACCAATAGATCTTGTTCCACTTGATGAAAAACATAAGACCCTGCTACCACACGCACACGCACACGCACACGCACACACACACCCGGTCCTGTAACACTAGTCCTATTTTTGAGTTCGCCTCTTGCTTCACCTTTCATGACTTATTTCTCACAGTTGAAGTCCAAACAGACACCGAGGCCTGCCAAAACCTGCATACACACACATACATACACACACACACACACACACACACATCCACATGCCTCATTGTGTATTAGTGTGGGTCTATTCCCATGAAGACCAAGAGACCCTCTCTGGCTTCTGGGAACCATTAGAGGAGGGATCAGTTACGTGTGTGTGTGTGTGTGTGTGTGTGTGTGTGTGTGTGTGTGTGTGTGTGTGCGCGCACACACAAATGTGTAGGTGTGTGTAAGCGAGCCAATGAACCAGTGTGCCTAGATGTGTATGAATGCGTGTCTGTTATACGTGTATATATGTACGTCGTGGAGCAGTACGTTCACGTGTGTGTGTGTGCTTTTATGGAAGCTGGTCACCCCGGGCTGACCTCTGACCCTGTGGTCCTGGGGGTTTTTTTTTTGTTGCTGTGGTGTTG
This sequence comes from Urophycis tenuis, assembly GCA_036785325.1. Lineage (NCBI taxonomy): Eukaryota > Metazoa > Chordata > Actinopteri > Gadiformes > Phycidae > Urophycis > Urophycis tenuis. The sequence goes on from JAXIVH010000011.1 coordinate 8,600,833, forward strand.
GGGACACGTGTCGACTCTGTGTATACCCCTCCTCCCACCCTCCAACAACCACGCCAACCTCCTAACCTGCCCCCCCCTCTCCCGACCATCAACCATCCACCCCTATCCCGCCCTCCTCCCCAAGGGACTGGTCAGGGCCCATCATGCCTGTGACCCGTCTCCCCACTTCCCCCCTCCTGGTGTGTCTCATGTCTCATGCCATGAGGTTTGTCCCTCACATCTTCCCTGTCGTGTGTTGTTTTTCTTTACGTCCACGGCTGGTCGTTTGTCACCAGTTACTCTGACAGGTTAATCCCAGGAGCACCTGCACTCAGGAACTCATTACAGGGGTCACGGACCACCGACTCCCCCCCCCCCCCCACCCCCACCCACCCACCCCAAGGGTCATGGTCATCCCATTCTTTTCCCATTAGCTTAGCGTCAATGTTATGCTCACAGCATAACAGAGAAGGGTAAGCAGCTGCCGTTAGCAGCTACCGTTAGCGGCCACTGTTAGCAGCCACCGTTAAAAGCCACTATTTGTGGCTACCGTTAGCATCTACCGTCGGTGGCGTGCATTGGTGAATACAAAAAGTGGCTAACATTATGAGGGTTTTCTGTGAAATAATGTTTATATTCTAGTCTTTGTCTCGTTAGCAAAGTTGTGTCGTCCTCTAATCCGCAATTGTGCCGCCCTGCTCTGCTTAAATTGGAGATAGTTGTAATTTGATTTTCCAATCAAATCTTCAAAGATCACATTGCATCCTGATTGATCAATATCCCGCCTTAATACCCTGTTTTGCATCAAACTTAGAGCTACATTACAGAAGCGATGAACACATTCCGAATAGGAATATGAACTTACGGTGTATTTTGAAAGTTTTTCGGCAGTTTGAACTGTAAACTTCCTTTCATTAATCATGTCACATTTTTTCTGAAAGATTTATAGTGTGTGTGTGTGTGTGTGGGGGGGGGGGACTGAACCCTAACAAAAATATAATAAGATTGCAAACTTCATATCCTGCAAACTTCAAGTGAAGCCTGTGAGGTTGATTAAAGCAAGCGACCGACGGGATGACCTGTATATTAACACGTAGGAGGGCTCAGCGGTCGTGTTCGTCATCTTGGCTCTGCCGCGTTCACCTCAGTTAAACCCCGCCGAGATCCACCGCTAAACCCCCACGCAGGCCCAAAGACCAAGGAATTGGAAACATCCAGCATAACAGCCCCCCCCCCCCCCCCCCTCTCTCTCCACAATAAGAGCGTAGCACCCCCCCCCCCCCCCCCCCCCCTCCTCGTCTTATATCCCCATGTGTCTCTCCTCTCTTCCCCACATGTGATCAGAGACCTGGCCTTTTTTACGGCCGGCTCACGGTGGAGTCAAACTTCAGCGGGAGAAATATTCTGCCCATAACTCGGAACAGATTAAAGGCTCAGAGGCGAGTTATCTCAGAGATACAAGCGAAGACACGAGATCGCTGAAACAAAAGCAAAAACAGCCAGCGCCACGCTCTCTCTCTCTCTCTCTCGTCGCCAACCTCTGCCTCCCTTTCACTCCCTCCCTCCTCCCTCCCTCTTTCACTCCCTCCCTCCCTCCCTCTTTCACTCCCTCCCTCCCTCCGTCCCTCTTACACTCCCTCCCTCCCTCCTTCCCTCCCTCCCTCTTTCACTCCCTCCCTCCCTCCCTCCCTCTTACACTCCTCCCTCCCTCCCTCCCTCTTGACACTCCCTTCCTCCCTCCCTCTTTCACTCCCTCCACCGCTCTCTCTGTCTCCCTCACGCTCTCTCCACTGTTGCGGCTCATTTTAGGGCATGAAATTGAAATTGAATCAATGCAAGTTCAAACCCTCGCAGGACAGCTTAATGAAAGAAAAATGGAGGGTGCCCCTAATTTCTCCCGAGCACGGAAGGCCTGGCGTTTGCGTGTCTCGACCGACCGTGTTTACTGTTTTCCTCTCCACGGCTGTGGCGCGCTCTCCAATGGAAAAACTCATAAACTGTGGCCAGGCCAGTTTCGCGCTTTTACTGCAGAGGTGGTAGCGCAGCGCAGGTAGGTGGGGCTTTTACTGCAGCGGCGGCGGTAGTTCACACAGGTGGGGCGGGGCTTGGGGGGCAAGATGGTTAACTTTGATTCGGCCCTCACACGACATATTTTCACACTTTTTTTTTTCTTTTTTTTCTGGAGGATCAAGTATATGCAAGGTCTGGGGCTGGTAAGCCCCTGGGATAAATGCTTCCATCGTTTTCACTGTAATTTCCCAACCCCAGACGGAGAGACAATGCACAAAGACAATGCCCCCTCACAGGGGGGTGCAGATAGTGATGTGGTTTGGGTTGTCGACACCACCAGCCTCTCAAAGGACCCGGCCTTGGTGGTCAGAGTCTGCGACCTAGCTTTTGGGCGTCCTTGAGAGAAAAAAGGCAAACAGATACAGGTCTCTAACCTGACCTGAATGTGAATGTACTGTATCTGTTCACAAACAAACCAACTCTGTGTTTACTTTCACTGAAGCTTTATCAACCAGATAAAGTCTCCGCCTGGCCGAAAAGCAGCCTCAAACCTAAAACCAAAAAAGGTTACGACAAAAACACTCAAACGAAGAGGACACACACATACACGCATAACGCGCTTCCGGCCGGTCGAATGAGTACAAAGTGGAGGCAAACCAGTCTCACGGCAGTTCATAGTCACAAAATATTCCTCATCTATTGATTCATGTATATGGACACGAATGTCGCTTTTTTTTCGTGACACTAACCCTAACCCAAACCTTAGCCCAAAACCAAACCCTAACCCTAACCCTCACCCCTAACCCTAACCCTAACCTTAGCCCAAAACCAAACCCTAACCCTAACCCTCACCCCCAACCCTAACCCTAACCCCTGACAATGATATCCTAGGGTTAGGATATCATTAAAAGAGAACTGGCGGCGGGTCCTTGGGCATGGGTACTCTAGTATTTACTGTAAAAACGTGGTGCAGGCACAAAAGATACCTCCATTGGAATACATTAGTTTGAAAGTCGTGTGTCGACTTAGACTTTGTGTGTCAGGAAAAAAAAAAATTGAAATTCATGTCCATGTACACGAATCAAAAGATGACATTTCGTGACTGTTTCACGAACCGCGGTGAGACCGACCGTGCTGTTGGAGGACACCGGGACAACTCCACTCTGACGTCTCTCCCCCCCCCCCCCCCCCCCCTGCAGGCTCCCTGTCCATCTCCAAGCCTCTGGACCGCGAGGAGGAGGACACCTTCAACCTCACGGTGGTGGCCAGGGACCACGGCGCGCCGCAGCGCACCTCCAGCCAGCTGCTGCGCGTCCACGTCATCGACGTCAACGACGAGTCGCCCCGCTTCGGGGAGGTCCAGTACGACGCCGAGATCCCCGAGAACCGGCCCCCGGGCTTCAGCGTGCTGGCGGTCTCCGCCGTGGACCTGGACCAAGGTGAGCCCGGCCCCCTGAGCGGTCCGAGGACCCCGTTTATGTCACCCGGACCTTAACACCTGGAGTGTTTACACACACAGATCAGAGGTTCTGTCAGTGAAGCTCCCCAGAGGAGAGGAGAGAGAGAGAGAGAGAGAGAGAGAGAGAGAGAGAGAGAGAGCGAGAGAGAGAGAGAGAGAGAGAGAGAGAGAGAGAGAGAGAGAGAGAGAGAGTGGGAGAGAGAGAGAGAGAGAGAGAGAGAGAGGGAGAGAGAGAGAGAGAGAGAAAGTGGAGAGGAGGAGGAGGTGGTAAAAGAGGAGAGGTGGAGAGAGATGAGAACGGAGGAGAAAAGGGGAGAGATAAGTGGAGGACAGAAAGCGCTAACTGTAGTCTAAGGGCATAAGTGTCAACATTCTGCCCTTTCCCGGTAACTCAGCTCGGCTACATATTGGTCGGCTGAGGAGCCTCCAAGAGCCATTGTCCCGCAGGAACTGTTGTCCTTCATTGCAGCACTAATTGAACGATTTATTGTGACAGTAATGCAGATTCCATCATCTCCTGGCTCGCCGAGCGCCAGCAGGACGGGAATAATCCATTCTGAAATAACATAATTACCTGTAAATACGTGAAAGGTCAAAACCGCATGTGTCTTTTAATTATGTGAAAAGTTCCAATGGATTTTTTTTTTTTTTTTTTGTGTGCGTGTCGGCTTGTGGGCGTCGAGAGGCTGCTGAACAACAGATGAGCAATGCATAAGCACGGTGGTCGGTCCATATCTGCTGGCCTCGGCAGCTTTATTGACCAAACTTTATTGATCTTCAAAGACTGTCTCGGGACTGAGTCACGCGCCGCCCCCGCCCGCCCCCTCCGCCCGGCCCCCAACCCCCCCCCCCCCCCCCCCACCCCCTCCGCCCGCACCTCCGCCCCCCTCCTACCACCCAAGAGAGCCCGTGGCGGTCTGTCGATACCACCTACGTCACGCGCGCTGGAGGCCCCCGTACACATGGGCCGCGTTAACGCTTTTAATTGAACAGTACAGAGGAATCGCTGGTGCTGGTGGAGGAGGAGGAGGAGGAGGAGAGGGGGCAGGCAGTGGGGCAGTAGATGGTGGTGGAGGGGGGGGGGGGGGGGAAACATTCTCCTGGTCTTAGTCAGGGCACTTATAACGTCTCTCTCCAAGCACAATTAGCCAAACAAACAGGTGAGCGTGCCAAGTGGAGTTCTCTGCTAGCACGCAAGCTGCATGCCAGACACCTGATGGGGGGGGGGCGCGCTCTGGTGACTGCTGATGCTGCAAAACCACATGCAAACACAGAGAGACTACAAACAAATAAAAACAACAAAAAAAACAAACAGAAAAAAAAAAGAAAAAAAAAAAACGATCCAGAGGAGAAGGGAATGTAAATACTCGACCCGCACACTCGGAGGCCAGGCATGCCGCGCGCCCCGGTGCCTCAGTTGCTTTTCCACCCCGAGGGACAGCCCGTTCGTTTTGAACACGTGAAATGTTAATTGTAATCGTCGTCTAGTATGTGAAAAATCCACCGCTATTTAAGTTGTTATGCTGGCGCTGTTTAAATAACCATCATCCACCCGCCCCTCTCTGATGAACCCTACCCTCTTGCGGCCCTCATCACAGGGACCAATGGTCAGGTGACCTACGGTGGGATTTCTGGAGAGGGCTTCAACGTTGACCCGGCCACCGGCGTCATAACCACGGCCAAGGTGCTGGACAGGGAGGTCCAGGAGTACTACACACTGACAGGTACGGCCCCGCGCACACTTCACTGCCTCATAAAACACCTCGGGGAGCCTGGGGGGCAAAAGGACTTGAGGGCAAAGGAAAACTTGGTTTGAACCCCCCCCCCCCCCCAACACACACACACACACTGATGGACCATCGATGCATTGCTCCTGTGAGTCGGACGATGCAGATGTCCAACTTTGAGATTTAAATTTTTTTGGTGGAAACATAAGTTCATGTTGCAGAGCACGACACAAGAAGGAATACTCCCTGGTTTGAACCCCCCCCCCCCCCCAACACACACACACACACTGATGGACCATCGATGCATTGCTCCTGTGAGTCGGACGATGCAGATGTCCAACTTTGAGATTTAAATTTTTTTGGTGGAAACATAAGTTCATGTTGCAGAGCACGACACAAGAAGGAATACTCCCTTGCGTTGGAGACACAGCCAGCTCTTTTAAATGACCTGTATCCAAAAAGATCCCTGTGTAATTTATATGCAATTTACTGTATATCTGCACATCGATTTTTATATTTACACCTCAGTCAGACTCATCGACCAATTGCACTGTTCATCTTCAATAGGATGATTACTATGTATGTATATAGGTTTTCATTTTTTTCATTGATCTGATTCTAAGAGCTGTCTATATATATAATTTTATCTTAATTTAGGTGAATGTATTTATTGTTTATTGTTTATACTCTGGTCTTTTAGTGCACCCCTTTGTACTGCTGGTCAATGTGAATTTCTCTTAAGGGGGATTAATAAAGGAATATCTTATCTTATCTTATCTTAAGTCGCTTTGGGTGGAAGCATGCTAAATGACTCAGCAGTAAACACTTGTTTAGCTCGCCGCGCTACATCAGGGACCAAGATGTTCAGCCTGTGGTCTTCCTGTCGTGGTGGTCGTCTCCCACAGTGTACGCCAAGGATGGAGGGCTCCCGGCCAACGTCGCCAAGGCCACCGTCAAGATCCGCGTGACCGACGAGAACGACAACGCCCCATCGTTCGGGCGGCTGTACTACAGCATCGAGGTGCCGGAGAACGCGGAGGCATCGTACCTCTTCACGCTGCGGGCCACGGACCAGGACACGGACGAGAGAGGGGAGATAAACTACAAGCTAACAGGTGAGGGTGGGGGAGATGCATTGCGAAATCTTCAAAATAACAGGAGAGGTGATGATGGGAGGAGATAAATGACGACAAAACTGGTTCTAAGGTGAGGTTGCAACCTAAAGGTGCAGAGTGAGTTTGGCGTATCATCGCCAACCCCTGCCGTGAGCTTAGTTTGTTTGTTGTGTCAACAGCCTTACATTACGTTATCACAGCAGCCGTGGAAAAAAGGACAGCCGCTGCCTACTGGTTAGGGCTTCGGAGTTGTAACCGGAGGGTTGCCGGTTCGAACCCCGACCAGTAGGAACGGCTGAAGTGCCCTTGAGCAAGGCACCTAACCCCTCACTGCTCCTCGAGCGCCGCTGTAGCAGGCGGCTCACTGCGTCGGGATTAGTGTGTGCTTCACCTCACTGTGTGATCACTGTGTGACGAGTGTCTTTCACTAATTCACAGATTGGGATAAATGTAGAGACCAAATTTCCCTCAAAAGAGTAATTTAAATAAATAATAATAAAAAAAACCTCAATACCTTCATTGACCGTTGCAGCCGGCGACACATCGTCGGACTTCCGTCTGGACGGGCGTACGGGGATGCTGTCCACCTCCAGGCCCCTGGACCGCGAGAGGAAGGCCCGCTACAGCCTGACGGTGGTGGCCCAGGACCGGGGTCGCCCCGCCCTCAGCGGCACCGTCACGGTGGAGGTGAGCGTCCTGGACGTCAACGACCACGCGCCGCGCTTCCAGAGCGCCAGCTACACCGCCGACATCTCCGAAGACGTGCAGGTGGGCTCCTTCGTGCTGGAGGTGAAGGCCAGCGACCTGGACCTGGGCGCCAACGGCCAGGTGGTGTACTTCCTGAGCGGCGGCACCCGGGGCATGTTCATCGTGGACCAGGGCACGGGGCGCATCATCACGGCGGCGCCGCTGGACCGCGAGAAGACGGCCTCGTACAGCTTCGACGTGCACGCCGCCGACTCCTCGCCGTCGCGGCCGCTCAACGCCAGCACGCACGTCACCGTCTACATCCAGGACGTCAACGACAACGCCCCGTTCTTCGTGCAGGACCCGCTGGTGCTCAACGTGTCGGCGACGGCGGTGACCAGCCACCGCGTGCTGGCCACCATGCGGGCCGAGGACAAGGACTTTGGCGCCAACGGCTCGGTGTTCTACCGCTTCGCCAGCCCCGTGCGCGGCTTCAGCATCAACTCGCTGACGGGCGACATCCAGGCCACGGAGCGGCTGCAGAGCCTCACGCAGAGCCAGCGGACGCTCATCGTGGAGGCCATGGACCAGGGCTCCCCGTCGCAGTCCTCCCTGGGCGTGGTGGTGATCTACGTCCGCGAGCAGAGCTACCGCGGCGTGCGCTTCCCGCGCAACGCGCGCGACGTCAGCGTGCAGGAGAACGCCGCCAAAGGTCGGTCACGTGATTTTGCTGCGACTCTCATCCCCCCGGGCCATTCGCCCAAAAGCAGTCAGGGAACGATCAAAGCATGCGGTCGATGTGGTTGTCGCTTAAAACAAATTGACAGTCCTGCACAAGCTGGTTTTAACGAGTGGCCGTAGGAAATAGGGAAACACAAGGTTACTTTATTTTTTTTTCTGTATTTTTGTGTAAGTGGTTGTGCAAACAGTTATAGTGGTGTTATACAAAAAGCAGGTGTTTTTTTTGTAACGAGGCGAAATATTGACTAAAGATGTGTGCGAGCCAATATAAACCTTGAAATGAAATGTCTGTGTTTGTATATCTAACTACTTTAGGTACAGCTATAATACAAACACAGGCACAGTACCCAGACGGCTCGCGTTTGGGGATTACCTACAGCCTCTTCAGCGGGAACAAGATGCACTCTTTTGGCATCAACCCCACCTCTGGTGAGCAGAAAATACATTCCCCATCAAAACACAGTCTAATCCCTCCCTGCGCCTGTGTCTCTGCGCTGTCTGCTCCTTAATTAATTATATCTGTATTCACTGTCTAACCCCCACCTACTCCTTAGTGACCTGTCTCTGTCCTGTCTTAACGCCTCCACACTCTTAGTATTTCAGGATGATTTAGTGGTTGCCGTGTTGCATCTTCGTATTAAAATTGTCTGCTGAATGTCGGCATATTAATTTTTTTTTTTTTTTTTTTTGCCATCAGGCGAAATCTGGGTGCAGAACTCCGAGGTTCTGGACTTTGAGGAGACGCCGAGACTCCGCCTGGTGGTGAAGGCCGAGACGGCGGCGTCCAGCTCCTACATGGCGGTCAACCTCATCCTCCAGGACGTGAACGACAACCTGCCGCGCTTCCAGCTCCAGAACTACGTGGCGTACATCCGCGAGGCGCAGGGCTACGACTTCCCCATCATCCAGGTGACGCGCCGCCGCCGCCGCCGGCGCCTGCGAGCGATCATTTCCCCCGCGTCCGCCGTCGTCAGACCGCACGCACCGAAAAAACCCTGAGGGGCGCGCGCGTGCCGTCGGTTTTCACTCTGAACGAAGGAGGCGTCTGCTCAATGAGGGAACAGAACAGAAGTGGCGCGCGCGTTACGGCCGGCCGCCATCAGAAGTGTGAAACTGTGGAACGAGACTCCAGAGAGCTGGAAAGCCTCAGCGTCCCCTTGGACCCGCTCCATGTTTACTCTTTCCCCCCGCTCCGTCTGATGGTGTGCAGCCTCAGCCACGGCAGAGTTGATTCAGTCCCCCTTTAGCAACCCCTCTCTCTCTCTCTCGGTTATCGCTCTCTCTCTCTCCGCCTCTGCTTCCCGTTCCCTTTCCCTTTCCCCCCGCTCTGAATGTTGTTTCTAACGCGAGGCGTGGACCTCCCCAGGTGCTGGCCAGCGACCTGGACCAGGGTCAGAACGGCCAGGTCAGCTACTCCCTCCGCTCGTCCTCCATGAGCGCCTTGTTCAAGATCGACCCGGTGACCGGCAGCATCACCACGGCGGCCATCATGGACCGCGAGATCTGGACGCACACAAAGTGAGAAGCCCCTGTGGTCTGCGTCCTGTCTGCTGTGTGTGTGTGTGTGTGTTTGTGTGTGTGTGTGGTGCTGTGGGTAAACACGGGCGGAGGCTGGGGGGTCTGGCCGACGTCTCGTAACAACCTCACAACCCCGTCTCAGTGGGAAAAGGGGTGGAGTGTGCTGTTTGTGCCGGGGCAAAAATATATCAGTTTCCATGTTCTCTGATATGAATGTGTTGGGGAGGGGGGGGGGGGGGAGGGGGGGACGGGACTGGGTTGATCTGGGTGGGAGGGTGAAATGTGATCAAAGATGTAGCGCGCGCGGGGTGATAAAACAAAAAAGCCAACCCAAAAGGGCCGCGCAGACACTAACAGCGGCGACGTGTGTGGCTCCAGGCTGGTCGTCATGGCGACAGACAGGGGATCCCCGCGGCTGGCCGGCTCCGCCACCCTCACCGTGATGATCGTCGACCTCAACGACAACAGCCCCACCATACCGCTGCCCAGGGAGGTGCGCGTGCCCGAAGGTGGGTCACGCGCGCGCACACACACACACACACACAGTCACACACACACACACACACACACACAAACACACACACACCGCAGCACCGCGGAGCCTCTGGAGGGAGACGGGGTCTGGAAGGTCCCCCCGTCTGTATCTTCTGCACCCCACAACAGTAAGCCAGTCCCTGTTATGTAAACACTTCATTATTTTGACCAAAGGGAACTAGAAAAAAAAAAAAAATCTGTTTTGGAAAAAACCTACTGTGTGGCCCTGCTGGGGGAATATGGCTGTTGTTAAAGGTACGACGTGCCCCTTCTGTGTATTGCTAGCTCCAGTCTAAATTTTGGGAGAGGAAAAAAAAACTAGAAAACGCAATTCCAAGGAGTTACCATGGCATGACAATGTAAAAAGGCTGCAGTGTAAACTAGAAAATGTGTGCATAGAAATGACTGTGATCTTTCTGATCAATACTTCGCTAGCTAGCGCTAGTAAGTTTGCACTCTCATATCAAGACAACATTAACGAAAGGTTGACGACAAAATCAATGACCCCCAACAAACACCCAAAACTGGAAAACTTACCTTGGTTGTAATTTCAGATATTTGTATCAAATGGCAGTTTTGACGAGCGAATCAATTGCACAGCAGTGAATTGAGCAGAGGATAGTGAAAAGGTTCACAGCTGTAGCGTGTGTCAATCATGCCAATGCTGCTTAATCGTTCTCAGCTGGAAAGTTGATTAGCGGAGTCATAGTAACAATGGGATTACGGGCTCAGTTAGTTGTAGGCTATCTATACAGGGAATTTCATGCTTTTTTAAATCACAAATAGCTCAAAACTTATAAACGTTTCATATCTGAAAAGTAGATAGCACACCTACAATTAACGAGACCTTTGTAATGATGTTAGATCTGTATCATGTGATCCAATGGTACGGCGGGAATTAATTGCAGAAAAAAGTCGCAAGAATAATTATAAAGTGGGATAACAGTTCATGGCATGACATCATGCCACGAACAAAAGCCGCTGTACTCATCACCCCTCCCTTTCCCTGCCCCTGAGATTCACTATGAGATGTATCTTTACACTGCTGCAGAGCTGGAGCAATTAACCTTAATCAACCTCACGCTTGTAGCATTAAAGGAAGAGCACATTTCAAATTAAGCAAATTACTGAATATATATTTATGGTTATATAACTCATATTTTAATACTTGTTATTCTTTGCACCAATTTCACCAAGTCAAATCCCTTGTAAGTGCAAACCTACTTGGCAATAAACTTTCTGATCAACTTTCTTTCTGATTGTGATTCTGATCTGATTGTGATTCTGAATGTGTCCCTTTTTAAGTTTCAACAGAGAACGCCCCCGCCCCCCCCCCCCCCCCAAAAAAAAAAAAAAAAGAATTTTTCCCCAGCCACTCACTCTGCGCCCCTTCCTCACCGACCCTCCACAGACACCCTGGTCGGCACGGTGATCACCCAGGTCACGGGCAACGACGTGGACTCGGGGCCGGCCCTCTCCTACACGCTGCACCTGGCCGCCGACTGCCAGGGCGCCTTCGGCATCCACCGCTACGGCGGCGGCGTGTCGCTCACGGGGCCCCTGGACTACGAGGAGCGCGGCTGGTACACGCTGACGGTGCGCACCTCCGACTCCCGGCACCAGAGCGAGGCCAACCTCACCGTGCTGGTGGAGGACGTCAACGACAACGCGCCCGTGTTCACCCAGGACCTCTACCAGGTGGGAACCGCCGCTGCCGCCGCCGGTGTGTGTGTGTGTGTGTGTGTGTGTGTGTGTGTGTGTGTGTGTGTTGGTCTGTCGTCGCGAGGCCCTCTGAAGCACTTCTGCTTTTGCTTGTGACTTTACTGTTACTTTAGTGATGCGAATACATTTGCATGTATTATCGCGCGTAAAATGCGATAATTAGCGTACATCTGGCAACGCCGCCGCCACAAACCGGGCCCAGCGATGTCATGTATGTATGCCGCATACTGTGGCTAATGAGGAACACAGGCAGATCTCTCCACACACATTTGCACAAGCTGTAGCTTGTAGAGTTGTTACTGATAAGTGGTCTGCATTTGCAGCCCTTGGAGCAAAATACTTACTTCTCAGCTATTAATATCAAGCCAATACCATAAGTACTCATTTACGGCGTTGTCTGAACATTTATAGATCTGATTCCGCACACACACAGATTGAGATACAGTTCCACAATGCTGCAACTCACATTTGTAAAAAGTTCTGCTGCAATAGACCCATATAGATACAACATAATTGCAAAAATAGGTTGTGCACATGGCTCACTTTGGATTCTTTATTGGTAGTGTTGGAGATGTAGCAGTTGTAAACACATTCTCTCTGAAATAGTCCTGACATCAGGTCTTAACGGTGAGGTGTTCGGTGGAGGCCACATGTGTCCGGTCCACTATTAACGCCGCTTGTTGATGTTCCGTCGGTCAAGGTGACCGTGTCCGAGCGCCTCCCGGCCGGCAGCGCCGTCGTCACGGTAACGGCCACTGACCGCGACTCCGCAGACAACGGCAAGGTCACCTACCGCGTGATGTCCTCGACCAGGGACATTTTCTACATCGACTCGAGAAACGGTAGGAACGGGACGCTGTCGTTTTGTATAATGCCCTCTCAACACTCACTGAATATCTTGACTTTTAAAACCGTTGCAAAGTGGTTTGGTTTCCCCTGACTCATACTCAAGTAGTTAAGCCCCAGGCATTTCTAGCAGGCCATTTGGAAATGCCGTTGGATTTTATTCCAGACATTGTGAAATATGAAATAATTGAGTGTCCATTAACATTAATAAAAATGCAGCTCGCTTCAGATGTTTGGCTAAAGATGCTATCAGGAGATGAGAGGAGGAGTGCATTTGGTCCTCTTTACGTGTCTCCTGTGCAAAGATTCAAATACTGTAATTTTCCTCCACATAATTACCATCGCCTCACAGCTAAAAAAAATAACGATTGCATGATTTCAAGGCACAATTTACTATCATTTCCCTAATAGCAGGCCAAACCTAATCTATTATATGAATGATTCATTAAGGCCATTAAAGATAGATTTAGGAAAGTTTGTTTTAGACTTTCAGAAGTGACTTCATGATCACATTCGTCCTCTCTTTAAACGTCTGCTTTTAACTCTCTCCCGCCAGGCACCGTGTTCATCAGCCAGAAGGCTGAGTTTGACGTGGAGAGCCCCTCCATCCTGGTGGTGATCGAGGCTCGGGATCAGGGCACGCCGTCCCTCTCCTCCTTCGCCACCGTCCAGGTGCAGGTGGCGGACGTCAACGACAACGCCCCCGTCTTCCACCAGTCGGAGTACCGCGCCAGCGTGCCGGAGGACGGCCTCCCGGGCTCCACCATCTTGACCCTGGAGGCCGTGGACGCGGACCTGTCGCGGGACAACTGCGGCTTCGACTTCGCCATCGCCAGCGGCAACACGGGCAACGCCTTCCAGATCGAGAGCAGCGTGCGCTTCCTGGAGGGGCGGGGCTTCCGGACCGTGGGCAACCTGATCCTGGCCGAGCCACTGGACTTCGAGGCGGTGGCGAGCTACAACCTGAGCGTTGTGGTGTCGGACCGCGGCGTCCCGCAGCGCAGCTCCAGCGTGCCCGTTCTCATCGGCGTGCTGGACGCCAACGACAACCCGCCCACCCTCAGCCGGGCCGAGTACAGCGTGGTGCTGAGCGAGGGCACCGCCGCGGGGGCCGAGATCCTGCACCTGTCGGCCACCGACCCGGACTCCGCCCCCAACGGCGAGGTCCAGTACTCCATCAGCTCCGGGGACGAGACGGGCCTCTTCCAGGTGGACCGCTGGACGGGGGCGCTGCGGCTGCAGAAGACCCTGGACAGGGAGCGGCGCTCCGTGCACGTGGTGGTGGTGCAGGCCAGCGACAGTCAGGGTCACTACGCCCTGGCGCCCGTCACTGTGGAGGTGAAGGACGTCAACGACAACCGGCCGTACTTCCCCCTCAAGCTCTTGAGCGCCAGCGTGCGCGAGAACCAGCCCCAGCACGCCCTGGTCACCGTGCTGCACGCCATCGACCAGGACAGGGGCGCGTTCGGCCAGCTGAGATACTACATGCTGGACGACGACTCTGGGGAACAGGCCTTCCTCGTCAACCACACCTCGGGCGAGGTGCGCACCCGCGGGACCTTCGACTACGAGAAGGAGAACTCTTTCCACTTCGTGGCGGTGGCCATGGACGCGGGCAACTACTCGGCCACGGTGACGGTGCAGGTGTACGTGACCGGCGAGGACGAATACGACCCGGCCTTCACCTCCCCCGAGTTCTCCTTCCAAGTGCCCGAGGGGGCACGGAAGGGACAGAGCATTGGCCAGGTGCAGGCCCGGGACGAGGACGAGGGCATGGACGGCGTCGTGCTCTACTCCCTGGCCGACGGCTCCCAGCCGTACTTCGAGGTGAACAAGACGACCGGCGTGATCTCCCTGAAGATGGACAGCTACGGCCGGCACCCGGGGCGCTCCAAGAGGGAGGTGCGCCTGATGACCCTGGACGTGGTCGCCCACGGCCCCCTGGAGGCGTCCCGCGCCGCCACCGCGCACGTGGCCATCGACGTGACGCACACCTCCTTCGGCCTGCCCTCCAACCTGAACGTGCTGCTGATCAGCGTCATCGCCGTCTCGCTGGGCACCATCGTCATCCTCATCATCATCGCCGTGGCGCTGTTCTTCGTCAAGATGCGGCGACGGAAGAAGGAGCATCAACCGTACTGCCTGCCGCCACCACCGCCGCCGCCGTCGTCCACCTCCGCGCTCCACAAGCTGGAGGAGCGCAAGCTGGCCGGCAACGAGATGATCTACCACCAGGCGCTGCCCGGCTACGCCCCCGACCAGGGCGGCAGCGCCGGGGGTCCCTACACGCGCGGCGGCTCCCTGGACCCCTCGCACTCCAGCGGCCGGGGCTCGGCGGAGGCGGAGGCGGCGGAGGACGACGAGATCTGCATGATCAACGAGTACCCCCGCGTGTCCAGCATCTCCTCCTCCATGCAGGAGCGCATCTCCGCCCGGGGGCCCGACTCGGGCATCCAGCAGGACGCCGACCAGCTCTCGGACGTGTCCGGCGAGCCCTCCATGGACGCCGGCCAGTGGTACAAGGCCAAGAAGCTGGGCGGCCTGACCGGCGCCCTGCTGTCCGGCCAGGGCCCCGTCTACAGGGACGAGGGCGGCGGCTACCTGGGCGTGGGCCGAGGGCTGAGCATCTCCCACCCCAAAGACTACGCCTTCCCGGAGGACGGGAAGCCCCCGGTGGACGGCTCTCTGACGGCCATCGTGGCCAGCGACGAGGAGCTGCGGGGCAGCTACAACTGGGACTACCTCCTGAACTGGTGCCCCCAGTTCCAGCCGCTGGCCAACGTGTTCACAGAGATCGCGCGCCTCAAGGACGAGACGGCGCCCCAGAACGCCCGCCGGCCGTTCCACCACAAGGCGAAGGCCGAGCCCAGGATCGACCCGCCGCCGCTCATCACCTCGGTGGCCCACCCGGGCGCCAAGACTGTTCCCCCCAAGCCCGCCGTCGGGAGGTCCTTCCCGCACCTGGCCTCCCTGAGGCGGTCGCCCCTCAGCAGCGACGGCTCCATCTCCTCGGCCGCCATGTCGCCCAGCTTCTCGCCGTCCCTGTCGCCGCTGGCGGGCCCGCTCGCCCGCCGTCACGCCCTTCAGCGTCTCGCAGGGCCCCTCGGCGTCCATGATCAGCGCCACGGAGCACCACCTCGAGCACAGCGAGGAGGCCGAGATCAGGATCTGAACCTGCCGACTGCCCCCCCAACCCCAACACCCCCTCTCCGCTGCAGGCCGGACCGGTGTGAGGAGTCAACCGCTGCTGTTCCAGGGACCCTGGACGACCACCTAAAGGTTTCAGGCTCTTCAAAGAACAACTCACTATTTTTTTTTTTTTTTTTTTCCTCATCGGACAAGCGGACCAGGACGGACTGGGTCCAGTCGGTCCAGAGGGACATTATGAAGGAAACAAACTCATGAACCCGTATGAAGGAACTGGGCAACAAAAAAAAAAAACAACGGACACAAAAGCCTAGTTTGGACCTAGTTTCTCAGATCGATCAGTGTTAATTTGCACATTCAAGTGGTGATGGTGGTGGTGCTCGTGGTGTGTGTGTGTGTGTGGGGGGGGGGGGGGGAGGGGGGGGGGATTCATACGTGATGTCACTATTTTGTACAAAGCATTGTTTATATTTTTTATACTTAATGTATGGTTTTTTTGACAAGAAACGACATTGCTGTGTCAAAGGGTTGCTATAACCCCGGAATATAGTTCTATATTTGTATATTTGTAGCTTGTACTGTACTGTATACTTGTTTGTACTGTAAGCTGGTTCTATCTTATGTGATGAATAACTTGTGTGTTTTTTCTTTATTGATTATCGATGCACTTCATTCATGTTTGATGAGTTTGGGATTTTGTAGCAGACTCTTGTAAATATCTCGGAAGGATGAAAGCTCACGCTTGCTGGAACTAATGAAACATCGGTGGGAATACCAATATTTTCCTTGCGTCCAATAACTCACTGCAGAGCGTGAACCGTGACCATGAAATGTTCTGGCCGTTCCCCCCCCCCTCCCCTCCATGCCTATCATGTGGTTCCCCAGAGAACCATTTGGAACTAGACGCTGAATGATAACCCCGTCCTGCAGGGTTAACCTGGCTTTAATCTCTTCACAATAAGCCTTTTTCTTACCTTCTCGTGCCACTTCAATGCCCTGCTCAGTGTAATTCCCACCAGGAGCTGATAACTAATGTAGGTTCATGTGTTGAACCTACCAGCGTAAAAAAAAAACACTAAAAAAAAAACATGTTTACCCCACAGCCATCAGTGTTCAAACTTTTCCTTTGTATTTTTCCATTGCAGCTGTTACTTTTGTTCATAAGTATTGAAACAACTTTGTCAAAAGGATAAAATACCCTTGCCCAGAGCTCAATCAACACAGAAATGAATCTTTTTCTAAATCAATTTGGTCTCCGGAGAAAACCTCGCATTGGGAAAATGTAATGGCTGCTGTGAAAAAAAGTGACTTCGTTGTGGTCTAAATTGATGTCAGGACAGATTCATTGGATTTGAAAAGTTCCCGAGAGATCTGCTAATTGCTTGTGTTATTTAATAACCAACCAGCAGATTGCGTCTTTTCTCTCAGCTGAATGTAAAATGAGTGCGTTCGCATTGGAAAGGTTTCGACAGTTGTTTCCGATGAATGTTTTTTTCAAACAGTGAGGTACCGTGAACCCTTGTTCCTCTTGGTTCACCATAACAGTAGACTCTGTTTTTCTACAAGCACAATGTAAAATACTTCACAGACTGATGTCGCAAGCCCTCAAGAATAACATTATACAAATATCGGCTGATGTTTGAACACAAATCCGGGAGGGATTTTTGATTTAATCTTCATCCGATTTATGGTTTAAGTTATAACTAGACAATACAGAGCCGTTACACGGAGCGCCAACCAGAAACAGACTTTACAGCCTTTACATTATCATCATCATCCTGTTTGGCTTTTACAACATCCCAGGGTCCTGCCTTAGCCTTGATGTAGAAAAATGTCAATTTATTTTCGTTGTTTTGTTCCTTTGGCAGTTTTCAAGCTTTGAACGTGTTTTTAATTGTTAGAATACAAGTCTCGCTAACTGCTAACCGCTTACTTCAAGGTACTTACTTGTTATTTTTTAACTAACCGAGTTACCGTGCGTCGCGGCGAAACCGAGACACGGGGTCAACGATTCACGCTGTTGATGTCATATTGACCAAAAAAAAAACAACAACAAAAAACACGAAAACTACCTATTCGCTCCGGCCAACAATCGCTGGAATTAAAAGTACAACTGTGTTCGCAATTGTTTCTTCTCCTGAGTAACTCAACCCATATTTCACATGTAAGAGAACGTTTTCTGCTCCACTGCAGTGCCACGGGGGGAGAAAATGGCGTCCCCCCCCCACAAAACCATGTCTGCTTCATTCTAGAGACGTATCTGGTGAGAAGTGCCTGAAATAAAATGCATTAAAAACCTAACGTTGCCCTACGTCATTGCTGATTCCTCCCCGTCGCCCAAAATGTCTGAGTGATGACGGCGTTATGTAACAACACTTCACATGCGTGTGTGTGTGAGTGTGTGTGTGTGTGTGTGTGTGTGTGTGTGTGAGTGAATCTGTGTCGAATCTCAAAAGCGGAGCAGCGTTCGCTATTCATATTCCCTTCAGCGCGCATTCAAGTGGATCTGGCACTCTTTGTTCACAGCCGCTTAAGTAGCTCAGTCCGTCAACGTACATCTCCTCAGCATTACCATTAGACCTGTCTCTCATGAATCATGTGGGGAAATGCCACAAAAAGACACACATACAGACTCAAGATACACACATATACACACACCCGTGTACACACGCACACACGTACACACACACACAGCATACCAAGGTACCTCTGTTTTTTTTTTTTCACTGAAATCACATTTGGGGGTTATTTGCAACCTGATCGGCCGAGCCAGCGGCCACGCCAAGTCACGTGATTGACTTTTATATTTGTTCTCGGCAGCCGGCAACGCGGCCCCCTTTCCAACCTTCTCCCCGGTCTCCAAACCTTCTCTTCCACCGGGGGAGCCCAGATCTTGAGATTATGAGCGTTTGATTTCGACAACAGATCGTCTGTTGCGAACTCATCGCCAACCTGTTGGCCTCCCTCCCTCCCGGGGTCCCTGCGGTGAGTCCGACTGGAGACGCAGTCAAGTCGACTACCGGTTGGTCCTCGTGACGCATGCAGAGGGTGTCTTCAGCCTCGGCACGTCAACACAGAGCGTGTCATTACCTTTCTAAATGATGATACCAACTACGACGCCATCTGAAGTCATGTCTCGCTCTTTACAAATGTCTTTTTTGTTCCAAACAGCCGCGATCAAACAAACTCCGTGGCCAGCGATCGACGGCGGCAAATGGTTTCCATTAAAATACAAAACAAAAGGTTTGCAGAGGACTTGACACGATATATAAAATGTGACTTACAAGCTTGGACGAGAAAAACAACGTATTCGGTTTCTCCGCTTGGCTGTCGAACATTTATTCCAATAATTGTTTTTTGACTACAGGCAAGTACTCTGCACTGGAGTCACATCTGAAGGGGCTGTCAGGGTATATCTTGTATGCGATCTATGGGAATATGTTTTTGAATGTGCATCAATATATTTAGATTATATAACTTTCACTGTCGTCGTTTATTTTGTTATCTATTATCAGTTGGTGTTTGTTATTCTTTAAAATAGGGCTTTACACAAAGGCTGATGAGAGATTGGAAAACCCTTAATCTAAATAAGTTCAACTGTACACGTTTGAAAAATAATTTCTTCAATCGCAGGGCTGATCTTGGCACAGCCGCCTAGCCCCTGTTCTGCTATCTGCAGCGTTATCAACATGATGGAATCCATTTTAAAATGGCCGCCATGGCACTATTATCTATTTTGAACACTCTTCGACGTTTGGGAATATCCATCATTCTGTCCAATAATGATCAATATCACAAGATCCTACAAATACAACTCGACATGTTATCCTCGTCAAAAACACGGAGACCACACTTTCAAAAGCACAATATGACAAAGGCGGCTAGAGCATTGACGTTACAATACCGCAAATTACAGATAACATTGAAATGACAACATGACAAATTATAGATAATATTCAAATCCCCCTTTGTGAACACGTGCAGCACATATTTATTCCGCAACACAGTTAGCATTCACACACAAACACACACACGGCCACACACATTTTCTATATCCCCCCTATCCATACACCGAACGTATTGTGAACAGATGTAAACGTTTGAAAAAATATTCATGAAATGAAATTTCATGATTCTTTCATTTATTTTATATTAAGTTCATTTATTTCATGAATGAACTTTGATATATGGTTAATTCTCTGTTAAGGAGTTAACGGTGTTATTCTGAGTGTCTTGAAGTTAAACTGTCTTAAACAGTTCACAGGCCATCACTGCTCCTCTCTGGTGAATCTGAAACCAGACCAAGTCTGTACTCTTCCAACCTAACCGCTGTGTCACAGAGCTGGCGCTCGCGTGCGCACGCACACACTCACACACACACACACACACACACACACACACACACACACACACACACACACACACACACCATGAGGGCTTTCTGCGTAATTACACAAACACACACATGCATGCATGCATGCCTGCGTACACGCACACACACACTCACATAGATTGATATATAATTTTCCTCTTGGACTGGGATTCTAGACTTGGGGGAATTGGAAAGCCATGTGCATGCTCTCCTCTCTCTCTCTACTCTCTCTCTCTCTCACTCTCTCTCTCTCATCTCTCTCTCTCTCTCTCTTCTCACTCTCTCTCTCTCCTCATCTCTCTCTACTCTCATCTCCTCACCTTTCCCTCTTTGTCGGTCTCTCCCTAACCCTCTCCCTCTCCTCTCTCCCACTCCTTCCTTATACTACCCCCAACCCCCCCCCCCCCCCCCATTCCCAGCAAACTCATCAGTGCTGTCATGGGCCGGCTCCTCTCAGACAGCGCAGGTTAGGAGCCCAGCAGTGGAACCAAAACACAGGGGCCTCAGATCGAGGGCCAGTGTACACACACAAGACAACACACCGCCAATGAGCCTGGGGCCCGGGGCCAAGTCATTACACAGAGCTTAAATTAAAGGCCCGGCTTAAACCCAAGGGAGGGAGACCTGTCATTTGGACTTCAACACAGGAGCACAGCTCTCAGTAGATTGCCTGTGTTCACCGTCGGCTGTCTGAAGATGCAGGTCATCCTTGACCTTCTCTGCCCTTGCCCCGTCGTACCTGAGATGGCACTTCTGTCGTCTTGGCTAGCTCTGTTATCTTTGCAAAGTAAACTCTGCTTTTATTTGACTTGTGTTCAGCTAAACACTGATCTGGCACAGTGCTACGTTCACGCTGAGCATATTTATTCTTTCTTTCATGGAGCACTTTCACGATTGAGATGTTTGGATTTTCAGAGGTTGTTTTCTGCGAGGCTGTGCTCCAGTGAAGGAATGGTCAAGTACTCTGACATCTACATTCAAGACAAACGTTTAGTTTTGCTATGTCAAGACAAAATGCCTCGTGCTGTTCCAGTGACTGTTCCGACAACAATGGTACAATGGTCTGCAAAGGTTTAATTGTACAGCGACTTAGGGATTCACCCAGTCTTTGGCAGATTGACCATGATGCATTGTGGTCATCAACAATAAGTTCATACTTCCTTTGGTTTGAAGCCAGGGAGGTTTGCACTTGAACTTGACAACGTCAAGTAAGACCTAGTTTGAACTGACATTGCCAATGCTCAATAAATAATTCTAGTCGTACTAACACTGCAGACTATATTGTATTGCAACCAACATTATTCTATAAGTATTGTAGGCTATTATGAATTTTAATTTGAAATTAGACTTTTATTCTCCATTGTCCATTATGACTATCAACACAGAAAACGCAATTAACACTTACAATAAAAAATAATCCTCAATAACGATGTATACAGGGCAGAGGCGTTCAGAAGACCTTGCCATCTTGTCTCCTGTCCGAGTTCTTCGCAGTTTCTCTACCTGTCATTAGGGAAACATTAGGGAAACTGCTCAGACGTAGCGAGACCCTCAGTGTCCTAGGAGGCAGCTCCCGTCTGGCAGCCTTGGAAGGGTAATGAGTGAACGGACGGGGGGATCATAATGATTCTAACATTCCCCTCTGCCCCTCTCCACCACAGACAGACTCTCTCTCTCTCTCTCTCTCTCCGGTTCAAAGGGCCCTCCGTGAAATGAGTTGCCTCTGACAATAAGCCAACCAAGGTGTGAGAACTATCTGTCTGTCTGTAGTCTGTCTGCCCGTCTTTCTACTTGTCTGTCTGTCTGTCTGACAGAATGTCTGTCTGCTTGTCTTTCTGCTTGTCTGTCAGAATGCCTGTCAGGGAGTTTGTCTGTTTACCTCTCTTTTTGCTTGGTTGTCTGTGACTCAGATTGCCTGTCTGCCTGTCTTTCTGCTCGTCTGTCAGAATGCCTGTCTAGGAGACTGTCTGTTGCCCTCTCTTTCTGCTTGGCTGTCTGTGTCAGAATGTCGGGCTGTCCTCCTGTCTCCTGCATCTTTGCTGAATAACAAGTGATTTAAGGCAACAGTTACCTTGCTTCTAAGTTACAACTGAAATGCTATTATATATGACGGTATTTGTGACAGAAGAAGGAGAGGGGAGATGGAGAGAGTGTTGCGCTAACCCCTTGGCAGCCTCTTCTCTGCCAAGGATTACCCTCGATCCTCTGCGCACCTCCTCCCTACCCGGGACCACCACATGAATCCCCTGGAAATGAGACCACCAAACCCAAGGCTAGCAACTCGCTCCCCTCTTTTCTCTTCTCCAGCCCGGATTACCCGTAAACCCACTCATACCTGCAGCGATGCACGGAAGTCTGTGCTGCTGGATTCCTCCAGGAGGTGAACCACCGGGCCCCCAGGACCATCCCTCCTCATCCTCCTTCAGAACCCCCCCAACCCCCCACCAATCCCCACTCCACACCCCACTCTGGCTGGGTCTGGTTTTCCCCTGCGCTGCTCAGGGTCCTGCCAGCATGCTTGCGTGACTAGAGGGAGAGAAAGAAAGCCACTGGCACGCGAGCCTTGCATCTATTTTTGGGAGAGTGGTCTCTCTTTTTTTTTTTCTTTTTTTTTTTTACTTTGCCGTCTTTGAAAACAAAAAAAGGCCACAGGGCGATCGCGGCGTTAGCAGGGTGAAGGGGTCTGGTTCTCATTTAGCCTCCCCCCCCCCCCCGCCTCCCTCCCTCCCTCCCTCCCTCCCTCCCTCCCTCCCTCTGCCTCCCCGCCCGCGTCACAACCACAGCACCGCGGGAGAAGGGGGGGGGGGAGCTCTGAGCAGGGCGGAGGAGGAGAGGAACAGAAACAGAAGGAGAAGGAGAGAGGGAGAAGTGGTGTGTGTGTGTGTGTGTGTGTGTGTGTGTGTGTGTGTGTGCATGTGTGTGCGTATGTGTGTATGTACACGTGTGTGTGTGTGTGTTTGTGTGTGTTATTTGGTGTGTGGGTATGTGCATGCCTGTGTGTGTGTGTGTGTGTGTGTGCGTATGTGTGCATGTGTATGTGTGTGTGTGTACACGTGTGCGTGTGTGTGTGTGTGTGTGTGTGTGTGTGTGTGTGTGTGTGCGTGTGTGCGTGTGTGTGTGTGTGTGTGTGTGTATGTGTGTGTGTGTGTGTGTGCGTGTGTGCGTGTGTGCGTGTGTGCGTGTGTGTGTGTATGTGTGTGTGTGTGTGTGTGTGTGTGTGTGTGTGTGTGCGTGTGTGTGTGTGTGTGTGTGTGTGTTTGTTTTTTTCGTTTTTTTTTTTTTTTTTCTCCTGTAAAAACCACGGCTCCAGAAACTTCGGACCCGTCATCTTTGCCCCTGTCACTTAGCAACCGGCGGCGGCGTGCCTCGTATTACAGAGCCCAGCTGCTCGTACCCCTGCCTCCCTGCTCTTGTTTTGATTCGTCCAGACTTTAAAACTAACTTTTTTCCTTGATTTCCCCCGATGATGAAATGACTCGCGTTTCGCTAAGCGACCGCTTTTAACTCCCCGCCCCGTCGTGATGAAACGCCGCGGGCCCCCTTTCTCCGGCGTGCCAAGGACGCTGATTTGTTGTCCTAATTGTCTACGTTGAGACATCAACAGGGCAGGGGAGGAGAGAGGCCTCAAATTAGGGGAAGATGAGGGAAGGGAAGGCTTGACAGTTGACACAAATGTAGAATTCCTCTCTCTGACTCGTCTTGAGCATGTGTTTTCTGTCGGAGCCTGAAGGGTGATTTAGGACCCAGCGGGGTCTTGCGTTGCAGGCCACGGTTTGCGTCCCAGCGACGCGGCGTGGTGTTTACGCAACGCGAACATAATAACTTCTTTTGTTTTATTCTTCGCTCCAGCCGCCCCGCGCCTTCCCGCTACAGGGTTAGAGTTTCTGAAGAAGAAAAAAAAAAGATATTCCAAATACACCCAAGTGTCGTAAGCGATTATTTTCGGCGGTTATGGAAAAATGTCTGTTTATCCCTCAAGTGACAACGTCTTTCATTTTGGAATGACACCGGGCAGAACAACAAAACAAAAAAAACAAGGAGATAAAACAACAACAATGTGTTCAGAATGTACTTGATTCCCAGAGATCCATTAAATCTGACAACTAATCTACACTACGATGACGCCCACGGTAATTATGCCAAGTCAGGCAGGCAGGAGAGGTGGCCCCGCGCCAGATGGATGGGCCAAAACATTAAGGCATGAATGAAACAGGGGAGAGTTATGCGGTTGTGGCGCGTAATGATTACCAGCCGCGCACTGCTGCCGCGGTGACAGAGAGGGGTTTTTTCCCCCCCTCGTGTGAGAACGCCGTCGCTGATACTGCGAGGAGGGGGGGGGGAAACTTCCAGTCTTTGTGGAAAACTGGTGGAAAATCACTGGGCTCCTCGTCCCGAGCTGATATCTTATTCAGCGGCGAAACACACACACACACACACACACACACACACACACACACACACACACATCACATCACATACTGATATTCTCGTGTTGGTCGAACAGTAGGGTGTTATTCAGCAATGGATTTGATAAAGGCAAATAGTATGTGCGTGTATAGGATGTGTGAGTGTATGTGTGTGTGTGTGCGTGTGTGTGTAGACGTTTTTGAAAATAGCCCTTTTCTGTCTCTTTGCAGCTGAAAATAGATGTTATAGTTTACATTTGAGTGAAATAGTTGAGCAACTACAAACTGATCTGCAAACCAGATACCCTGAGGCCAGAGACTCAATTCTTTCCAGTCGTTTTTAAAGTCCCCGTTCAGCAGTCCACAAAATCACATTTAAGTGGATGGAACCTCAACCAACATGGCCGATGGTTTATATCAAGTTTACTAGTGTTTGAACCAAGGTACTGCAATCTCACAAGAACAAGTGATATGTGGGGGAAGTTGTGTACCCACTGAACTGTTAATTACTATAATTAAGGCGAGGTGGCCTGTAATAACAAGAGCTAGTATGCTATCAGCACAAAGAATTAGCTTTTCTCTGCAGTTGCTCGATCACATTTATGCAGGAGCTGATGCTAATTGTGCAGTAATTGGGATAGAGTTACACAGCCTGTTTCCTCGCGTGCAAAGCGAGCCCTGTGATTTGGAGGTGGAACGGATTCAAGACTCAAAGTTGGACTTAATGTCTAAGTAGTGATTTCTTGTCTTCATTTCATGTAACAATAGCAGGAATACCGTGTTGTGCTATTGGAGCTCGGGGCTGTAGCCTTCCTATGTTCGACGCCTCCACCATGGAAGAAGCAGCTTGGAGTTGGAGGTTCAGGTCCTGGGTAGAGACCTACGAACCCGACGTTGGGACCCGGACAGAAAAAGAAAGCCTTCAATGGCAATTTGGGACTTTTGCCGTTACCTGAAACACACAAGAGGATCACAGCCGCGGTAAAGCCGGGGTCTAGATCCCTCGAGGATAGTGGAAGGCTCACTCTGGAGTTCGTCAGGGCCATCTACATGCAGGGTTGTAGGTCGGTCTGGAGAAGGTTTCTGTCCAGGTTCCTGGATGGAGTTGACAGAGTGCGTTGTGGGGGGAGGATAAGATTCTGTTGCCACCGTCGTGTGCCCCGCAGCCCGTTGCGTTATGGTTAAGGGTCGTCAAAGTTTTTCACAAATCTCGTTCAGAGGGGGGTTCGAAACTCTGTCTAAGATCTCCCTCGACTTCTCCTTTAATCGGCAAACGAACCACTGCCCTGCCGAAACAGCAACCTTTCGTGGGGGGGGGGGGGGGGGGGGGGGGGGGGGGGTGGTTTGCTGTCCACCTGAGCTCCAAATGAGAGGTCTTTCTCTCTCACTGCGAGGAAAAACTCCCAGCGTATGCTTTCGGACATGGGGCACGCATCTAAATCTCATTAAGTCAGGACGATATCTTGTTGAAAAAGTCTCCCAGAATGGAAGAGCAGCCAACACTCAGAGGTGGAACATCCAGGCTCGGGAAGTTGAAGTCCTTCCGTTATTATTGGAGCCAACCTCCAGAATAGAACATTGTGACAGAGGTGTCTCGACAGGGCAAAGCCCAGGTATAGCCCATCTCACTAATGAGGGTTCTGGTCCATTTAGGTGTGTCAGTGCACCTATATAGAGGAAGATACCGCGTATGGGCCGCAATAGTGCTCTGACGCATGCAACTTTTATTAATGTATTATTACACTCATATATATATATATATATATATATATATATATATATATATATATATATATATAGAGAGAGAGAGAGATGTTTGTATGGGTTACATATAACATTGTAAATACATACTTTAATTGTATTATTTAACTGAATTTTCTATTCTATTGCAGTTGATATGCCTTTTTATGCCGGTATTTTATTTTATTGCATATGCTGCGGTTACTGAATTTGAATGCCCCTTCAGGGATGAATAAAGGGCCCATCCGTCTAATCCATTATTAATTAAGTCATATAATAATACATGTATTCTCACAGGACGCTTCTCTAAAAATGCTTAATTGAATAATAGTATTCTGCCTAGATCTCCTCCACTCCTCCAACCACTGACGTAATTGTTAAACGTTTGGTTCGGAAGAGGCTGTTGTGTATAATTCTGGTTAGAGCGTGTTGACCGGGGGAAACAGTGCCTCCTGCAGACCAAAGAGACAACAGCAGCCAGTGGACTCAAAGAGCAACCAATCAAGATCAACGGGGGCCAGCTTGTGAAAACAAACCGCACATGCTCTGCATTGACCCACTCATTCAGCTGTTTAATGTTTTATTGAATCTATCCATTGAATTGATTACTAATGGCCTCATTATCTATCATTTGATGTACACATTTGTAGGCTGATCTAGTTTTCCTCTGGACTGGAATAATCAACATCACACCAGGTAGTGAACTTCTGGCCCTTTAAATTATCTTATGTGTTTCTATAAGGTTTCTTTGAGGTCTCCAGAATATTGTTATGTAATGTTGTTGGAAAAATAAATATTGTATTTTGACCCGTACTTCATCTTGGATTCCAGTAAGAGTTGACTGACTGGAACCACTTTGGTAGTCAATATCGATTATGAACCAGAGATGGGAACAATAGACTCCTTTTACAACAAATCGTGGTCTTCAGGAACACAAACCCGACAGGACAGTGTTTGGTAATGTTTGGCTCGAACAATAACCGACGACTTCATAAAAGCTAGCAATAGCATACCTCCTGTCAAGTGCATTCGGAGTATAACAAGTAGTGATTGAATTTGAATCATGAAAATATGTGTTTGTTTGATGAGGGATATGCACGGCTACTGTTAAAGAAACCAATTTACTAACCGCAAAGGTATTTATTTATTGTCTCGATAGCCATTGAAATGCCAGTATGTATCCGTCAGGTGATATGTTGATTAGCCAATTACAAGTCAATCTACCCATTTTTGACATCACAAGTGAGTTGTCCTTCCTGACCTGGTGGTAAAATGGTGGCCCTTTTGACACATTGACAGAAAAACGTTAATTAATTCTTATAACAAACATTATCAGACAGCATCTTTTTATCTTCCAGTCATGCATGGCCTTTGGTCACTCATCAAAAAACATGATGGATGTTTAAGTGATAAGGCCCGGTCGGTGGGTTGCATTACAGAGATTAATATCAAGTGATTCAATGCTGAAACTCCTCATTAGCAACTGCACACTTTTAATTACAGCCACTGATTGAATTCACTTTCATAACCCAAACATTATGAGCAGTCATGAAAAAAAATCCAACTGATTAATTGTAATGAATAGTAATCACCTCAATAATTGCAATGTGTTGGTGATCAGACATTCTAACTTTTATTTTGAAAGTGGGTTTGTGGGTAAGAGTGGGGTAAATGTGGGAGAGTGGGGTAAATGGAGTTGTTTGGAAGGAGACGTTGAAGAAAAATGTGTATTTAATAAAAAATGATGTGCTGCTTAGTCGACATTCTAACTATAAGCTTGGGCGTTGTTGCCTTTATAGGGACTTTTATTTTGTAAGTGAGCTTTGCTGTGCTGTGCTGCGTTTGTGTTTCCCAGCTGAGCCTAGAAGCCCGGCAGGTGTCCTCCAGCATGGAACGACGCTACAAAAACTAGCCGCTTCAGTGATCACATTTGCTGCGCTATCCCTCATTTGCATACGACGCCTAGTTGTGGGAAAAAGGTGCGTAGTAAAAACAGACCTACTGCCAAAAAATGGACCCCGATAATTTATGACGGGCCCCAGTGACGTGTATATCAAACGCGCGCGCATTCTGACGCTTTGAGGATTTCTTATGGCGCGCACACAATGAATTGCAAACACATGGCGCAGGTTTTACTGCCAAAAAAACTTTTTTTCTCGAGGCTAGCGATCCTCTGAGCTAGGTGACATGCTATCATGGTGGCAGATGTATTCCCATAGAACTATTAAGTGGCTTTCAATGGAGAGTGAAAAAAAAGAATGAATGATCAAAATTAGATGAGGGCTGGCATGGGATGGGAACTTGATGAAATGTGGGCGCACACTTTAATCATCTTGTTTTGCTACGTTCCTCCACAACCTAGTAGTTCACACTGTCACTAATAGGGCTTTCACAGTCGTCTTCTGTGCTCTTGTTCTCTTGCCAGCAATTTGAACTGAAGTGGTTTTCAGTGTTTAGCTAAATGGACCGTCTTTGATTAAGGAAGGGAAAGAAAAGTTGCGATTCTCCCCTCCCCTCCACCTACACTGATGATACTTGGCTTCGCTGTGAGCGGCTCCACGGTGGAAAATCCTTGATGGTGGAGGGGTTTTTTTTTTTTACTCGGGAACAGATAACAGAAAACAGAAAAATGCCCTGTTCCTTGTACAGTGAGTATCTTTTACCGAGGCTTTGCGAGGCTTAGGATTAGAAGGCCGCGGGGCTGTCAAGAGACGCCACCGAAGCCCTGCCCCGCTCTCAAAGTTCCCCTCTCTGTTGCTGCTCCATCAATTTTATACCTTTGGTGGAATTTTGACCTATTTACCAGATGGGCTGAAGAATGCCTTTCGGGCGGAGCCCACCGTTCACACGGGTTTGAGGTGCTGACACCCTGTCCATCAAGCTCAGACTACCGTGTTGTGTGGGGCCGTGAGACCGCCGTGCAGTTTATAACGTAAAAGAAGCATTTGGTTTAAGCTTTGTAGGAAATTTAGACAAACACACGGGTCGCCCCAAACTTTAGCTGGCCAAAATTCCCTTTTTCATGTTTGGGACTTTGGGAAACAAATGGAAAAACCTTAATATCAGTGGCGAAGTGAATGCCTAACAAGCAAACACATTGAGGTGTCTACTGTTTCGCAGGTCATCGCTTGGTCAGAATTAGTCTTCTGTGCGGAAATGCTGTTTTCTCAATTTGTCATTAAAAAGACATGATGGCTTCTTCAATCCCAAAATTGCTTGATGACTTTTTTCTACTTTTCTGGTTTATCGAGTCGTGAAATTAAGAGAGTGGTTGACTCTGGCCGCACAAGACAGTTTTATTGCCTCAGCATGTAAATCTATCCAGTCTATAGTGTAAATACATGTTTTACTGCTGCAGGGTCTAAATCTCTACAGTCTATGATGTAAATATATGATTTACTCCCACTGGGTGTATATCTGTACAGTCTATGATATAAATACATGTTTTATAGCCGCTGGGTGTAAATCTGTAGTCTATGGTGTAAATATCTGAAAGGGAAAAAAAAAAAAACCTTAACGACAGTTGAAAATTATAACATGAAATACACATGAAAATACAACGTAGTGTTCACATGTACATGAAAAATGTAAAGATTATTATTTTATCACATGATCTGTCTCAGACTGAGCAGTCTGATTTGTGAGACAAAAATCAAATATAACCACAAATTAATTTTGATTTCAAGTGTATTATATGTATGCCGAAATATCCTTCAATTTGAAGTATGTTTGAAGTATTTTTTTTATATTTTTATACTAGAAAAATATGATATATATTTTCTGAAATGAGATTTCTTAAAGATAATCCTAAAACTCATCCTCTGTAGTGGCAGTTCATTTTATAGCACTTCCTGATTGGCTGAAACTGGTTCCAGCTGATATCACTAGCAGTACCAATCAGATCTCTTGCTATAGTGGGATTCTGTTTCATTGTACTTTGTAATTAACTAAATACTTGGAACTGGGACCATATACGTAAGCATATTTGCTAATAAGGATTGGTAGAAGTATAGGTGCATAGAAAATTACCTCTCATCATCATTACTAAATCATCACTGCTTGTCTGTCTGTATTTGTGGTTTCAGGCCAACTGTCAGATGCCTTCCATTATGTAAAAAAGTTCATGTTAACGCTCTGATTGAAGCTATATTTCTGCTTATCAGTGGAAAGTGGAGAAGGTTGGAGTGTGTGTCTGTGTGTGTGTGTGTGTGTGTGTGTGTGTGTGTGTGTGTGTGTGTGTGTGTGTGTGTGTGGGGGGGGGGGGGGGGGGGGGGGGGGGGTTGGTTGTGTCTCTGGTGTTGTGTAGAAGTGTTGTCATGGTAATCACAGAGTGTAATGTTACACACTTCACAGGGCTGCATGGCTTTGAACTCCCTGACAGAGTGCACCATGGGTAATACTAGAGCAGGATCTCTCTCTCTCTCTCTCTCTCTCTCTCTCTCTCTCTCTCTCTCTCTCTCTCTCTTTCTCTCTCTCTCTCTCTCTCTCTCTCTCTCTCTCTCTTTCGCTCTCGCTCTTGTGCTCGCTCGCTCGCTTTCTTTCCCTCCCCCTTTCTCTCCGGGGAGGCACATCCTATACACACTTGAATAAACTTTTATTTTGGCAGGAGTTGCAATGTGATATTTAATGAGATGTGAGAGTGTCTAGCAACCATTGGAATACTCTTACAGACAAACCTTAATAATAATCCACCATGTACTGACAGGAACCCCACAGACTTGGATTTGGCATTGGGCCATGGGTTGAGGATTCAGTGTACATGGTGGAATACATAATTCAGTGCTTCTCTTATTTATAGTGTTGGCGTTGGATTATGATTACAATGCGTCATCCACATCTAGGTACCTTCGGCTTACACTTTTGGCGTGGAAACACACTATGAGGCACCAAAACTGTGCTGTGTTAAAATCACTGTGTTCTGTGTAGATTGTGAATATTAGTCAAATATACAGTATATCAGTGATTTTCTTGTCCCATAGTCAAAAGTAGTTGAAATGTGAATGAATTTCCAGGGGACCAAAATATTTTTAAATTTTTTTAATTTAGGTTGATTATTTCATTACTTGTGAACACTAATTTTATCTTTACTATTTCGTGGAAGCAGTGCATTTATATACAGCAGGTAGAGGTCAGGGCATCCTGCTCAGGAATGCCCACAGGTAGGTGCATACATCGGGGTTCGAACCCACAACCACTCGGCTGGTCATCATCTCACCTCCTCTTGGTCTATTTCCAGTCTCAAGTTAAACTTTCGCGTAACGGTTCAAACTTCTCGGCGGTTCTGTTTGAAACCCCATCTCCCCTTGATCAGGGGTCTAGCTGTCATGGTGGAACCCACCCAGCTACCGGGGGGCCACTCCACATGGAAAATATTCAGCCCTTCACCCCCCATCTGCTTCCACTCCACAACCCGTTCCCAACCCTGAAATAGATGTGTGTCTTCAAGGTGTGTGTAGTCGTCTCCGGACTCCGCCATCCACGAGGCTCTCTGACACATAACGCGTGACACCCACTGCTCGCTAACTACTCGTAAAACCAGGGGAAGTGCCAACGGCTTGGGAGATCAAACTTTGCGGTATTCAAAAATGAGAGTTGGTTTTGATTCACTGAATGTTTTGCATGTGATGGAGGGGACTCCATCATCATCCATTTTGTATGACTGGAAAGAACGACGGTAATGAATCGCTGTGTGTGTGTGTGTGTGTGTGTGTGTGTGTGTAGGGTTGCCAACCAGTGGCGAAGCTAGACCTTTTTTGGGTGTGCTCAAGCCCACCCAAAACTTGCCTTGGCCCACCCTATCGTTTCATCCTCAAATCTAATATTCTACCATCTAGACCATATGCCATAGTCCATGGGCGGGCCTGGATGGGCCTAGGCCCGCCTACTTGTCAGTCATGCCCGTCCAATCAGAGGGCTTTCCTCCGTTTTTTCGTTCAATAAATGTGACGCGCCGATGCATGGGTTCATGCAGTTTTGCAAGTTTAAAATGTTTCTGCATTTGTCAGCTGTGATCAAATGCCTTTGATCGTTTCGTCCTCAAATCTACAATATTCAAAATCCCAATACCCCCCCCCCCCCCCACCCTGCTGTGGCTTCCTTAGCCCACACTAAAAGTCAGAACCTAGAAACGCGCCTGTTGCCAACCGTCCCGGATTGTGCAGGACGTCCCGTACTTTGGGTGATTTTGATTTGTCCCGTCCGGGACAGCTCCAGTCCCGAACTTCAATCACAGCCACGTCGGCCTTGTCATGTTGTCAACGGCCAATAGGAGGCTACTGTAAACCAAAGATTATAGAGTGGAGATTTGCTGTAAATGTGCTAAAACGGTGTGTGTGTGGAGTGGCTGGCCGCTGTTAAATGAGCGTGGGCTCACATGGGACCTGGACACTGATAGCCAGACTACAAGGGATTCAGGGTGCGCAGCCTGGACGTGTAGAACATTGTAAATCAACATTGTAAATACACATAGGATTGCATCTCTGAAATAAAAGCCTGGTTCACCCAAAACTTCCTTAAATTAAACAGTAGTAAAACATAAGTTCTCCTCATTGGCACAAAATCCACCCTATCCAAAACCAACAGCTTCCCACTCATCATTGAGAGCTCCTCCGTCTCGCCCTCCCCCCAGGTTAAGAGTCTGGGTGTCATCTTCGACAGCACACTATCCTTTCAGTCCCATATCAATAACATTACTCGGTCTGCCTACTTCCACTTACGCAGCATCAACCGCCTCCGCCCCTCCCTCACCCCCCACACTGCCGCCATCCTTGTCCACAGCCTCGTCACCTCCTACCTGGACTACTGTAACTCTCTCCTCTTTGGCCTCCCTCAGAAATCACTCCATAAACTTCAACTGGTCCAGAACTCAGCTGCCCGCATCATAACAAGAACCCCCTCCATCCACCACATCACCCCTATCCTCCAACAGCTCCACTGGCTCCCTGTTCAGTTCCGCATTCAATATAAGGTTCTCCTGGTTACATTCAAGGCCCTTCACAATCTCGCCCCCCCATATTTGTCAGACCTCCTCCATGTTCCCACCCCCTCCCACTCTCTCAGATCCTCTTCTGCCTTACACCTATCTATCCCCTCCGCCCGCCTCACCACCATGGGAAGCAGAGCATTCAGCCGCTCTGCCCCCCGACTCTGGAACTCTCTACCACCCCTACTCAGAAACATTGACTCACTCCCCCATTTTAAATCTCAACTCAAAACTCATCTGTTTAAAACTGCTTATTCTGTTTAATGTAATTCCCTGTCCCAGCCCTTTTGTTGTAATGTTCCTTATTCTGTGTTTTTATTGATTGTTGTTTTCTTAACATGCTTTTATCTTCTATGTGTACGGTGACCTTGAGTGTCCAGAAAGGCGCCTTCTTAATAAAATTTATTATTATTATTATATTGCATATAGTTTTAAAATGTTCTTTTATATGCCTGAACGTTGCCTTGTAAAGTAAATAAATTTACTTCTGGAGCCAAAAAAAACTGCAGACCCACCTTTTGTCTCATATCTATTACAATTGTCCAGCACCTGTGGATTACCTTTGGATGTGCGCACCAACCATAGACTGTATATATATATGGACAAACCCTCCCTGACGTCACCCATAGACATTCTTAACAGCGGAGATGAAGCCTAAAATTGAGCTTCTGGGCGCTGCCATCTTGGACATTTCAGTCTGTGTTCTAAGCCCGCCTACCTCCGGCCAGACCAATCAAAGCCTCGAATCCGTGAAGGTCATGCCGTGATGACATATGACAGCTGCCAATCAAGTTGACCACGCCCTTAATCATTCATAAAATAAATCCTTCTCTGTGCATTAAAATAATGGATTCTAAAAAAATTCACCCCCCTCACAGTTGTCATGGACTCGAACACTACTGAAAGACACCAAAACCGTTTTTTTGAACCAGGCTGTAAACATGTTTATTTTGGGTGTAAAGTTGGACATTTTAACATGGGTGTCTATGGGAGTTGACTCCTTTCTGCAGCCAGCCTCAAGCGGCCAGTCGAGGAACTGCAAGTTTTTGCACTTCCGCATGGGCTTCATTTTTCAGCATGGAATGTTGCCGCTTGGCACCAACCCTCTTTCTAAGATCCATATTTTTTATATTATATTATTTTATATTTTTTTATAACAGATGTTTGCACCACCTTTGTTTCAGTTGTTCAATAATACACACTTTTGGGTTAGAAAAAGATTTATTTTGGATATTGAAAAAAATGCAAATGATTGCTTCATTGTTTGTTTTTTGCCTTACGGCTATCGTGTAGCATCTTCTTGAGGGTTCTCTTGAAGTTCAGATGTGGGTGGTGGCTGTAGCGGGGCAAGCAGGCAGAGCCATCTTGGGTCATCAGGCCTCATAATGATCTTGCAAGGACCTTGCAAGGCCTGTTCCACTTCTCAGCCTCCTGGACACAATGGCCGTCTGGATGTCGGAGATGTAGGAGTTCAGTTTTTTTCTCCTTTATTGTAATTTTGTTGTACGAGCGTTTGTACCTGGTGACAGAGGATGAGCTATTAGCATTGATAATTTCCCCAACGCTCCCCAACGCTTACAAACAAAAGTGGTGTTTGTTCTCTTTACACAAGTAAAAATGTAACAACTTACATCTTGTGTCCTTCACAATTACGTGCTGGCTGGCGTTGGTTATGCTTGTTGTAATCTATTGCAGCAAGCAGCGTCCGTGTTTTGTACACAAATGGTGTATGCGCTTTGCTGCATACACCAGAATATGGTTCTGAAAACATTCAAGGTCTGATGTGGTCCTGTGTGGTTGAATGGGAAGGAGACAATGAGAATATCCCTGCTGTTAGAAGACTAAACAGAAATGCTTGAATACATACACTGCCCGGCCAAAAAAAAGTCCCCAGGATATCACAAAGCAAATAGAGGGTGCTGCAGTTGGTCAGGTCTAGGTTCAGCAACATTACGTGTTCAAAGAATAAGGTCAGCTGACTACCAGAACATATGGAATGACAAGGTTATTCAATCCATGGATTATTTCTTCCCTGATGGCACAGGCATATTCCAAGATCACCATGCCAGCATTCATCTGACACACATAGTGAAAGAGAGGTTGAGTGGTAAAAGAGTCCAGACCTTAACCCTATTGAGAATCTTTGGGATGTGCTGTAGTAGTCTGACTCTTCACTCCATCATCAATATAATCTTGTATTGATGATGGAAGAGTCAAACCACTGTTTAAGACATAACTCAATGGGGTTAAGGTCTGGACTCTGTGGTCAATTCATGTGTGCAAATTTTTTTTTCACAATGTGAGCACGAAGAAACCGAGCATTATCATCTTGGAAGAAAATATCCATTGATGGAACAACCTGGTCACTCACTATATTCAGGTAGTCAACTCATTATTTGAGCACATGATGTTGCTGAACCTAGACCTGACCAACTGCACCAAACCCTTACCTATTTGCTCAGTGAAATCAAGATGACTTTTGTTTAGGAAGCGCATCTAAAAATAAGGCTCATACTATAACAAAGGTTGATGCTCACCTGAAATTTTGAAACGTCTTCACCTGGTGAAGGCAGGCACTGTCAGTGCCTTGTGAGATGCTGAACTTGTAATCACAGCGCATCACACATTGTGAGTAAAATAACTGGATCCATACAGGGGACTCAATTCTGCTCTTGTATAATTGTTTGTTAATTACCTTGCATGATCCAGAGCTTATCATCGCTGCATTCCTCCAGAGGCTATGCTCGCAACAACCGGTGGCCCAAAAATGTTCATTTCGAACGTGGTGTAGCACACCGACCGACATCATCTGCACAAAAGTAATATTATGTGGTGGTTGACATAATTCACCCACGGAACTATGGGGCGGGGGGGTGTTTTCCACACGGACCTTTTAGGCGAGCGGGCTCCTCCTTGCAGTTCAGAGGCTGCATTCCGAACTGGAGGAAGCATGCTCAACTGACGCCCTTTCAAGGACGCTACGTCATAGAACGCTGACAAGCACTGTTCCAAAGTTGAGAACACTCAGAAATTCGCGCCCTTTTCGCACCCTTCGTTTTGAGAATTCTGAATAATTTTCAAGGATGCATCGATGGATCCTCGTCGACCTAAAACACCCACAATCCTCTGCGTTCACCGGCGGGCTATTTAAAAAAAATGGCAGAAGTCCAGTACGTTTTCAAATGTAAGTGAAGTTATTTTAAAATGTTTAGAAGTATTTGAGTGAAGAGACTTCTGTTAAACGTATTTGCAGTGCATGGATATGCTATAGTCTTTTGCATGGAGTAATTTGTTAATAGTAGCGAACTCCGATAGTAGTGCTACGTAGCCAGCCATTTTTTACTCACGACTAACAAGATAACCGATTAGCGCATTTCCCGACCGTATAACATAAACACATTAAAAAAAAAAGCGGAAGCGTTCCACACACTAGGAAGTCGTTCCAAACTCTGAACGTTCACGAATGCTAGGCAGCACTCCAGCCTCGACTCCAAGAACGCTCCATAGATCGCGACTCACAAGGAAGTGCTCTAGCGAGTCGCAGCCTCCAGTTCGGAACACGGCCAGAGTGTGATATTGTTTGGTTCGGCTATATGCCTGTTTATCTTGGTAACATAAAATAAAGTTCCGTTCTGGATACTCCGCCTCCGACTCCCGTCTCTCGGCACTTCAATTACATGAAACCATACGGGCAGCAAACTATATCGGTCAGCATGACAAAAGATTATGAATGTGCTAACTAGCAGCTCTCGTGGACATATCACATGATATAGGTGACACAAAATCAGAGACATTCGAAGGGCGATCCAGTGATCTAAATAAACAACACAAACCTGGATTCAGGGATTTAGCCTGTACTTGGGGATGAGACAGATGAACAGCAAAACAACCAACGTGTTTAGTAGCAAGTAGCTGTGCTAACTAGCAGCTCTCGCGCAGGGTACTGCATTATATGGTCAGCTGGACATATCATAGGCGCGACACTATTAGCTAAATCTGAGGCATTTGAAGGGCGATCGGAGTGATCTAAATAAACAACACAAACCTGGATTTGGGATTTAGCCTGCTACGCTAACACCCCCGCCACCATCAAGAACACAAGCTAGAAACATACAGGGCTCACAACAAAACCGTCGCGCAAACACATTATTACAGACATCAAGAGAGCCACTATACAAAGAAAAAAAGAGAACAAAGTTCACCCAAGGGTACTTAGAATTTCAACAGCAACACAGCCAAGTCAGCATCCGATTCGCAGTCTTAATTTTGTTCTCTCAGTTCACACCATTCATGAAAAGCTCGCCCCAATGTTTACTCGTGTCAGGCCTCTCTGTTTGTCAGTTGCCCTTTTTTGCTTCTTCTGTTCCTCCGACGGTGGGTTCCTGTGTCTCTTTTTAGTCGGCTGATCCATGATGACAATAACAATCCCCTTGCAACTTGTGTTTATATCTAGCCGGTTCCATGTTTGTGGGTGTGTGGTGCTGTAAAGCAGTTCGTTACTTCGCGAGACCCGAGACTACCGCGAGACTTTTGGCAGCGGACCGGGGGCACATTTAACTTTTTTCAGCATTTTCACTTTTTCAGCCCACAAGCACTAGGGGGGGTCGAAGCACCCACCAACCATCAACCCATAAAGTGTAAGAGAACCATCACAGCGACACTTAACCTGCAATTGTAATCTCCAAAAAGCTCAAAAAAGTTGCATAGTTCCTCTATAAAAAGAAGCTTTGGGCAAGCAGTCATTTTTCACAAGGTCAATAAAAAAGTCACAAAAAGCAACTGAAACTTCATTTAGAGCTGCAATTTTTTGATAAAGAACAAAAAAGATTTTTCTGACAGGGATGTCTTGAAAGGAGCAATGATAGCAATTGCAAATACTATGTTCAGAGAAGAATGTTAGGAACTTGAGGGCTATTAAACAAGTAGCCCTTCGTATTTTACAGTACCGTTGAAGTAGCTCTTGGGTTCAAAAAGGTTGGTGACCCCTGCTCTAAACAGAACCTGACATCCGCCTTCTAAATATTACTCGTAGCTCAATTCTTTATCACATGGTATAGAAACAACATGGCGCCAACACATCAAGCAGTGCTGACGGTCATCCTGGCCTATAGGCTCACATGCACCCTGCTTCCACTCAACAACTCGTTCCCAACCGTGAAATAGATTTGTGTCTTCAAGGTGTGTGTAGTTGTCTCTGGACTCCGCCATCCACAAGCTCTCCAACTATTCAGAAAAGAGTGGAAATTCCAATGGCTTGGGAGATAACTGGTCGTCAAACTTTGCGGTATTCAAAAACGCTGAGAGAATGTTGATTCAGCTAATATTTTGCATGTGATGAATCGCTGTATGTGTGTGTGTGTGTGTGTGTGTGTGTGTGTGTTAAAATGCTAAACACTGAGCGGAGCTAGCATCTAGGAAAGTGCTTTATACGGTAAATGTTCTATTCATCTATTAATCACATTTATTTAAACACACACACACACACACACACACACACACACACACACACACACATGTATTACAAAACGTTAGGGATATCCGGGTGAAATTTCAGGATGAACCATTTGACCTTCTCTAAACCTTTGAATGCACATGTCCAACTGTTCAATGTTTCTGTACTTTTTGCGCGACATGCCGTTCTCTAACAAGGAGCTGAACGGCAAAATTTACTACAGG
This sequence comes from Urophycis tenuis, assembly GCA_036785325.1. Taxonomy (NCBI): domain Eukaryota; kingdom Metazoa; phylum Chordata; class Actinopteri; order Gadiformes; family Phycidae; genus Urophycis; species Urophycis tenuis. Next base: position 8,639,494 of record JAXIVH010000011.1, read on the forward strand.
TGTTTGATCCATGAATCGACCAATACATTTCATTTCAGTTCACATTTTCACATCATGAGACCAAGATGAAGCCTAACAATGGATCAACAGCACCTCGCCGTTGCGAGTCTTCAAACAGGATGTTCTCGGAGGGAAGCGGCCACTGAGCTTCGGGTGTCACAGAGTGCCATCAGCAGGTTGACACAGAAATACAGACAGACTGGAAGAGTCACAGAAAGGCACAGAAGTGGACGTCCCTTTGGCCACATCCCACACACTGACGACCGCCTCATTGAGAACAATGCCCTGCGGACCCGGATGATGAAAGCCACTCGACTCCAGGCACATTTAAGGGAGGTGAGAGGCACCGGA
>JAXIVH010000011.1:8642344-8644516 GCA_036785325.1 Urophycis tenuis
GAGGACAAGCTATCCGACAGTCTCACAGCATCTCACGTGCCATGAGAAGACCCAGATCTAACAAGAAGCCGTAAGAAAGGTCTTGACAACACAATTACTAGATCATCCACAATAATGAGCAAAGATACCTTTTATTGATGCTTTCACCCCCCCCCCCCCCATTGTCAAGGATGATTTTTAAAGTGGTTTGATATTGAAACAATAGACCATTTTGGCAGCCAGCAAGGAAAAACCGTAACAAAATTGCAATGGATGCAACCGTTCGCAAAAGACCTGTTTTAAAAGACTATATACTTTTTTTTGTTCTTTTTCGGTACACCACTCGTCAACCGCTGACTGTCCGACAAACGCCGTGTGCCTCTGTCTACCTTCTCTGTCACGTGGCGAGTGTTGGGGTGGGGTGGGTGGGTGGGGGTGAAGGTGGGGTGGGTGGGGGGGGTGGGAGCAGGAAACGCCACCAGTGTCCATCAGAATCCATTAGTAGTCTGTTCCCAATTACCGGCGACTCTGGGGTTGATTAAAAGAAATCCACGAGCGCCATTATGCTAATGACAGCTCATTTGGAGTACAGGAAGGCGGGGGGGGGGGGAGGGGGGGGGATTTGGATTTGGCTTCACGACGCAGCCTGGTGGGCCGGAGGGGGCGGCGGCTGCTGCTGCTGGGACGTGATGCTCACGGCGCTGCTGGACAGTAAGTGAGCCCCTGGTCAGCCATGATGGATGATGATGATGATAACGATGATGATGATGATGATGATGATGCTGATGGCGATGATGATGAAGAAGATGATGATGATGAGAAGAAGAAGAAGAAGGAGAAGATGATGATGATGATGAAGAAGAAGATGATGATTATGATGATGATGATGATGAAGATGATGGTGAAGATGAACATGATGATGATGATGACGATGATGATGAAGATGACGATGATGATGATGATGATGATGATGAAGATGAAGAAGATGATAATGATCCTGCTCCTCCTGTCTTTCAGGGGATGGACGGTACATGAGTGGATGCAGGGTTCTTCTCATTCCCGTGTCTTATTTTGGACGTGCAGGTTCATTCGTTGTGTCAGGAGTGTAGGCGACCCTGTGTGTGCTTGCATATGATTGGCTCAGAGGTGCCACCATGATTTATAACTGTGTGGTTAAAATAAATGAATTGTCGTTTGTTAGGACATACATGCTATATTAACATTGTTGTAAATACAAAATATAGTATTTTTCCTACAATAATATAATGGTGGAGTCATTGTGAGGAAGTCATGCTGCCATCCAAAGATTCTTCCATAAGGAGTTACAATACACAATATAACTACATTATCATTATATACTACTACTATTATTGTACTACATTATTGCCGTTCACATTGGATTGGCCGCACCTTAACCTGCTTCACACCACAATGCATATACACATAAAAAGAAAAAAACACCAACGCAATTCTCTGCTACGCTGTATTTGAAACGCGGTGAGAAATTGCAGTGGATTTTACACTAAGGGCCCTAATCCCCGCACTTCCTTTGTTTAATGAGAAATGGCCGGGGTGCTTTTCCAGAGAGAGAGAGAGAGAGAGAGAGAGAGAGAGAGAGAGAGAGAGAGAGAGAGAGAGAGAGAGAGAGAGAGAGAGGAGAGAGAGAGAGGAGAGAGAGAGAGAGAGAGAGAGAGAGAGAGAGAGAGAGAGAGAGAGAGAGAGAGAGAGAGAGAGCGTGTGCGCCAGTCTGGGCCGATATCTGGCCAAACAGCCTTGGAGCACCTGTTGGCAGCAGCTTCTCCCCGCGCCATCTGATAAACAGGCTCCAGTGTGGAGGGCTTGGACACCACACAGCCCCATTTTTAGCCTTCACATCTGTGATTCCCCCCGCCCTGCATTTTCCAACCCAAAAAAAAAAAAAAAAGAAAAAAAAAAAAAAAAAGAAAAATCCCCTTGGCAGTTCACAGATCTGTCTCAGCTGTTGGAGTGCCCCCGGGCCAAGGCACGCTGGCTGTGTGCTCCAGCTGCAGGCTCCGCTCATGGGGCCCCGGGAGAAGGGTACTATTGTCCATTCAGAGGGTTCACTGTGTGAGAGGTCAGCCGGGGGGAGAAGTTGGGCCGAGGGCCTGGCAGGAAATGAAGGTGGCGTAGCACTTTGGGCGCTTAAAACCTGAACAAATATAATAGCATGAC
>JAXIVH010000011.1:8644716-8749716 GCA_036785325.1 Urophycis tenuis
GAATGCGTCCCTTTTTAAGTTTCAACAGAGAACGCCCCCCCCCCCCCCCCCCCACCCCCCCCCCCCCACCCAAAAAAAAAAAAAAAAAAAATTCCCAGCCACTCACTCTGCGCCCCTTCCTCACCGACCGTCCACAGACACCCTGGTCGGCACGGTGATCACCCAGGTCACGGGCAACGACGTGGACTCGGGGCCGGCCCTCTCCTACACGCTGCACCTGGCCGCCGACTGCCAGGGCGCCTTCGGCATCCACCGCTACGGCGGCGGCGTGTCGCTCACGGGGCCCCTGGACTACGAGGAGCGCGGCTGGTACACGCTGACGGTGCGCACCTCCGACTCCCGGCACCAGAGCGAGGCCAACCTCACCGTGCTGGTGGAGGACGTCAACGACAACGCGCCCGTGTTCACCCAGGACCTCTACCAGGTGGGAACCGCCACCGCCGCCGCCGTGTGTGTGTGTGTGTGTGTGTGTGTGTGTGTGTGTGTGTGTGTGTTTGTGTGTGTGTGTGTGTGTGTGTGTGTGTGTGTGTGTGTGTGTGTGTGTGTGTGTGTGTGTGTGTGTGTGTGTGTGTGTGTGTGTGTTGGTCTGTCGTCGCGAGGCCCTCTGAAGCACTTCTGCTTTTGCTTGTGACTTTACTGTTAACTTCAGTGATGCGAATACATTTGCATGCATTATCGCACGCAAAATGCGATAATTAGCGTACATCTGGCAACGCCGCCGCCACAAACCGGGCCCAGCGATGTCATGTATGTATGCCGCTTACTGTGGCTAATGAGGAACACAGCAGATCTCTCCACACACATTTGCACAAGCTGTAGCTTGTAGAGTTGTTACTGATAAGTGGTCTGCATTTGCAGCCCTTGGAGCAAAATACTTACTTCTCAGCTATTAATATCAAGCCAATACCATAAGTACTCATTTACAGCGTTGTCTGAACATTTATAGATCTGATTCCGCACACACACAGATTGAGATACAGTTCCACAATGCTGCAACTCACATTTGTAAAAAGTTCTGCTACAATAGACCCATATAGATACAACATAATTGCAAAAATAGGTTGTGCACATGGCTCACTTTGGATTCTTTATTGGTAGTGTTGGAGATGTAGCAGTTGTAAACACATTCACTCTGAAATAGTCCTGACATCAGGTCTTAACGGTGAGGTGTTCGGTGGAGGCCACATGTGTCCGGTCCACTATTAACGCCGCTTGTTGATGTTCCGTCGGTCAAGGTGACCGTGTCCGAGCGCCTCCCGGCCGGCAGTGCCGTCGTCACGGTAACGGCCACTGACCGCGACTCCGCAGACAACGGCAAGGTCACCTACCGCGTGATGTCCTCGACCAGGGACATTTTCTACATCGACTCGAGAAACGGTAGGAACGGGACGCTGTCGTTTTGTATAATGCCCTCTCAACACTCACTGAATATCTTGACTTTTAAAACCGTTGCAAAGTGGTTTGGTTTCCCCTGACTCATACTCAAGTAGTTAAGCCCCAGGCATTTCTAGCAGGCCATTTGGAAATGTCGTTGGATTTTATTCCAGACATTGTGAAATATGAAATAATTGAGTGTCCATTAACATTAATAAAAATGCAGCTCGCTTCAGATGTTTGGCTAAAGATGCTATCAGGAGATGAGAGGAGGAGTGCATTTGGTCCTCTTTACGTGTCTCCTGTGCAAAGATTCAAATACTGTAATTTTCCTCCACATAATTACCATCGCCTCACAGCTAAAAAAAATAACGATTGCATGATTTCAAGGCACAATTTACTATCATTTCCCTAATAGCAGGCCAAACCTAATCTATTATATGAATGATTCATTAAGGCCATTAAAGATAGATTTAGGAAAGTTTGTTTTAGACTTTCAGAAGTGACTTCATGATCACATTCGTCCTCTCTTTAAACGTCTGCTTTTAACTCTCTCCCGCCAGGCACCCTGTTCATCAGCCAGAAGGCAGAGTTTGACGTGGAGAGCCCCTCCATCCTGGTGGTGATCGAGGCTCGGGATCAGGGCACGCCGTCCCTCTCCTCCTTCGCCACCGTCCAGGTGCAGGTGGCGGACGTCAACGACAACGCCCCCGTCTTCCACCAGTCGGAGTACCGCGCCAGCGTGCCGGAGGACGGCCTCCCGGGGTCCACCATCTTGACCCTGGAGGCCGTGGACGCGGACCTGTCGCGGGACAACTGCGGCTTCGACTTCGCCATCGCCAGCGGCAACACGGGCAACGCCTTCCAGATCGAGAGCAGCGTGCGCTTCCTGGAGGGGCGGGGCTTCCGGACCGTGGGCAACCTGATCCTGGCCGAGCCACTGGACTTCGAGGCGGTGGCGAGCTACAACCTGAGCGTGGTGGTGTCGGACCGCGGCGTCCCGCAGCGCAGCTCCAGCGTGCCCGTTCTCATCGGCGTGCTGGACGCCAATGACAACCCGCCCACCCTCAGCCGGGCCGAGTACAGCGTGGTGCTGAGCGAGGGCACCGCTGCGGGGGCCGAGATCCTGCACCTGTCGGCCACCGACCCGGACTCCGCCCCCAACGGCGAGGTCCAGTACTCCATCAGCTCCGGGGACGAGACGGGCCTATTCCAGGTGGACCGCTGGACGGGGGCGCTGCGGCTGCAGAAGACCCTGGACAGGGAGCGGCGCTCCGTGCACGTGGTGGTGGTGCAGGCCAGCGACAGTCAGGGTCACTACGCCCTGGCGCCCGTCACCGTGGAGGTGAAGGACGTCAACGACAACCGGCCGTACTTCCCCCTCAAGCTCTTGAGCGCCAGCGTGCGCGAGAACCAGCCCCAGCACGCCCTGGTCACCGTGCTGCACGCCATCGACCAGGACAGGGGCGCGTTCGGCCAGCTGAGATACTACATGCTGGACGACGACTCTGGGGAACAGGCCTTCCTCGTCAACCACACCTCGGGCGAGGTGCGCACCCGTGGGACCTTCGACTACGAGAAGGAGAACTCTTTCCACTTCGTGGCGGTGGCCATGGACGCGGGCAACTACTCGGCCACGGTGACGGTGCAGGTGTACGTGACCGGCGAGGACGAATACGACCCGGCCTTCACCTCCCCCGAGTTCTCCTTCCAAGTGCCCGAGGGGGCACGGAAGGGACAGAGCATCGGCCAGGTGCAGGCCCGGGACGAGGACGAGGGCATGGACGGCGTCGTGCTCTACTCCCTGGCCGACGGCTCCCAGCCGTACTTCGAGGTGAACAAGACGACCGGCGTGATCTCCCTGAAGATGGACAGCTACGGCCGGCACCCGGGGCGCTCCAAGAGGGAGGTGCGCCTGATGACCCTGGACGTGGTCGCCCACGGCCCCCTGGAGGCGTCCCGCGCCGCCACCGCGCACGTGGCCATCGACGTGACGCACACCTCCTTCGGCCTGCCCTCCAACCTGAACGTGCTGCTGATCAGCGTCATCGCCGTCTCGCTGGGCACCATCGTCATCCTCATCATCATCGCCGTGGCGCTGTTCTTCGTCAAGATGCGGCGACGGAAGAAGGAGCATCAACCGTACTGCCTGCCGCCACCACCGCCGCCGCCGTCGTCCACCTCCGCGCTCCACAAGCTGGAGGAGCGCAAGCTGGCCGGCAACGAGATGATCTACCACCAGGCGCTGCCCGGCTACGCCCCCGACCAGGGCGGCAGCGCCGGAGGTCCGTACACGCGCGGCGGCTCCCTGGACCCCTCGCACTCCAGCGGCCGGGGCTCGGCGGAGGCGGAGGCGGCGGAGGACGACGAGATCTGCATGATCAACGAGTACCCCCGCGTGTCCAGCATCTCCTCCTCCATGCAGGAGCGCATCTCCGCCCGGGGGCCCGACTCGGGCATCCAGCAGGACGCCGACCAGCTCTCGGACGTGTCCGGCGAGCCCTCCATGGACGCCGGCCAGTGGTACAAGGCCAAGAAGCTGGGCGGCCTGACCGGCGCCCTGCTGTCCGGCCAGGGCCCCGTCTACAGGGACGAGGGCGGCGGCTACCTGGGCGTGGGCCGGGGGCTGAGCGTCTCCCACCCCAAAGACTACGCCTTCCCGGAGGACGGGAAGCCCCCGGTGGACGGCTCTCTGACGGCCATCGTGGCCAGCGACGAGGAGCTGCGGGGCAGCTACAACTGGGACTACCTCCTGAACTGGTGTCCCCAGTTCCAGCCGCTGGCCAACGTGTTCACGGAGATCGCGCGGCTCAAGGACGAGACGGCGCCCCAGAACGCCCGCCGGCCGTTCCACCACAAGGCGAAGGCCGAGCCCAGGATCGACCCGCCGCCGCTCATCACCTCGGTGGCCCACCCGGGCGCCAAGACTGTTCCCCCCAAGCCCGCCGTCGGGAGGTCCTTCCCGCACCTGGCCACCCTGAGGCGGTCGCCCCTCAGCAGCGACGGCTCCATCTCCTCGGCCGCCATGTCGCCCAGCTTCTCGCCGTCCCTGTCGCCGCTGGCGGCCCGCTCGCCCGCCGTCACGCCCTTCAGCGTCTCGCAGGGCCCCTCGGCGTCCATGATCAGCGCCACGGAGCACCACCTCGAGCACAGCGAGGAGGCCGAGATCAGGATCTGAACCTGCCGACTACCCCCCCAACCCCAACACCCCCTCTCCGCTGCAGGCCGGACCGGTGTGAGGAGTCAACCGCTGCTGTTCCAGGGATCCTGGACGACCACCTAAAGGTTTCAGGCTCTTCAAAGAACAACTCACTATTTTTTTTTTTTTTTTTTTTTTTTTCCTCATCGGACAAGCGGACCAGGACGGACTGGGTCCAGTCGGTCCAGAGGGACATTATGAAGGAAACAAACTCATGAACCCGTATGAAGGAACTGGGCAACAAAAAAAAAAAACAACGGACAAAAAAGCCTAGTTTGGACCTAGTTTTTCAGATCGATCAGTGTTAATTTGCACATTCAAGTGGTGATGGTGGTGGTGCTCGTGGTGTGTGTGTGTGTGTGGGGGGGGGGGGGGGGGGGGGGGGGGGAATTCATACGTGATGTCACTATTTTGTACAAAGCATTGTTTATATTTTTTATACTTAATGTATGGTTTTTTTGACAAGAAACGACATTGCTGTGTCAAAGGGTTGCTATAACCCCGGAATATAGTTCTATATTTGTATATTTGTAGCTTGTACTGTACTGTATACTTGTTTGTACTGTAAGCTGGTTCTATCTTATGTGATGAATAACTTGTGTGTTTTTTCTTTATTGATTATCGATGCACTTCATTCATGTTTGATGAGTTTGGGATTTTGTAGCAGACTCTTGTAAATATCTCGGAAGGATGAAAGCTCACGCTTGCTGGAACTAATGAAACATCGGTGGGAATACCAATATTTTCCTTGCGTCCAATAACTCACTGCAGAGCGTGAACCGTGACCATGAAATGTTCTGGCCGTTCCCCCCCCCTCCCCTCCATGCCTATCATGTGGTTCCCCAGAGAACCATTTGGAACTAGACGCTGAATGATAACCCCGTCCTGCAGGGTTAACCTGGCTTTAATCTCTTCACAATAAGCCTTTTTCTTACCTTCTCGTGCCACTTCAATGCCCTGCTCAGTGTAATTCCCACCAGGAGCTGATAACTAATGTAGGTTCATGTGTTGAACCTACCAGCGTAAAAAAAAAACACTAAAAAAAAAACATGTTTACCCCACAGCCATCAGTGTTCAAACTTTTCCTTTGTATTTTTCCATTGCAGCTGTTACTTTTGTTCATAAGTATTGAAACAACTTTGTCAAAAGGATAAAATACCCTTGCCCAGAGCTCAATCAACACAGAAATGAATCTTTTTCTAAATCAATTTGGTCTCCGGAGAAAACCTCGCATTGGGAAAATGTAATGGCTGCTGTGAAAAAAAGTGACTTCGTTGTGGTCTAAATTGATGTCAGGACAGATTCATTGGATTTGAAAAGTTCCCGAGAGATCTGCTAATTGCTTGTGTTATTTAATAACCAACCAGCAGATTGCGTCTTTTCTCTCAGCTGAATGTAAAATGAGTGCGTTCGCATTGGAAAGGTTTCGACAGTTGTTTCCGATGAATGTTTTTTTCAAACAGTGAGGTACCGTGAACCCTTGTTCCTCTTGGTTCACCATAACAGTAGACTCTGTTTTTCTACAAGCACAATGTAAAATACTTCACAGACTGATGTCGCAAGCCCTCAAGAATAACATTATACAAATATCGGCTGATGTTTGAACACAACTCCGGGAGGGATTTTTGATTTAATCTTCATCCGATTTATGGTTTAAGTTATAACTAGACAATACAGAGCCGTTACACGGAGCGCCAACCAGAAACAGACTTTACAGACTTTACAGCCTTTACATTATCATCATCATCCTGTTTGGCTTTTACAACATCCCAGGGTCCTGCCTTAGCCTTGATGTAGAAAAATGTCAATTTATTTTCGTTGTTTTGTTCCTTTGGCAGTTTTCAAGCTTTGAACGTGTTTTTAATTGTTAGAATACAAGTCTCGCTAACTGCTAACCGCTTACTTCAAGGTACTTACTTGTTATTTTTTAACTAACCGAGTTACCATGCGTCGCGGCGAAACCGAGACACGGGGTCAACGATTCACGCTGTTGATGTCATATTGACCAAAAAAAAAACAACAACAAAAAACACGAAAACTACCTATTCGCTCCGGCCAACAATCGCTGGAATTAAAAGTACAACTGTGTTCGCAATTGTTTCTTCTCCTGAGTAACTCAACCCATATTTCACATGTAAGAGAACATTTTCTGCTCCACTGCAGTGCCACGGGGGGAGAAAATGGCGTCCCCCCCCCCCCACAAAACCATGTCTGCTTCATTCTAGAGACGTATCTGGTGAGAAGTGCCTGAAATAAAATGCATTAAAAACCTAACGTTGCCCTACGTCATTGCTGATTCCTCCCCGTCGCCCAAAATGTCTGAGTGATGACGACGTTATGTAACAACACTTCACATGCGTGTGTGTGTGAATGTGTGTGTGTGTGTGTGTGTGTGTGAGTGAATCTGTGTCGAATCTCAAAAGCGGAGCAGCGTTCGCTATTCATATTCCCTTCAGCGCGCATTCAAGTGGATCTGGCACTCTTTGTTCACAGCCGCTTAAGTAGCTCAGTCCGTCAACGTACATCTCCTCAGCATTACCATTAGACCTGTCTCTCATGAATCATGTGGGGAAATGCCACAAAAAGACACACATACAGACTCAAGACACACACATATACACACACCCGTGTACACACGCACACACGTACACACACACACAGCATACCAAGGTACCTCTGTTTTTTTTTCACTGAAATCACATTTGGGGGTTATTTGCAACCTGATCGGCCGAGCCAGCGGCCACGCCAAGTCACGTGATTGACTTTTATATTTGTTCTCGGCAGCCGGCAAACGCGGCCCCTTTCCAACCTTCTCCCGGTCTCCAAACCTTCTCTTCCACCGGGGGAGCCCAGATCTTGAGATTATGAGCGTTTGATTTCGACAACAGATCGTCTGTTGCGAACTCATCGCCAACCTGTTGGCCTCCCTCCCTCCCGGGGTCCCTGCGGTGAGTCCGACTGGAGACGGAGTCAAGTCGACTACCGGTCGGTCCTCGTGACGCATGCAGAGGGTGTCTTCAGCCTCGGCACGTCAACACAGAGCGTGTCATTACCTTTCTAAATGATGATACCAACTACGACGCCATCTGAAGTCATGTCTCGCTCTTTACAAATGTCTTTTTTGTTCCAAACAGCCGCGATCAAACAAACTCCGTGGCCAGCGATCGACGGCGGCAAATGGTTTCCATTAGAATACAAAACAAAAGGTTTGCAGAGGACTTGACACGATATATAAAATGTGACTTACAAGCTTGGACGAGAAAAACAACGTATTCGGTTTCTCCGCTTGGCTGTCGAAAACATTTATTCCAATAATTGTTTTTTGACTACAGGCAAGTACTCTGCACTGGAGTCACATCTGAAGGGGCTGTCAGGGTATATCTTGTATGCGATCTATGGGAATATGTTTTTGAATGTGCATCAATATATTTAGATTATATAACTTTCACTGTCGTCGTTTATTTGTTATCTATTATCAGTTGGTGTTTGTTATTCTTTAAAATAGGGCTTTACACAAAGGCTGATGAGAGATTGGAAAACCCTTAATCTAAATAAGTTCAACTGTACACGTTTGAAAAATAATTTCTTCAATCGCAGGGCTGATCTTGGCACAGCCGCCTAGCCCCTGTTCTGCTATCTGCAGCGTTATCAACATGATGGAATCCATTTTAAAATGGCCGCCATGGCACTATTATCTATTTTGAACACTCTTCGACGTTTGGGAATATCCATCATTCTGTCCAATAATGATCAATATCACAAGATCCTACAAATACAACTCGACATGTTATCCTCGTCAAAAACACGGAGACCACACTTTCAAAAGCACAATATGACAAAGGTGGCTAGAGCATTGACGTTACAATACCGCAAATTACAGATAACATTGAAATGACAACATGACAAATTATAGATAATATTCAAATCCCCCTTTGTGAACACGTGCAGCACATATTTATTCCGCAACACAGTTAGCATTCACACACAAACACACACACGGCCACACACATTTTCTATATCCCCCCTATCCATACACCGAACGTATTGTGAACAGATGTAAACGTTTGAAAAAATATTCATGAAATGAAATTTCATGATTCTTTCATTTATTTTATATTAAGTTCATTTATTTCATGAATGAACTTTGATATATGGTTAATTCTCTGTTAAGGAGTTAACGGTGTTATTCTGAGTGTCTTGAAGTTAAACTGTCTTAAACAGTTCACAGGCCATCACTGCTCCTCTCTGGTGAATCTGAAACCAGACCAAGTCTGTACTCTTCCAACCTAACCGCTGTGTCACAGAGCTGGCGCTCGCGTGCGCACGCACACACTCACACACACACACACACACACACACACACACACACACACACACACACACACCATGAGGGCTTTCTGCGTAATTACACAAACACACACATGCATGCATGCATGCCTGCGTACACGCACACACACACTCACATAGATTGATATATAATTTTCCTCTTGGACTGGGATTCTAGACTTGGGGGAATTGGAAAGCCATGTGCTTGCTTTCTCTCTCTCTCTCTCTCTCTCTCTCTCTCTCTCTCTCTCTCTCTCTCTCTCTCTCTCTCTCTCTCTCTCTCTCTCTCTCTTTCTCACTCTCTCTCTCTCCCTCTCTCACCTTCTCTCTCTTTCTCCCTCTCCCTTTCCCTCTTTGTCGGTCTCTTCCCCCTAATCTCCCCTCTCTCTCTCCCCCTGCCTTCCTTTACTCCCCCCAACCCCCCCCCCCCCCATTCCCAGCAAACTCATCAGTGCTGTCATGGGCCGGCTCCTCTCAGACAGCGCAGGTTAGGAGCCCAGCAGTGGAACCAAAACACAGGGGCCTCAGATCGAGGGCCAGTGTACACACACAAGACAACACACCGCCAATGAGCCTGGGGCCCGGGGCCAAGTCATTACACAGAGCTTAAATTAAAGGCCCGGCTTAAACCCAAGGGAGGGAGACCTGTCATTTGGACTTCAACACAGGAGCACAGCTCTCAGTAGATTGCCTGTGTTCACCGTCGGCTGTCTGAAGATGCAGGGCATCCTTGACCTTCTCTGCCCTTGCCCCACCGTACCTGAGATGGCACTTCTGTCGTCTTGGCTAGCTCTGTTATCTTTGCAAAGTAAACTCTGCTTTTATTTGACTTGTGTTCAGCTAAACACTGATCTGGCACAGTGCTACGTTCACGCTGAGCATATTTATTCTTTCTTTCATGGAGCACTTTCACGATTGAGATGTTTGGATTTTCAGAGGTTGTTTTCTGCGAGGCTGTGCTCCAGTGAAGGAATGGTCAAGTACTCTGACATCTACATTCAAGACAAACGTTTAGTTTTGCTATGTCAAGACAAAATGCCTCGTGCTGTTCCAGTGACTGTTCCGACAACAATGGTACAATGGTCTGCAAAGGTTTAATTGTACAGCGACTTAGGGATTCACCCAGTCTTTGGCAGATTGACCATGATGCATTGTGGTCATCAACAATAAGTTCATACTTCCTTTGGTTTGAAGCCAGGGAGGTTTGCACTTGAACTTGACAACGTCAAGTAAGACCTAGTTTGAACTGACATGGCCAATGCTCAATAAATAATTTTAGTCGTACTAACACTGCAGACTATATTGTATTGCAACCAACATTATTCTATAAGTATTGTAGGCTATTATGAATTTTAATTTGAAATTAGACTTTTATTCTCCATTGTCCATTATGACTATCAACACAGAAAACGCAATTAACACTTACAATAAAAAATAATCCTCAATAACGATGTATACAGGGCAGAGGCGTTCAGAAGACCTTGCCATCTTGTCTCCTGTCCGAGTTCTTCGCAGTTTTTCTACCTGTCATTAGGGAAACTGCTCAGACGTAGCGAGACCCTCAGTGTCCTAGGAGGCAGCTCCCGGCTGGCAGCCTTGCAAGGGTAATGAGTGAACGGACGGGGGGATCATAATGATTCTAACATTCCCCTCTGCCCCTCTCCACCACAGACAGACTCTCTCTCTCTCTCTCTCTCTCCGGTTCAAAGGGCCCTCCGTGAAATGAGTTGCCTCTGACAATAAGCCAACCAAGGTGTGAGAACTATCTGTCTGTCTGTAGTCTGTCTGCCTGTCTTTCTACTTGTCTGTCTGTCTGTCTGACAGAATGTCTGTCTGCTTGTCTTTCTGCTTGTCTGTCAGAATGCCTGTCAGGGAGTTTGTCTGTTTACCTCTCTTTTTGCTTGGTTGTCTGTGACTCAGATTGCCTGTCTGCCTGTCTTTCTGCTCGTCTGTCAGAATGCCTGTCTAGGAGACTGTCTGTTGCCCTCTCTTTCTGCTTGGCTGTCTGTGTCAGAATGTCGGGCTGTCCTCCTGTCTCCTCTATCTTTGCTGAATAACAAGTGATTTAAGGCAACAGTTACCTTGCTTCTAAGTTACAACTGAAATGCTATTATATATGACGGTATTTGTGACAGAAGAAGGAGAGGGGAGATGGAGAGAGTGTTGCGCTAACCCCTTGGCAGCCTCTTCTCTGCCAAGGATTACCCTCGATCCTCTGCGCACCTCCTCCCTACCCGGGACCACCACATGAATCCCCTGGAAATGAGACCACCAAACCCAAGGCTAGCAACTCGCTCCCCTCTTTTCTCTTCTCCAGCCCGGATTACCCGTAAACCCACTCATACCTGCAGCGATGCACGGAAGTCTGTGCTGCTGGATTCCTCCAGGAGGTGAACCACCGGGCCCCCAGGACCATCCCTCCTCATCCTCCTTCAGAACCCCCCCCCCCCAACCCCCCAACCCCCCACCAATCCCCACTCCACACCCCACTCTGGCTGGGTCTGGTTTTCCCCTGCGCTGCTCAGGGTCCTGCCAGCATGCTTGCGTGACTAGAGGGAGAGAAAGAAAGCCACTGGCACGCGAGCCTTGCATCTATTTTTGGGAGAGTGGTCTCTCTTTTTTTTTTTTCTTTTTTTTTTTACTTTGCCGTCTTTGAAAACAAAAAAAGGCCACAGGGCGATCGCGGCGTTAGCAGGGTGAAGGGGTCTGGTTCTCATTTAGCCTCCCCCCCCCCCCCCCGCCTCCTCCCTCCCTCCCTCCCTCCCTCCCTCCCTCCCTCCCTCTGCCTCCCCGCCCGCGTCACAACCACAGCACCGCGGGAGAAGGGGGGGGGGAGCTCTGAGCAGGGCGGAGGAGGAGAGGAACAGAAACAGAAGGAGAAGGAGAGAGGGAGAAGTGGTGTGTGTGTGTGTGTGTGTGTGTGTGTGTGTGTGTGTGTGTGTGTGTGTGTGTGTGTGTGTGTGTGCATGTGTGTGCGTATGTGTGTATGTGTATGTACACGTGTGTGTGTGTGTGTTTGTGTGTGTTATTTGGTGTGTGGGTATGTGCATGCCTGTGTGTGTGTGTGTGTGTGTGCGTATGTGTGCGTGTGTATGTGTGTGTGTGTACACGTGTGCGTGTGTGTGTGTGTGTGTGTGTGTACGTGTGTGTCTGTGTGTGTGTGTGTGTACATGTGTGTGTGTGTGTGTGTGTGTGTGTGTGTGTATGTGTGTGTGTGTGTGTGTGTGTGCGTGTGTGCGTGTGTGTGTGTGTGTGTATGTGTGTGTGTGTGTGTGTGTGCGTGTGTGTGTGTGTGTGTGTGTGTTTGTTTTTTTCGTTTTTTTTTTTTTTTTTCTCCTGTAAAAACCACGGCTCCAGAAACTTCGGACCCGTCATCTTTGCCCCTGTCACTTAGCAACCGGCGGCGGCGTGCCTCGTATTACAGAGCCCAGCTGCTCGTACCCCTGCCTCCCTGCTCTTGTTTTGATTCGTCCAGACTTTAAAACTAACTTTTTTCCTTGATTTCCCCCGATGATGAAATGACTCGCGTTTCGCTAAGCGACCGCTTTTAACTCCCCGCCCCGTCGTGATGAAACGCCGCGGGCCCCCTTTCTCCGGCGTGCCAAGGACGCTGATTTGTTGTCCTAATTGTCTACGTTGAGACATCAACAGGGCAGGGGAGGAGAGAGGCCTCAAATTAGGGGAATATGAGGGAAGGGAAGGCTTGACAGTTGACACAAATGTAGAATTCCTCTCTCTGACTCGTCTTGAGCATGTGTTTTCTGTCGGAGCCTGAAGTGTGATTTAGGACCCAGCGGGGTCTTGCGTTGCAGGCCACGGTTTGCGTCCCAGCGACGCGGCGTGGTGTTTACGCAACGCGAACATAATAACTTCTTTTGTTTTATTCTTCGCTCCAGCCGCCCCGCGCCTTCCCGCTACAGGGTTAGAGTTTCTGAAGAAGAAAAAAAAAGATATTCCAAATACACCCAAGTGTCGTAAGCGATTATTTTCGGCGGTTATGGAAAAATGTCTGTTTATCCCTCAAGTGACAACGTCTTTCATTTTGGAATGACACCGGGCAGAACAACAAAACAAAAAAAACAAGGAGATAAAACAACAACAATGTGTTCAGAATGTACTTGATTCCCAGAGATCCATTAAATCTGACAACTAATCTACACTACGATGACGCCCACGGTAATTATGCCAAGTCAGGCAGGCAGGAGAGGTGGCCCCGCGCCAGATGGATGGGCCAAAACATTAAGGCATGAATGAAACAGGGGAGAGTTATGCGGTTGTGGCGCGTAATGATTACCAGCCGCGCACTGCTGCCGCGGTGACAGAGAGGGGTTTTTTTCCCCCCCTCGTGTGAGAACGCCGTCGCTGATACTGCGAGGAGGAGGGGGGGAAACTTCCAGTCTTTGTGGAAAACTGGTGGAAAATCACTGGGCTCCTCGTCCCGAGCTGATATCTTATTCAGCGGCGAAACACACACACACACACACACACACACACACACACACACACACACACACACACACACACACACACACACACATCACATCACATACTGATATTCTCGTGTTGGTCGAACAGTAGGGTGTTATTCAGCAATGGATTTGATAAAGGCAAATAGTATGTGCGTGTATAGGATGTGTGAGTGTATGTGTGTGTGTGTGCGTGTGTGTAGACGTTTTTGAAAATAGCCCTTTTCTGTCTCTTTGCAGCTGAAAATAGATGTTATAGTTTACATTTGAGTGAAATAGTTGAGCAACTACAAACTGATCTGCAAACCAGATACCCTGAGGCCAGAGACTCAATTCTTTCCAGTCGTTTTTAAAGTCCCCGTTCAGCAGTCCACAAAATCACATTTAAGTGGATGGAACCTCAACCAACATGGCCGATGGTTTATATCAAGTTTACTAGTGTTTGAACCAAGGTACTGCAATCTCACAAGAACAAGTGATATGTGGGGGAAGTTGTGTACCCACTGAACTGTTAATTACTATAATTAAGGCGAGGTGGCCTGTAATAACAAGAGCTAGTATGCTATCAGCACAAAGAATTAGCTTTTCTCTGCAGTTGCTCGATCACATTTATGCAGGAGCTGATGCTAATTGTGCAGTAATTGGGATAGAGTTACACAGCCTGTTTCCTCGCGTGCAAAGCGAGCCCTGTGATTTGGAGGTGGAACGGATTCAAGACTCAAAGTTGGACTTAATGTCTAAGTAGTGATTTCTTGTCTTCATTTCATGTAACAATAGCAGGAATACCGTGTTGTGCTATTGGAGCTCGGGGCTGTAGCCTTCCTATGTTCGACGCCTCCACCATGGAAGAAGCAGCTTGGAGTTGGAGGTTCAGGTCCTGGGTAGAGACCTACGAACCCGACGTTGGGACCCGGACAGAAAAAGAGAGCCTTCAATGGCAATTTGGGACTTTTGCCGTTACCTGAAACACACAAGAGGATCACAGCCGCGGTAAAGCCGGGGTCTAGATCCCTTGAGGATAGTGGAAGGCTCACTCTGGAGTTCGTCAGGGCCATCTACATGCAGGGTTGTAGGTCGGTCTGGAGAAGGTTTCTGTCCAGGTTCCTGGATGGAGTTGACAGAGTGCGTTGTGGGGGGAGGATAAGATTCTGTTGCCACCGTCGTGTGCCCCGCAGCCCGTTGCGTTATGGTTAAGGGTCGTCAAAGTTTTTCACAAATCTCGTTCAGAGGGGGTTTCGAAACTCTGTCTAAGATCTCCCTCGACTTCTCCTTTCATCGCCAAACGAAGCACTGCCCTCCCGAAACAGCAGCCTTTCATGGGGGGGGGGGGGGGGGGTTGCTGTCCACCTGAGCTCCAAATGAGAGGTCTTTCTCTCTCACTGCGAGGAAAAACTCCCAGCGTATGCTTTCGGACATGGGGCACGCATCTAAATCTCATTAAGTCAGGACGATATCTTGTTGAAAAAGTCTCCCAGAATGGAAGAGCAGCCAACACTCAGAGGTGGAACATCCAGGCTCGGGAAGTTGAAGTCCTTCCGTTATTATTGGAGCCAACCTCCAGAATAGAACATTGTGACAGAGGTGTCTCGACAGGGCAAAGCCCAGGTATAGCCCGTCTCACTAATGAGGGTTCTGGTCCATTTAGGTGTGTCAGTGCACCTATATAGAGGAAGATACCACGTATGGGCCGCGATAGTGCTCTGACGCATGCAACTTTTATTAATGTATTATTACACTCATATATATATATATATATATATATAGAGAGAGAGAGAGATGTTTGTATGGGTTACATATAACATTGTAAATACATACTTTAATTGTATTATTTAACTGAATTTTCTATTCTATTGCAGTTGATATGCCTTTTTATGCCGGTATTTTATTTTATAGCATATGCTGCAGTTACTGAATTTGAATGCCCCTTCAGGGATGAATAAAGGGCCCATCCGTCTAATCCATTATTAATTAAGTCATATAATAATACATGTATTCTCACAGGACGCTTCTCTAAAAATGCTTAATTGAATAATAGTATTCTGCCTAGATCTCCTCCACTCCTCCAACCACTGACGTAATTGTTAAACGTTTGGTTCGGAAGAGGCTGTTGTGTATAATTCTGGTTAGAGCGTGTTGACCGGGGGAAACAGTGCCTCCTGCAGACCAAAGAGACAACAGCAGCCAGTGGACTCAAAGAGCAACCAATCAAGATCAACGGGGGGCAGCTTGTGAAAACAAACCGCACATGTATGCTCTGCATTGACCCACTCACTCAGCTGTTTAATGTTTTATTGAATCTATCCATTGAATTGATTACTAATGGCCTCATTATCTATCATTTGATGTACACATTTGTAGGCTGATCTAGTTTTCCTCTGGACTGGAATAATCAACATCACAGTGAACTTCTGGCCCTTTAAATTATGTTATGTGTTTCTATAAGGTTTCTTTGAGGTCTCCAGAATGTTGTTATGTAATGTTGTTGGAAAAATAAATATTGTATTTTGACCCGTACTTCATCTTGGATTCCAGTAAGAGTTGACTGACTGGAACCACTTTGGTAGTCAATATCGATTATGAACCAGAGATGGGAACAATAGACTCCTTTTACAACAAATCGTAGTCTTCAGGAACACAAACCCGACAGGACAGTGTTTGGTAATGTTTGGCTCGAACAATAACCGACGACTTCATAAAAGCTAGCAATAGCATACCTCCTGTCAAGTGCATTCGGAGTATAACGAGTAGTGATTGAATTTGAATCATGTAAATATGTGTTTGTTTGATGAGGGATATGCACGGCTACTGTTAAAGAAACCAATTTACTAACCGCAAAGGTATTTATTTATTGTCTCGATAGCCATTGAAATGCCAGTATGTATCCGTCAGGTGATATGTTGATTAGCCAATTACAAGTCAATCTACCCATTTTTGACATCACAAGTGAGTTGTCCTTCCTGACCTGGTGGTAAAATGGTGGCCCTTTTGACACATTGACAGAAAAACGTTAATTAATTCTTATAACAAACATTATCAGACAGCATCTTTTTATCTTCCAGTCATGCATGGCCTTTGGTCACTCATCAAAAAACATGATGGATGTTTAAGTGATAAGGCCCGGTCGGTGGGTTGCATTACAGAGATTAATATCAAGTGATTCAATGCTGAAACTCCTCATTAGCAACTGCACACTTTTAATTACAGCCACTGATTGAATTCACTTTCATAACCCAAACATTATGAGCAGTCATGAAAAAAAATCCAACTGATTAATTGTAATGAATAGTAATCACTTCAATAATTGCAATGTGTTGGTGATCAGACATTCTAACTTTTATTTTGAAAGTGGGTTTGTGGGTAAGAGTGGGGTAAATGTGGGAGAGTGGTATAAATGGAGTTGTTTGGAAGGAGACATTGAAGAAAAATGTGTATTTAATAAAAAATGATGTGCTGCTTAGTCGACATTCTAACTATAAGCTTGGGCGTTGTTGCCTTTATAGGGACTTTTATTTTGTAAGTGAGCTTTGCTGTGCTGTGCTGCGTTTGTGTTTCCCAGCTGAGCCTAGAAGCCCGGCAGGTGTCCTCCAGCATGGAACGACGCTACAAAAACTAGCCGCTTCAGTGATCACATTTGCTGCGCTATCCCTCATTTGCATACGACGCCTAGTTGTGGGAAAAAGGTGCGTAGTAAAAACAGACCTACTGCCAAAAAATGGACCCCGATAATTTATGACGGGCCCCAGTGACGTGTATATCAAACGCGCGCGCACTCTGACGCTTTGAGGATTTCTTATGGCGCGCACACAATGAATTGCAAACACATGGCGCAGGTTTTACTGCCAAAAAAACTTTTTTTCTCGAGGCTAGCGATCCTCTGAGCTAGGTGACATGCTATCATGGTGGCAGATGTATTCCCATAGAACTATTAAGTGGCTTTCAATGGAGAGTGAAAAAAAAGAATGAATGATCAAAATTAGATGAGGGCTGGCATGGGATGGGAACTTGATGAAATGTGGGCGCACACTTTAATCATCTTGTTTTGCTACGTTCCTCCACAACCTAGTAGTTCACACTGTCACTAATAGGGCTTTCACAGTCGTCTTCTGTGCTCTTGTTCTCTTGCCAGCAATTTGAACTGAAGTGGTTTTCAGTGTTTAGCTAAATGGACCGTCTTTGATTAAGGAAGGGAAAGAAAAGTTGCGATTCTCCCCTCCCCTCCACCTACACTGATGATACTTGGCTTCGCTGTGAGCGGCTCCACGGTGGAAAATCCTTGATGGTGGAGGGTTTTTTTTTTTTTACTCGGGAACAGATAACAGAAAACAGAAAAATGCCCTGTTCCTTGTACAGTGAGTATCTTTTACCGAGGCTTTGCGAGGCTTAGGATTAGAAGGCCGCGGGGCTGTCAAGAGACGCCACCGAAGCCCTGCCCCGCTCTCAAAGTTCCCCTCTCTGTTGCTGCTCCATCAATTTTATACCTTTGGTGGAATTTTGACCTATTTACCAGATGGGCTGAAGAATGCCTTTCGGGCGGAGCCCACCGTTCACACGGGTTTGAGGTGCTGACACCCTGTCCATCAAGCTCAGACTACCGTGTTGTGTGGGGCCGTGAGACCGCCGTGCAGTTTATAACGTAAAAGAAGCATTTGGTTTAAGCTTTGTAGGAAATTTAGACAAACACACGGGTCGCCCCAAACTTTAGCTGGCCAAAATTCCCTTTTTCATGTTTGGGACTTTGGGAAACAAATGGAAAAACCTTAATATCAGTGGCGAAGTGAATGCCTAACAAGCAAACACATTGAGGTGTCTACTGTTTCGCAGGTCATCGCTTGGTCAGAATTAGTCTTCTGTGCGGAAATGCTGTTTTCTCAATTTGTCATTAAAAAGACATGATGGCTTCTTCAATCCCAAAATTGCTTGATGACTTTTTTCTACTTTTCTGGTTTATCGAGTCGTGAAATTAAGAGAGTGGTTGACTCTGGCCGCACAAGACAGTTTTATTGCCTCAGCATGTAAATCTATCCAGTCTATAGTGTAAATACATGTTTTACTGCTGCAGGGTCTAAATCTCTACAGTCTATGATGTAAATATATGATTTACTCCCACTGGGTGTATATCTGTACAGTCTATGATATAAATACATGTTTTATAGCCGCTGGGTGTAAATCTGTAGTCTATGGTGTAAATATCTGAAAGGGAAAAAAAAAAAACCTTAACGACAGTTGAAAATTATAACATGAAATACACATGAAAATACAACGTAGTGTTCACATGTACATGAAAAATGTAAAGATTATTATTTTATCACATGATCTGTCTCAGACTGAGCAGTCTGATTTGTGAGACAAAAATCAAATATAACCACAAATTAATTTTGATTTCAAGTGTATTATATGTATGCCGAAATATCATTCAATTTGAAGTATGTTTGAAGTATTTTTTTTATATTTTTATACTAGAAAAATATGATATATATTTTCTGAAATGAGATTTCTTAAAGATAATCCTAAAACTCATCCTCTGTAGTGGCAGTTCATTTTATAGCACTTCCTGATTGGCTGAAACTGGTTCCAGCTGATATCACTAGCAGTACCAATCAGATCTCTTGCTATAGTGGGATTCTGTTTCATTGTACTTTGTAATTAACTAAATAGTTGGAACTGGGACCATATACGTAAGCATATTTGCTAATAAGGATTGGTAGAAGTATAGGTGCATAGAAAATTACCTCTCATCATCATTACTAAATCATCACTGCTTGTCTGTCTGTATTTGTGGTTTCAGGCCAACTGTCAGATGCCTTCCATTATGTAAAAAAGTTCATGTTAACGCTCTGATTGAAGCTATATTTCTGCTTATCAGTGGAAAGTGGAGAAGGTTGGAGTGTGTGTCTGTGTGTGTGTGTGTGTGTGTGTGTGTGTGTGTGTGTGTGTGTGTGTGTGGGGGGGGGGGGGGGGGGGGAGTTGGTTGTGTCTCTGGTGTTGTGTAGAAGTGTTGTCATGGTAATCACAGAGTGTAATGTTACACACTTCACAGGGCTGCATGGCTTTGAACTCCCTGACAGAGTGCACCATGGGTAATACTAGAGCAGGATCTCTCTCTCTCTCTCTCTCTCTCTCTCTCTCTCTCTCTCTCTCTCTCTCTCTCTCTCTCTCTCTCTCTCTCTCTTCTCTCTCTCTCTCTCTCTCTCTCTCTCTCTCTCTCTCTCTCTTTCGCTCTCGCTCTTGTGCTCGCTCGCTCGCTTTCTTTCCCTCCCCCTTTCTCTCCGGGGAGGCACATCCTATACACACTTGAATAAACTTTTATTTTGGCAGGAGTTGCAATGTGATATTTAATGAGATGTGAGAGTGTCTAGCAACCATTGGAATACTCTTACAGACAAACCTTAATAATAATCCACCATGTACTGACAGGAACCCCACAGACTTGGATTTGGCATTGGGCCATGGGTTGAGGATTCAGTGTACATGGTGGAATACATAATTCAGTGCTTCTCTTATTTATAGTGTTGGCGTTGGATTATGATTACAATGCGTCATCCACATCTAGGTACCTTCGGCTTACACTTTTGGCGTGGAAACACACTATGAGGCACCAAAACTGTGCTGTGTTAAAATCACTGTGTTCTGTGTAGATTGTGAATATTAGTCAAATATACAGTATATCAGTGATTTTCTTGTCCCATAGTCAAAAGTAGTTGAAATGTGAATGAATTTCCAGGGGACCAAAATATTTTTACATTTTTTTAATTTAGGTTGATTATTTCATTACTTGTGAACACTAATTTTATCTTTACTATTTCGTGGAAGCAGTGCATTTATATACAGCAGGTAGAGGTCAGGGCATCCTGCTCAGGAATGCCCACAGGTAGGTGCATACATCGGGGTTCTAACCCACAACCACTCGGCTGGTCATCATCTCTCCTCCTCTTGGTCTATTTCCAGTCTCAAGTTAAACTTTCGCGTAACGGTTCAAACTTCTCGGCGGTTCTGTTTGAAACCCCATCTCCCCTTGATCAGGGGTCTAGCTGTCATGGTGGAACCCACCCAGCTACCGGGGGGCCACTCCACATGGAAAATATTCAGCCCTTCACCCCCCATCTGCTTCCACTCCACAACCCGTTCCCAACCCTGAAATAGATGTGTGTCTTCAAGGTGTGTGTAGTCGCCTCCGGACTCCGCCATCCACGAGGCTCTCTAACACATAACGCGTGACACCCACTGCTCACTAACTACTCGTAAAACCAGGGGAAGTGCCAACGGCTTGGGAGATCAAACTTTGCGGTATTCAAAAATGAGAGTTGGTTTTGATTCACTGAATGTTTTGCATGTGATGGAGGGGACTCCATCATCATCCATTTTGTATGACTGGAAAGAACGACGGTAATGAATCGCTGTGTGTGTGTGTGTGTGTGTGTGTGTGTGTGTAGGGTTGCCAACCAGTGGCGAAGCTAGACCTTTTTTGGGTGTGCTCAAGCCCACCCAAAACTTGCCTTGGCCCACCCTATCGTTTCATCCTCAAATCTAATATTCTACCATCTAGACCATATGCCATAGTCCACGGGCGGGCCTGGATGGGCCTAGGCCCGCCTACTTGTCAGTCATGCCCGTCCAATCAGAGGGCTTTCCTCCGTTTTTTCGTTCAATAAATGTGACGCGCCGATGCATGCGTTCATGCAGTTTTGCAAGTTTAAAATGTTTCTGCATTTGTCAGCTGTGATCAAATGCCTTTGATCGTTTCGTCCTCAAATCTACAATATTCAAATTCCCAATACCCCCCCCCCCCCCCCTGCTGTGGCTTCCTTAGCCCACACCAAAAGTCAGAACCTAGAAACGCGCCTGTTGCCAACCACCCCGGATTGTGCAGGACGTCCCGTACTTTGGGTGATTTTGATTTGTCCCGTCCGGGACAGCTCCAGTCCCGAACTTCAATCACAGCCACGTCGGCCTTGTCATGTTGTCAACGGCCAATAGGAGGCTACTGTAAACCAAAGATTATAGAGTGGAGATTTGCTGTAAATGTGCTAAAACGGTGTGTGTGTGGAGTGGCTGGCAGCTGTTAAATGAGCGTGGGCTCACATGGGATCTGGACACTGACAGCCAGACTACAAGGGATTCAGGGTGCGCAGCCTGGACGTGTAGAACATTGTAGGATTGCATCTCTGAAATAAAAGCCTGGTTCACCCAAAACTTCCTTAAATTAAACAGTAGTAAAACAGAAGTTCTCCTCATTGGCACAAAATCCACCCTATCCAAAACCAACAGCTTCCCACTCATCATTGACAGCTCCTCCGTCTCGCCCTCCCCCCAGGTTAAGAGTCTGGGTGTCATCCTCGACAGCACACTATCCTTTCAGTCCCATATCAATAACATTACCCGGTCTGCCTACTTCCACTTACGCAGCATCAACCGCCTCCGCCCCTCCCTCACCCCCCACACTGCCGCCATCCTTGTCCACAGCCTCGTCACCTCCCGCCTGGACTACTGTAACTCTCTCCTCTTTGGCCTCCCTCAAAAATCACTCCATAAACTTCAACTGGTCCAGAACTCAGCTGCCCGCATCATAACAAGAACCCCCTCCATCCACCACATCACCCCTATCCTCCAACAGCTCCACTGACTCCCTGTTCAGTTCCGCATTCAATATAAGGTTCTCCTGGTTACATTTAAGGCCCTTCACAATCTCGCCCCCCCATATTTGTCAGACCTCCTCCATGTTCCCACCCCCTCCCGCTCTCTCAGATCCTCTTCTGCCTTACACCTATCTATCCCCTCCGCCCGCCTCACCACCATGGGAAGCAGAGCATTCAGCCGCTCTGCCCCCCCGACTCTGGAACTCTCTACCACCCCTACTCAGAAACATTGACTCACTCCCCCCACTTCAAATCTCAACTCAAAACTCATCTGTTTAAAACTGCCTATTCTGTTTAATGTAATTCCCTGTCTTTATTGATTGTTGTTTTCTTAACATGCTTTTATCTTCTATGTGTACGGTGACCTTGAGTGTCCAGAAAGGCGCCTTCTAAATAAAATGTATTATTATTATTATTATTATTATATTGCATATAGTTTTAAAATGTTCTTTTATATGCCTGAACGCTGCCTTGTAAAGTGAATAAATTTACTTCTGGAGCCCAAAAAAACTGCAGACCCACCTTTTGTCTCATATCTATTACAATTATCTAGCACCTGTGGATTACCTTTGGATGTGTGCACCACCCCTCTTTCTAAGATCCATATTTTTTATATTATATTATTTTATATTTTTTATAACAGATGTTTGCACCACCTTTGTTTCAGTTGTTCAATAATACACACTTTTGGGTTAGAAAAAGATTTATTTCGGATATTGAAAAAAATGCAAATGATTGCTTCATTGTTTGTTTTTTGCCTTACGGCTATCGTGTAGCATCTTCTTTAGGGTTCTCTTGAAGTTCAGATGTGGGTGGTGGCTGTAGCGGGGCAAGCAGGCAGAGCCATCTTGGGTCATCAGGCCTCATAATGATCTTGCAAGGAAGGCCTGTTCCACTTCTCAGCCTCCTGGACACAATGGCCGTCTGGATGTCGGAGATGTAGGAGTTCAGTTTTTTTCTCCTTTATTGTAATTTTGTTGTACGAGCGTTTGTACCTGGTGACAGAGGATGCGCTATTAGCATTGATAATTTCCCCAACGCTCCCCAACGCTTACAAACAAAAGTGGTGTTTGTTCTCTTTACACAAGTAAAAATGTAACAACTTACATCTTGTGTCCTTCACAATTACGTGCTGGCTGGCGTTGGTTATGCTTGTTGTAATCTATTGCAGCAAGCAGCGTCCGTGTTTTGTACACAAATGGTGTATGCGCTTTGCTGCATACACCAGAATATGGTTCTGAAAACATTCAAGGTCTGATGTGGTCCTGTTTGGTTGAATGGGAAGGAGACAATGAGAATAACACTGCTGTTAGAAGACTTAACAGAAATGCTTGAATACATACACTGCCCGGCCAAAAAAAAGTCCCCAGGATATCACAAAGCAAATAGAGGGTGCTGCAGTTGGTCAGGTCTAGGTTCAGCAACATTACGTGTTCAAAGAATAAGGTCAGCTGACTACCAGAACATATGGAATGACAAGGTTATTCAATCCATGGATTATTTCTTCCCTGATGGCACAGGCATATTCCAAGATCACCATGCCAGCATTCATCTGACACACATAGTGAAAGAGAGGTTGAGTGGTAAAAGAGTCCAGACCTTAACCCTATTGAGAATCTTTGGGATGTGCTGTAGTAGTCTGACTTTTCACTCCATCATCAATATAATCTTGTATTGATGATGGAAGAGTCAAACCACTGTTTAAGACATAACTCAATGGGGTTAAGGTCTGGACTCTGTGGTCAATTCATGTGTGCAAATTTTTTTTTCACAATGTTAGCACGAAGAAACCGAGCATTATCATCTTGGAAGAAAATATCCATTGATGGAACAACCTGGTCACTCACTATATTCAGGTAGTCAACTCATTATTTGAGCACATGATGTTGCTGAACCTAGACCTGACCAACTGCACCAAACCCTTACCTATTTGCTCAGTGAAATCAAGATGACTTTTGTTTAGGAAGCACATCTAAAAATAAGGCTCATACTATAACAAAGGTTGATGCTCACCTGAAATTTTGAAACGTCTTCACCTGGTGAAGGCAGGCACTGTCAGTGCCTTGTGAGATGCTGAACTTGTAATCACAATGCATCACACATTGTGAGTAAAATAACTGGATCCATACAGGGGACTCAATTCTGCTCTTGTATAATTGTTTGTTAATTACCTTGCATGATCCAGGGCTTATCATCGCTGCGTTCCTCCAGAGGCTATGCTCGCAACAACCGGTGGCCCAAAAATGTTCATTTCGAACGTGGTGTAGCACACCGACCGACATCATCTGCACAAAAGTAATATTATGTGGTGGTTGACATAATTCACCCACGGAACTATGGGGCGGGGGTGTGTTTTCCACACGGACCTTTTAGGCGAGCGGGCTCCTCCTTGCAGTTCAGAGGCTGCATTCCGAACTGGAGGAAGCATGCTCAACTGACGCCCTTTCAAGGACGCTACGTCATAGAACGCTGACAAGCACTGTTCCAAAGTTGAGAACACTCAGAAATTCGCGCCCTTTTCGCACCCTTCGTTTTGAGAATTCTGAATAATTTTCAAGGATGCATCGATGGATCCTCGTCGACCTAAAACACCCACAATCCTCTGCGTTCACCGGCGGGCTATTTAAAAAAAATGGCAGAAGTCCAGTACGTTTTCAAATGTAAGTGAAGTTATTTTAAAATGTTTAGAAGTATTTGTGCCGTAATAATTCACCATGACATGCCGGAAAAAAAACGTTGAGTGAAGAGACTTCTGTTAAACGTATTTGCAGTGCATGGATATGCTATAGTCTTTTGCATGGAGTAATTTGTTAATAGTAGCGAACTCCGATAGTAGTGCTACGTAGCCAGCCATTTTTTACTCACGACTAACAAGATAACCGATTAGCGCATTTCCCGACCGTATAACATAAACACATTTAAAAAAAAAGCGGAAGCGTTCCACACACTAGGAAGTCGTTCCAAACTCCGAACGTTCACGAATGCTAGGCAGCACTCCAGCCTCGACTCCCAAGAACGCTCCATAGATCGCGACTCACAAGGAAGTGCTCTAGCGAGTCGCAGCCTCCAGTTCGGAACACGGCCAGAGTGTGATATTGTTTGGTTCGGCTATATGCCTGTTTATCTTGGTAACATAAAATAAAGTTCCGTTCTGGATACTCCGCCTCCGACTCCCGTCTCTCGGCACTTCAATTACATGAAACCATACGGGCAGCAAACTACTGTATATCGGTCAGCATGACAAAAGATTATGAATGTGCTAACTAGCAGCTCTCGTGGACATATCACATGATATAGGTGACACAAAATCAGAGACATTCGAAGGGCGATCCAGTGATCTAAATAAACAACACAAACCTGGATTCAGGGATTTAGCCTGTACTTGGGGGATGAGACAGATGAACAGCAAAACAACCAACGTGTTTAGTAGCGAGTAGCTGTGCTAACTAGCAGCTCTCGCGCAGGGTACTACATTATATGGTCAGCTGGACATATCATAGGCGCGACACTATTAGCTAAATCTGAGGCATTTGAAGGGCGATCGGAGTGATCTAAATAAACAACACAAACCTGGATTTGGGGATTTAGCCTGCTACGCTAACACCCCCGCCACCATCAAGAACACAAGCTAGAAACATACAGGGCTCACAACAAAACCGTCGCGCAAACACATTATTACAGACATCAAGAGAGCCACTATACAAAGAAAAAAAAGAGAACAAAGTTCACCCAAGGGTACTTAGAATTTCAACAGCAACACAGCCAAGTCAGCATCCGATTCGCAGTCTTAATTTTGTTCTCTCAGTTCACACCATTCATGAAAAGCTCGCCCCAATGTTTACTCGTGTCTGGCCTCTCTGTTTGTCAGTTGCCCTTTTTCGCTTCTTCTGTTCCTCCGACGGTGGGTTCCTGTGTCTCTTTTTAGTCGGCTGATCCATGATGACAATAACAATCCCCTTGCAACTTGTGTTTATATCTAGCCGGTTCCATGTTTGTGGGTGTGTGGTGCTGTAAAGCAGTTCGTTACTTCGCGAGACCCGAGACTACCGCGAGACTTTTGGCAGCGGACCGGGGGCACATTTAACTTTTTTCAGCATTTTCACTTTTTCAGCCCACAAGCACTAGGGGGGGTCGAAGCACCCACCAACCATCAACCCATAAAGTGTAAGAGAACCATCACAGCGACACTTAACCTGCAATTGTAATGTCCAAAAAGCTCAAAAAAGTTGCATAGTTCCTCTATAAAAAGAAGCTTTGGGCAAGCAGTCATTTTTCACAAGGTCGGTAAAAAAGTCACAAAAAGCAACTGAAACTTCATTTAGAGCTGCAATTTTTTTGATAAAGAACAAAAAAGATTTTTCTGACAGGGATGTCTTGAAAGGAGCAATGATAGCAATTGCAAATACTATGTTCAGAGAAGAATGTTAGGAACTTGAGGGCTATTAAACAAGTAGCCCTTCGTATTTTACAGTACCGTTGAAGTAGCTCTTGGGTTCAAAAAGGTTGGTGACCCCTGCTCTAAACAGAACCTGACATCTGCCTTCTAAATATTACTCGTAGCTCAATTCTTTATCACATGGTATAGAAACAACATGGCGCCAACACATCAAGCAGTGCTGACGGTCATCCTGGCCTATAGGCTCACATGCACCCTGCTTCAACTCAACAACTCGTTCCCAACCGTGAAATAGATGTGTGTCTTCAAGGTGTGTGTAGTTGTCTCTGGACTCCGCCATCCACAAGGCTCTCCAACTATTCAGAAAAGAGTGGAAATTCCAATGGCTTGGGAGATAACTGATCGTCAAACTTTGCGGTATTCAAAAATGCTGAGAGAATGTTGATTCAGCGAATATTTTGCATGTGATGAATCGCTGTGTGTGTGTGTGTTAAAATGCTAAACACTGAGCGGAGCTAGCATCTAGGAAAGTGCTTTATACGGTAAATGTTCTATTCATCTATTAATCACATTTATTTAAACACACACACACACACACACACACACACACACACACACACATATGTATTACAAAACGTTAGGGATATCCGGGTGAAATTTCAGGATGAACCTAAAATGATAAGAGATTATTATTAGAGGGGCACTTAATTTGACCTTCTCTAAACCTTTGAATGCACATGTCCAACTGTTCAATGTTTCTGTACTTTTTGCGCGACATGCCGTTCTCTAACAAGGAGCTGAACGGCAAAATTTACTACAGGTGTTTGATCCATGAATCGACCAATACATTTCATTTCAGTTCACATTTTCACATCATGAGACCAAGATGAAGCCTAACAATGGATCAACAGCACCTCGCCGTTGCGAGTCTTCAAACAGGATGTTCTCGGAGGGAAGCGGCCACTGAGCTTCGGGTGTCACAGAGTGCCATCAGCAGGTTGACACAGAAATACAGACAGACTGGAAGAGTCACAGAAAGGCACAGAAGTGGACGTCCCTTTGGCCACATCCCACACACTGACGACCGCCTCATTGAGAACAATGCCCTGCGGACCCGGATGATGAAAGCCACTCGACTCCAGGCACATTTAAGGGAGGTGAGAGGCACCGGAGTGTGTCACGTCAGACCATTTGAAATCGTTTAACATCAGCGTGGTTCTGTGTGCCAGATGACCTGCAACAAGGGTACCTGACCACATCACCAGGCACAGGCGTCATCGTCTTGCATGGACCAGGGAGCATTTATGCTGAACGAGGGACCAGTGGGCCTCAGCGCTCTTCTCTGATGAAAGTCGATTCACGTTGAGCAGAAATGATGGCCACCAACGATGTTGGAGACATCAAGGAGAGCGCTATGCATCAGCCACTGTTGTCACCAGACGAGCGTTTGGTGGTGGTGGTGGTGTTACAGTGTGGGCAGGTGTGTCTAGTCAATACAGAACTGCCCTACACTTTGTGAATGGTACGGCAACAAGCCCATGCTACCTGAATAGCATCATTAATCCATCCAGTCATTGTGCCCCTGCATGAACCACACAGGCCTAACTTCATCTTCATGGACGACAATGCTCCAGCTCATTGTGGTCCCATCATGAGGGAACGGCTGCTGGAGAGTGGGGTACCTCAAATGGAGTGGCCTTCTGCACTTTCTCCAGACCGGAATCCCACAGAAAACCTGTAGGATCAGCCGAGTCGCCGTGTGGACGCTCATAACTCTGTACCCCGGGAACCTCAATGACCTGAGGGCCGCCCCTCAAGAGGAGCGGGGGTGCCATGCCTCAGCACATCACAAGGCAACGTGTGAACAGCATGAGACGTCGTTGCCAAGCTGTAATTGATGCTCAAGGGCACATGATCGCCATTGCATGCTTCTACTTAAATGCCCCGCTTTGATGATATAATATCACTGTAGCGTGAACGTTTTACATTTTCCATAAATTTCCAAATATCAAATAAAAGCCAAATATCCCTAATTTTTTGTGAGTAGTGTGTGTGCGTGTGTGTGCATGTGTATGTGTGCGTGCGTGCGTGTGTGTGTGTGTGTGTGTGTGTGTGTGTGTGTGTGTGTGTGTGTGTGTGCGTGTATGTGTATATATATATATATATATATATATATATATATATACCGCACACACACACACCCTGCACATAGTGGCAAGCCCTATTAAAGGGAATTTGCAATTTGGAAAAATACATTTAAAACCATGACTTTCACATGCTATACGTCTAAAATCTGTCCAACAGGAAATGGAACTTGGCTGATTAGGAATTAATAGCTGAGCTCTGTTTAATCTCCAGTGAGACGCTGCAGAATCATCGGCAGCTCATAGCGATGGCTTCTAGATCCTCTTGGTTTCAAGCTGGATCCTGACCACGCCGGAGCGACCTGTCCTCCCTCACCCTTCCCTCCCTCACCCTACACATTTTCCCCCTTGTTTATCTGTGCTTTGGGAAACTTGGGGAAGGTTTGATGCATATGGTCTGTGTATATAGGGCATTGAAGTGGGGCATCGGACATGGGACAAGCCATGGACATAAACTACACTCAGATTTATCGTTGACCTCCTTCAGCAAAGCACCTTGTTGGTCAAGACATCCTGGAGAAATGTCTCTTGTCATTTCACAGATGCATGCATGTTGGGGTGGGGGGGGGGGGGGTGGGGGGGGGGGGGGGGGGGGGGGGGGGGGGGGGGAGTACTGGACAGGGAGGTTCCTGTCAGTGTTACTATGTTCAGCAAGAGGTGTATATATACATACTGGGGAAGAAAATGTATTATTTATGGGGGAAAAACACATTTAGTTTAAATGTAGAAAAATAAAGCCATCTGGAACTTCTCCTGCCATGTTTTGCCTCCAGCTCTGCACCAAACTCGCTAATGACACTCTTCAGTTGGCCCTCCGCCTTGTACTAATTGGAGAATCCTAATGGTTGAATCAAAACCCTGGGATGGAATATTTTCGTAATCTTTGAGGGGATTCAATTTAAATGTTTTTTTCGCCGACTTCTCCCCCAGAAAAAATACCCCCAAATTGCAGGGGGATCACTCGGATCACCTCGAGCTACGCAGCAAACTGCCCAGAAAATGTGAGTTCAAGTATTCCCTGGAATCCCCTCGTCTGCTGCGCCCCAAGTAGCCCAACACCTCATTACGAAAAGCACCCCATACTTCTACAGCTCTCACCCGACGCTCCGCGGCGTTATGAACTCGGGACCACTCCAACGCAATAACGGTTTGGAGTGGTCCGCGAAAGGAGCATAGTTTTACACCAAGCTGTTGTGAAATTTATAGATATCGGTTTACACAGGGAACGCAACGGAGGCCAAAACAACAGCAGTGAAATTGTGCTTATCGGCAAATCCTGAACACATCGCGATCAACTTGCAGACGCGTTCACTTCTGTCCGTCTACTCGCCTCGCCTTGACTCCGTCTGTCTCGTTTACCTTTCTCATCGCAAACCGCCATTAATAATAATAATAATAATAATACATTTATTTAGAGGCGCCTTTCAGGTCACCCAAGGTCGCCTAATTGACGCTACGCGACTGTGTGAGAGGTCAACATAATCGAGTCAGTTGACTTGTGATAAGTAGGCTAGCTGATTCTGAACGAACTCGTCTTCGAGATAAATTGAATGAATGTTGTAATTGCATTTGTCCATTTAATTGTTGACGTGTGTGCGTGTGTGTGTGTGTGTGTGTGTGTGTGTGTGTGTGTGTGTGTGTGTGTGTGCGTGCGTGCGTGCGCGGCGCGCAGCTTGGCCCCAGTGTACTACACAGCCTAACATACAATGGTACCTCGATTGGTGTACTTGGGTGAACCACAATTAACTAATCTTTAAAGAAGCGGCCAACATATCAAAACCCGCTTAGGATCATCCTGTCTCCTGTATTGATTGTGCTTAATGAATTAAGAGTTTATTCCTGAGCATGAATTCTTCTCTTAGGTATCTTGCATAAATAATGATACGTGCATCTCATGTGCGTTCCACCTGTTGGACGTCATTTGCAAACAAATGCGCGGTTGCTATGGGCTAATGGTGCGTTTTATTATAACCGTCGAACCATCTCGGATCTCGGATCTCGGACGTCCGAGGACATTGCCTAGCGACACGCATGGACACGCCCCTTTTACTCGGACGGAGAACTTGCCTGCTCGGTTGAACTCACAGGAGACCGAGCAAGGGTTCCGACTTCCGAGACAGAATTTACGATGGCTGCGCCCAGTGTCACCTGTTATGTGGCGTCCGTTTCTATGGAGACGGATAGTAATGCTATCTAGCTAGCATGCCAAAATGGTCTACTATCAAGCGACTCCAACGCTTTCACTTCACTAAATATACTGAAATATGAACATACATTCTGCGTCTAGTGTACTGTTCCTGGAATTCTTCCTCAAGGTTGTGTAGGTGAAGCTCATGCGACATGCGACTACCGCGACAATAGCTTTCCGGGTGGCGTCCATGTTTTTCTCCAACGAACTTTGCTCGGAACAATAAACGCTGAACCATCTCGGACCTCCGAAGTGACGTCACCACCGAGATCCGAGATGGTTCGACGGTTATAATAAAACGCACCATAATGCTATGCTTCCCCCAACATGCACCGCGATTGAGTTTAATATTTATTTAATCGGTTATAACCATTAAGTGTTAATATTAATTATTATGTTAATGTACTGTTAATTAAGTTGTTGTTGTATGTGCAGTTGGTGTTGTATTTCGTGAGGTATATGGCGACACCATATGATTTTAATGATGTCGGATGAATATATTAGCTATGGTACCCGGTGTAATTAAGATGACCTGAATATGCTTAAGTGTTTCAGGTACGTCTAGCCACTCTCCTAGACTCATGGAGTGGCCTGGAGGCGGCCGCGCAGGTCAAATGAGTCATGGGCCGGTACCCTCATCATTGAGAACCGAATTATATGGTCCTCGATGTTGGAGGGGTGACCAGCGGTCTCGTGAGTGGCCGCTGCTCACACCGCCTCCTGCGCGCCGGGACCCCTACCCTCCGCGGCGGGGGGACCTCCTGAGACCACCGGAGGACAACGCTGGAAATCTGGTCAAAAATAAGACACACACACACAATAAGGGGTAGGCAGTAAGCTGCTTGCCAGCCTTTGTCTGCCCCTGACTCGCGAACTACGCGAGTTGCCCGTGGGTAGCGTGGTCCGCAAGTCAGGGGCAAACACGGCTTGTGCAGAGCCGGTCTGCTCCCCGCCCATGGGACTCTCTCCCTCCAGACATTCGCACTTCTGACTCTGTCTCCACCACTTCTTGTCTTTTTTTTTTTTTTTAACTTGTCTGTAAGGTGTCCTTGCGTGCGTTTAAAGGCACCTTTAAATAAAATGCATTATTATTATTATTATTATTAATAAATAGTTTCTCACCAACTCGCTTAACGTAAACCGCCAACAGCAAGCCGTTTCAAAGGTAGCCCCCCCCCCCCCCCCTACTCTATATGTAGAGTTCACTCTGTGCATCTGGAAAGAGAGTGCAGATCTAGAGTCTGCTGCCTGAGAGATTGTTTTTGATTAGCGGTGTGATGTCCAACTGGCACGCATAGAAAGGAGACTAATGTGTTAACCCTGCTAGCAGCCTCTAGCTGCTAATGGTACAGTTTAACATCTAAGAACAGCGAAACGGGGCCAAAATATCACGGGGGCCTCCAAGACTCACGCACCGCACACGAAAAACATTTAGCTGCTGACGCAAAAAAAAAAAAATAAATAAATAAATAAAAAAAACCTCCAAAAGTCCTGAAGGCCCGTGGGCCGTGGAGAGCTGTTGTGTGTAAAGCTGCAGAGCGTTAGAAATCCCTCTCTCCTACTCTACCCCCGGTCTCTCTCTGGTTGTCCCTCCTGCCCCCTCGCTATCGGTTCCTTTCAGGCGGCAGCCATGACCACCTGTCTGTGAAAACGGCGTTCATCCAACTGCCTGCAGGGGGCTCGTGGTGGTTGGATGCACAAAAAAAAAAAGGCCAGCCGCCGTGCAAATTCATCTCTGAGTTACTTACTTTGAGAGGTCCGGTTTGACAGTTTATTTAATTAAAAAGTTATTAGGGATGAAATATTCATGCGTTTTAGCTATTGACTTCTGCAAGGCAGACGTTCAATCCATGCCCGCAATGTGCCAAATATGGATACTTTTTGGCTGCTGGTTTCCAAAATACCGAAGCAATGGCTTCAGTTTTTCATCTCAAGCTGTAAAACATTTCAGAGACACTTCATCAATATAAGTGCATGTACCTGCAGTACAATTGTGTGCAACCCACAGCAACAATTCCACTGCAATTCACCTTAAACGCTTGTTTAGATACGACCTCCAAAATAAGAGTGTACGGGAAAAAACTCAACAGAAAGCCACAAAAAAAGAAATGTTTGTTTATTGTGTTGCTGTTTATTGTGAACTTCCTATTGCGAAGCTCACCTTCGACAGGAAAACGGTTTAAAATTAGCCACGCTAAATCTAAACGTCATGCCTGCCTTTATGACAGCCTTGTGTTTAACCTAATGTCTTCTGAGAGGAATAAAAACAGTGTGAATGAAAAAAACTTGATCCATTACACAGAGACAACCATGTGATGTTTGCATGATTGTTTGTTTGTGCAATGTGTTTGTATTTTCAACATGTGGAAAATACAGAGAGTGGACAGAGAGAGAGAGAGAGAGAGAGAGAGAGAGAGAGAGAGAGAGAGAGAGAGAGAGGGCAATAAAGGGACAGAGAGAGAGCCCAAAAAAGATGGGGAGAGAGAGAGAGAGAGAGAGAGAGAGAGAGAGAGAGAGAGAGAGAGAGAGAGAGAGAGGGCAATACAGGGACAGAGAGAGAACCCAAAAAAGATGGTGTGTGTGTGTGTGTGTGTGTGTGTGTGTGTGTGTGTGTGAGAGAGAGAGAGAGAAAGAGAGAGAGAGAGAGAGAGAGAGAGAGAGAGAGAGAGAGAGAGGAGAGAGAGAGAGAGAGAGAGAGAGAGAGAGAGAGAGAGAGGGCAATAAAGGGACAGAGAGAGAGCCCAAAAAAGATGGGGAGTGAGAGAGAGAGAGAGAGAGAGAGAGAGAGAGAGAGAGAGAGAGAGAGAGAGAGAGAGAGAGAGAGAGCCCAAACAAGATGGAAAGAGAGGGAGATGTTTATATTTCAAATGATATGGATTTTGGCATCCCGTGTTTTGGCTGAGAGCAACTGTGGGACGGCGGGGGGGGCGGGGGGGGGGGGGGGGCGGTCTAAACAGTCTTGACAAAAAAAAGAGTGTGCTGAGCAGGCGATGATCAAGCCAGCGACGCGCGCTCACTCACGCTCTCCTCCCCTGTTGTCACGGTCGCTGCGGCGTCGTTCTCCGCTCCGATATACGTCGGTCGGCTCCCGGGCGGGGCCACTCTCCACGCTGCGCCCGGGCTGCACATCTGACTCCACTCCAGCGCCGGAGCGCCGCAGCTAATAACGCTGTGGATCCCCGTCTTTGTTGTCGACTGTTTTCGTGAAATAGAAGCCGTCTTCAAATGCCCCGCCGGTGTTACGAAACATCTTTGAAGTGTGCGTTTGATTTAGGAGCCAGCTGAGCATGTAAAGCGAGGTCGCTCCTCGCATTAAAATCAAAAGCGCATCACACTGTTTCATTCTGCATGCAGTTTAGAAGGTAAACTCCGTTATTTTGGGTCCGGTAACATGGACCAGTCGAGGGACTGTGGTTTTCGGGTTTGTCACGAGATGAATGCCACTGATGAGGTTCCAGAACAATGTCCTCAGTCCACCTAAGAACCCTTGAGCTATATATGTAGGCACTCGTTCCCTGTCCGACCCAGCGTGTCCTACACCAATGGGTCGGGACCCAAAATGGAGCTGAGTCACGGCCTGACATTACGCAGAACATTTTTCTGGGAGTGCGGTTGGGTCTGGTAGAAACACTGAAACTCTATTAGTATTCACTGTCTAACCCCTACATGCTCCTTCATGACCGGTCTCTGTATTCACTGTCTAACCCCTACATGCTCCTTCATGACCGGTCTCTGTATTCACTGTCTAACCCTACATGCTCCTTCATGACCGGTCTCTGTATTCACTGTCAAACCCGACACATGCTCCTTAATGACCTGTCTCTGTATTCACTGTCTAACCCCTGCCTTCTACTTCACTGCAATTCTCTGTTCAATATCTAACCCCTGCCTGCACCTTAAAGACCTCTCTCTCTCTGTATTCACTGTCTAACCAATACCTACTACTTCAATACAAGCCTCTGTGTTCACTATCTAACCCCTGCCTGCACCTTAAAGACCTCTCTCTCTCTGTATCCACTGTCTAACCAATACCTACTACTTCAATACAAGCCTCTGTGTTCACTATCTAACCCCTGCCTGCACCTTAAAGACCTCTCTCTCTCTGTATCCACTGTCTAACCAATACCTACTACTTCAATACAAGCCTCTGTGTTCACTATCTAACCCCTGCCGACACTTTGATGCCTCTTGATGGGGGGGGGGGGGGGGGGGGGAGGGGGTCCGGTTGTTGGTGGCGTTGGAGCTGCAGGTGAGAGAGTGGAGTGGGAGGGGCGAGCAAGCAAGGGTCATAGCTGGGTTGGAGAGTTAATCACTCCTAACTCACCCGCTGCACACTCGCTTGCTCGCCCCTTCGCTGTGATTTACAGAGAAGACCTCCCGCAGGTGGTGTTCTACTTAGAGAAAGAGCGAGGGAGGGGGTTTGAGAGGGAGAGAGAGGGGAGGGTTGAGAGAGAGCGAGGGGAGATAAATAAAATAGAGAATGGGGAGGGAGAAGGCAGAGGGAGAGAGTGATAATAGAGAAAACACGAGAGGGTGATAGAGGGAGAAAGGAGGAAGCGAGATACAGTGCGAGCGAGAGAGACAATAGAGTGTGTGAGAGAGAGATAGAGAGAAAGCTACAGAGTGATAGAGGTGTGAGAGTGAGCAGAATCTGAAAATGACAGATCAACTCATTCAGTTCGTCAGTGCGTTTGCGTGTGCACGACCCGTGACGTATTTCACGAGCGTTTTCACACACCCACACACACACACACACACACACACACACACACACTCACACACGTCTTAATGGGATAGAATGAAAACTATTTGAGTCATCTCCAAACGTAACCACTATGAATAAAACCCTGAAACATTCACCAAAAGACGTCGATGTGACGTGTGCCAACGTGGGACACGGCACCAGCGGCTTGTTCCTGTGATGAACGTCGCTCAGTCGGTTCACTGGCGCTCACAACACATCACAGGACCAAACCGACATGCCCGGTAATAATTGTGGTCGTTAGCAGGGGGGGTCCACTTTGCAGACCAGGTGCGGGTCTGTGGCGTCCCTGATTAAGACAAATGAAGCAGGTAATTGTCTAGTGTGTGTGTGTGTGTGTGTGTGTGAATGTTGACGTGTGTGCGCATGTGTGTGTGTGTGTGTAGTGTGTGTGTGTGTGTGTGTGGCGTGTGTGCATGTTTTAACAGTGGAGCTGGAGGTAAGCACATGTCATCAAGTCCTTCCCAACTTCAAATCAAGCGCTGTATTTAGATCTGTTTTATCGCCAGGGTATCCCAGAACAACAAACCCATTTGCCTGGCAGATGGGGGCAGATGGGGACAGATGGGGACAGATGTTGCCGATGTGTGGCCCTCAAGCCACAGGTCCACTGCTGCCTGAACCCGCCGTTTAAACAAAACAGAAAAGACTTAAAATACAGCAGATGAAATAATACACTCTGGACAATTTAATGAAGACGCGTGACAAATCCGAACTTGAAGTGAAGGACAGCGGGATCTAACAACGCAAAAATAACCACATCATATCACAGAGGGACACATCCACGTTAGAGGTGGGTCAGGGGTAAAGAAGAAGAAGAAGAAGAAGAAGAAGAAGAATTACTCTTTTGATCCTGTGAGATGTGAGGGAAATTTGGTCTCTGCATTTAACCCAATCGTGAATTAGTGGAAAATACACTCAGCACACAGTGATGGTGAGGCACACAGTGAGGTGAAACAAACACTAATCCCGAGGCAGTGAGCTGCCAACAGCGGCGCTCGGGGAGCAGTGAAGGGTTAGGTGCCTTGCTCACAGGCACTTCAGCCGTTTGTACTGGTCGGGGTTCGAACCGGCAACCCTCCGGTTACAAGTCCGAAGCCCTAACCAGTAGCCGCGGCTGCAAAAAGGTCTCTTCATGTGGGCCCTAAATCTGAAAGTCAGCGTTGAACTATGTCCTGGAAAGACTTTTAAGAGATTGTATGGGCGGGGTCTGAATCGCCCGGCCCCCTTCGCCATGCTGTGTTTGTTTTGCTCCTCCTCAGTAGGCCCCCGTCTCTGTGATGTGAGGGGCCCGACCATGTGACTATAACGGTAACTGCTTTCCCGCTGGTATCCGCAGGGGGGGGGGGGGACAGTCTCCGCCCATTAACTGGCGTGAAGGAACAGAAAGGACATTGGATGTCACGGATCATTTTCCTCGATGCTTAACGCACCCCTTTGATAACCCGTGATGACATAACATGAAGTAGATTGCGGATTTAGCATCGCCCCATCGCTTGAAAACTGTGATTAACGACGTAGACGCAAATAAACAAAAGACCTGTGCGACGACCACAGTGTGTGTTCCCCCCGACCGCCGAGTAGCGTGCAGGACAAAAACAAGATCAACAACGGCTTTAACACTCCAGTGAAAATGCCAACGACCCTGTGTGGGATTTACAGCCCTTGAAATTGCCCCCTCCGTTTATTTGCGGGCTGTGACTGCTGCTCGTCCCTCAGACTACGCAGTCGGACGTAATTGGAAACATGGCGACCGCGGACCGGTCGCCATGTTTACGAGCTCCGGCTGCTCTCACGCCATGGGGTCAACCCCTTCTCCCCCCCCCCCCCCCCCCTCTCTGGAAAGACGGGGAAGACTTTAGTCCGTGAAAGGATTTGTCTTTTGAGATAGCCAACACAGGCAGACCTTGTCTTCAATAACACAAACATTCCCACAGACTTTATCGGACGTATTTTAAAGCCGTCCATGTAAACACAAGCTTTTGTGCGTCTTAGCCTTTAAATAATTATACGATCGCGTTTATTCGCTGGGTTTTCTTTGGGTTGGGATCATCGCGCATCGCGGCTCCAACAATCCAACGGTGTGCTGCAGCTCGTTGTTTGGGGTTTCCAGCTCCAGTCCGGGGCTGTGTTTGTTATTGAAGAACAAACACAGCCGAGTCTCTGTGTGTGTGTGTGTGTGTGTGTGTGTGTGTGTGTGTGTGTGTGTGTGTGTGTGTGTGTGTGTGTGTGTGTGTGTGTGTGTGTGTGTGTGTGTGTGTGTGCCTGTGCGTGTGTGTGCCGGTGCGTGTGTGTGCGGGCGTGGATAAACTCCCTCCCAACATCTGGAAGCGTGCTTAATGATCATTTAAAAACAAGACGAACGGCTCGGCGAAGTGACAGGGGGGCGTGGCGGCGCTACCCTGCGGTCGGGGTCTCACGCTTGCTTCACGTGCACACGCCGATCGCGCACGTCACCGTGGCCGCGCGATCACGACGCGCGCGCTCTCCCCGTGGAGGAGAGAGTGGAGCATTGGAAGGATGGAATGAAGGGGAGAGAGAGAGAGAGAGAGAGAGAGAGAGAGAGAGAGAGAGAGAGAGAGAGAGAGAGAGAGAGAGAGAGAGAGAGAGAGAGAGAGAGAGAGAGAGAGAGAGAGAGAGAGAGAGAGAGAGAGGGGAGAGAGAGAGAGAGAGAGAGAGAGAGAGAGAGAGGGTAAGAAAGTCATTCTTGTCTCCCGCTGTGATTTAAGAAAGAGATCAATTCTCGCAGCCCACAGTGATTTCTATACAGTGTAACGAGGGGAAGGGAATCGGGGGGGTTTGATATCAAAAGAACACCCCACGTTCAGCGCGTTGTGTTTTCTGGAGCCCGCTGGGGCGCAGTGGTCGTGCTTGTTATTACATTAACCTGCCCGAGCGAGGAAGGCTTCGTGTTTTGCGTCTGATGCTCACAGGATCCTTTTTTCTGCTCAGGGCCCGCACTGCTGTGGGACTTCGTCCAGTTGTTTCATCTTATGTGAGAATGTGGACGATGCCAGGGTCCGAGGCCGGTGTCACCGGCACTTCAACGAAGAAGTTCCTGTTTAGGCCCATCCACATGCATAGCTGCTGTCAGCCCCGCTGGAATAGCAGGAGGCCACTCCAATAGTATGTTCTGCCAACTTATTCCATTTGAAATGTATTATTTAATATCATACATGTTTAAAAGTACGTGCATTCATATTGTATATACAATATGTGGGGATCTACAGGAGGTCTAACCTCAGGAGATCAAACCTTCTCTCGGTCTGATGTTTGTGTTCTCTCTCCCCCCTGTTTCTCTAGTCTGATTTTTTTTTAATCCCCAACCGTCACTCATCCTACCCCCCCCTTTCTATTTCTCACTCACTCACTCTAGCCTCTATCTTTAGTAGGCCTTGTTTTAATTTTGTGTAGTTGCGTGGAATGTATGAGAAACCAATGTTAATGTTGTAAATTAAACTTCAATTTTATTATTTTCAATTCAACTCAATTTGAATATTTTTAAATATTTTGAACAAATCCAAATGGTGGATGAACTGTCAGCAAAAATGCAGTCGATCTTAACCACAATCTAAACCAATCAGTGCTCTGGAAAGTGCCTAATTAATTTGATTTATCAACGTTGATTTCGGATCATAATTTATTTTCTTCCAATGTAATAACCCTGATGAAAGTGTCACCCTAGGGCACTTAATTACACTGTGATCATATCAGACTAACTCAATTGTCCTTCTTTAGTTGGTTAACCTTTGGTGCCATCTTGTGGCGAACTGTGGTGATGCATTGAAAGCTCAACTAAAATGCGTTTCGTCAGCTTTGTTAACGTGGAAGAAGCACAAGCGAAACATCAGCCTTCAAAATAACAGTCTGCATATTATAGGACCCCCATCAATCATTGTTCAACGGAGCAAACAACAAATAATTAGCACAAATACGTCCTTATATATGTGTGACATATTGTTTGTAATCCATTTTATATACTTTATATGAATTACCAAAAGTTGATGAGCCCAACAAAGCTCTTACTTTGAAGGCCGAAAGGAGGCGAGCCGAGCTTGTCTGGAGAGCCAGGGATTTCTAAACGATTTGTG
Source organism: Urophycis tenuis (assembly GCA_036785325.1). Lineage (NCBI taxonomy): Eukaryota > Metazoa > Chordata > Actinopteri > Gadiformes > Phycidae > Urophycis > Urophycis tenuis. The sequence continues at coordinate 8,684,296 of JAXIVH010000011.1, forward strand.
CAGGAATGGACGCAAAAAGAGAGGAAAGCATCATGCAAAACCATGCATTTAGCCTCAAATGAACCACGAGCGACAGCGTACGTGTCGTTGGACAGGGTTTAACCTTTCAGCGATACTGCCACATCAGCAACGCTGCCGCTAACCAACCAGATCATCGGTAACTCGTCTCAACACAATACCCCCAGTAACATCACAGATTGGAGACCCTCGTCCAAATAACCATATTACTTCTCATGAGTGCGTTTCGTCTGTAGAGGATTCGCTGTATTAGTCTTTGAAAAGTGTTAGTGATGGCAGACAGCATCATGAGTAAAGCTGCCACGATGGAGATCCCCATCAACAGCAACGGGGATACTGGGAGTCTGGCAGGGGATGACAGCCTCGAGCAGGTAAGAGACCATGGACAGAATATATGTGCAAAAAAAACAAACAAATGCAGCGTTTGTAAACGGCGTGTTATTCTCCAGTGGATGATATATAACGAGCACTTTGCTGATGCTTTTGACGTGAGATGTTATGTCTGTTATCTAATCCTGCCCAGGCCTATCCGCGTCATAACATCCGTGTTCAGAGGATAGCACCAGACGTTCATATTTGATTTAAAAAAAATAAATAGGAGATTGAATCACGCTTCATTACTGTACTGCTTTGTGTTGTGTCGTGCCCCATTTCTACACAGGCTGCACAGATTCAATGGAGCTTAGATGAAAAGGTAGGGAACTAGACGAGAAGAAATACATGACACTGGACCTGCACACTTCATCATTATGGTTCTCTATGTTGACCTCACGCACTGGAGAGGGCTAACATCTACCCCCTAATAGGCCTACGATATTATATATATACTCTGTATGGACTTCAAATGTCCCTCCTGACTACATTTCTAAAATCCATTACATTACACTACACAAGATTTGTTTGTGAGGTTTTTGTTAGGGCCAGTCTCATCTAGTGTCTCATGTTTTAGACTATACTTGTAGCTTTTAACTGATGACCAAATAAAAAATGCAGTTAATATGATGACTTAAAAATATGGTGTTATAGTTAGGTAATACAACAATATATAAAGACAAACAAACACACATATAATACACTGAAAACACTGTATGCCAATAGTGGTTAAATAATGTGTTGGGGTTATCAGGTCATGATGTGGTGATGAAGATAATATGTTGGGGTTGTCAGGTCATGATGTGGTTATGAAGATAATGTGTTGGGTTTATCAGGACTTGGTGTGGTAATGAAGAGAATGTGTTGGGTTTATCAGGACTTGGTGTGGTTGTGAAGATCATTTGTTTGGTTTATCAGGACTTGGTGTGTTTATGAAGATAATGTGTTGGGTTCATCAGGACTTGTATGAAGAGAATGTGATGGGTTTATCATGACTTGGGGGGGTTACGAATAGAATGTTTTGGGTTTATCAGGACTTAGTGTGGTTATGAAGATAATGTGTTGGGTTTATCAGGACTTGCAGCAGGTCATGGTGTCGGGACCCAACTTGAACGAGACCAGTATTGTTTCCGGGGGCTATGGCGGCCCAGCAGGGGGGATCATCCCGACCAGCTCCATCAAAGGTACCCCGACTCTCCCCTAACCTCCCCCCTCACCCCCCCACCCCCCACCCCCCCCCCCCCCAAAACAGCGTGAATCTGAAGTTGGCACCGTGCTTTTTTCATACACCTACTGTATATTCTTAGACTGTTGCAGGGCGGCCGAAGAAAAATACAAATGTGTATGTGTTCTTCAGACTCTGGAGAGGCTGTGTTAGTTTGTAAATGTTCAGCCACTAATTCAGCGAGATTTGTAAATAATGCACAAGAAAATGTAGATGGATAGATAGATGGGTACTTCATCGAAAGCAGTGTATGTCATTTTATTTTATAACCAATGACCAACCAATGACCAAAACCAATGTCTACTTCCAAATTGGGAAAGTAGGATTGCCATTGTCAGGTCTGTGTACGCACACCCCTTCTGTTAAGTGCTTTCACAAGAATGTTGGCGTCAAGTCTATCCTACTGTATTTCTCTTCCAATATGACCTTGTATGTCAGCCAGAGGTTGTGGTTGATCAGTGTATACTGGCATATTCCTACATAGGCCCCGCCGTTCGTTTCAACCCTGAATATCTGGACCGAAGGAGATCTCCTGACCACAGAGAAGGTGTTGGTGTGCAAGCTTTTGGTTTATTTAAACTATTCGATCTTGATCTGTATCGACTCTTTTCCCTGTTGGTTTTGGTTCAGTTTATTGCCTGAACGAAGGATGCCGATAACACTTGCCTGTACCGCTGTAAACCGCTTCTTCGACGTCAATAACAGTTGGCAGCGCGTTTCAAGATAAGAGTTCATGATATTCTGGAGGCTGTTCTGTGGAATGCTTTGTTGATGAATGTTTATGAACACCGGTCATCACGGGCTTCGCTGTTTGACAACCTTTGAATGGCGGCTTGGACGTCTAACTTTGCATCCTACACTCGTTTTAAGTTTGTTTTGTTCTGAACCTCCTAACTCTGCATGGTAAAACGGCACAATTCATTTTCCCTCTTCAGAACCATTTAACTGCATCGACTTTTTCTGAATGTAATGTATTCTTGATCTTGAAGACATCAATCTTGTTATACAGTGGATATCAAATGGCTTCACGCCTTGCTGCTTCAGTCAGTCATTCTTCATCCCATTTACTTTTGTTTTACTGTTCATTTAGTGTTTTGCCCCTTTCACACATGTAGTTTCACCCTGCAAAGTTCCTGAAGATTTCCTTCATAAGGTCATGAGTGAATAGGAACTGGGATCGATATTCCGGGAAATCCGCAATGTAAATTTGCCCCCTCAAGACCAGATCCATAAGTGTTACACTACAGACTGTCCCTTTGACCATTTATTCCAGAATTACTATGCCACATGTGCAAATCGTGATGGAAATCTTCCAGAAAGTAGCTGCATGTGTGAATAGTGAAAAATCACTAGCGGTGCCTTCGTGGCTCTCCCAGTAATTTACCAGGAACTACGCGTGAAAGGGGGCTTTAGATACACCCATCCATAGTAAGTATGACAAAATAAATGTCTCCTAACATAATAATACCTTTGATATCCACATCTGTCTGCCTTGCTCCTGCCCCGTCCGTAACCCTAACATCAGCACCATTATGTCCTCAGCTGTGTGTGCTCGACCATCCTGATATTCTGTACATGACGTCACTTTGAAGAGCCACCAAAACACCCAAATCTGACCACAGCAACCGCACCGCCTCTGGCCAAACACTGGCGCCACTCAGACTACTGTTCCTGATTTCCTGCTACCGCTTTTATTACCGTTTTCTGATTCGCTGACAAATCAATGTTGACCAAACTCGAGCCAATCAGATAAGACAAAACTTTACGGCCCGTTTTGACTGACATTTGGGTAGCATGATATGCTCCCCCAATCAGCAAACATAAAAACATAAACATAAAGACACAAAAAGAGCAAGCAAAAAGAGCAAGTGCATCTAAAATCCAAACATTGAGCACACGTCTCCTGCGGTACAGCTGTGGTTAGATTCTGAAGAGCGTTCGGTGGCTCTTTAACCCTCGGCGCGCCTCCTGTCTCCCTCTCATCGCCACGCTCATTCCAGACATCCGCATGAAGGCCCGCGCTGCTAACATCCAGCACGGTCCGGCTTCAGCCCCCCCAAACACCAGCGTTATGCAGCACCACCCAGGTACTGCACACCATCACCCACCACCACCATCACCACCATCACCCAGGTAACACCCACCCACCCAGCACCCCCTCCCATCCTTCTCATGCCCCCCCCATGTCACAATCCCAGCCTTTGTGTGGGGAGAGGCATGATGATCAATGATTCCCAACCCGGGAATGGTACATGGCCCCCTGTTGGTCTGCCACGGAACTGCAGGTGGTCCTTGACCAAACAAACAAATGAATACCTATGAACCGTGAACATGTACCGTCAATAGAGTGTATTACATTACAGTGATGGGGCCAGGGTGGGTTTGGATGTCCGCAATCTATAGGCATCCCAAAGGAGATGCCCCCTAGCCCCTACCTGCTCCATAGTGACATGTATCTGAATTGACTGGACAGGAAGTCGTTTTTGGAAGTTTTGGAAGTTTTGGATAAAAGCGTCTGCTAAATGACTAGTCACTAAAAGTAGTAGTTGTATTCATATTGATTATTGAATTTATGTATTGATTATTGTGCTTTAAAATGATTATGGATTTATTGATGTGTGTATTTATTGATTGATGATTTGTGTTTATTGATTATTGTGTATACGTATTGTTGATTTGATTAGTATGTATATTTGTTGATTATGGATCATTGTATTTATCTATTGCTGATTGGTATGTGAATTGACTATTGTGGGTATGTACTGACCATTGTATATTGATTGTGTTGTGCGGTGTGTGTTACGGTGTCTTGTGTGTGTGTTTATTGATTATGGATTATTGAGTGCACACATTAACTGGCTCGATCGACAGGCTCCATGCACCACAGCACCAGCAGCTCTGGCCTGGCGTCGGAGGAGGTGGCCCGGGGCGTCGCCGTGGAGAAGCTGGACAGCGTGAAGAAGTGGGGCATCAACACCTACAAGGTGGGTGGGGGGCTGGATGCTGCGTGGGGTTACCGTGGTTACGTCTCTGTGTCTGTCCAGGTGTGGTTGGATCTACTGTTTGATCATTTTGCCAACACGCCCCCCCCCCCCCCCCCCCCCCCCCCACACACACACACACACACACAGACACACACACACACACATATACACACACGCACACACACACTCACACACACACACACACACACACACACACACACACACACCCACACACCCCGTGCCGTGTGTTCAGATCAAATCTGAACACTGCATCCTGTCAGAAAACTATTTTTAGGTCAATGTGTGTGAATGGACAAATGTGTGTGTGTGTGTGTGTGTAGCTGTTTTGTAGAGATTGGGTGTTTCACAATGGTCCTCAGTAAGCCAATATGAATATGAATATTAATAGAGACATTCTATTCTATACTATTAACTGTATCTGTACTCTACATTAAAATCAAGCACCTACTGGGTTTCATCCTTGATTTTGAAATAACAATATATTTCACATATAATAAATATGTAATAATTTATTTCATATGTGACAATACAATTCATATTGAAAACACAATGTAATCATCACATTCCCATGTGTTTCATCAGCAGCAGCTTCATACATATGATGTATAATTGATCCAACATGTATCTGCATGTCCCCACAGTGCACCAAGCAGATGCTGTCGGAGCGCTTTGGCCGGGGGTCCCGGACGGTGGACCTGGAGCTGGAGGCCCAGATCGAGGTGCTGCGGGAGACCAAGGTGAAGTATGAGCAGGTGCTGAGGCTGGCCACCGCCCTCATCAGCCACTTCAACAACATGGTGCAGACCCAGCAGGCCCTGGGCGACTCCTTCGCTGACCTCAGCCAGAAGTCCCCGGAACTGCAGGTGAGCCGCCACCTCCAGTACCTCAATTGTCCAGTACCTCACTCCTCCAGCACCTCACTCCTCCAGCACCTCACTCCTCCAGTACCTCACTCCTCCAGCACCTCACTCCTCCAGCACCTCACTCCTCCACTACCTCACTCCTCCAGTACCTCACTCCTCCACTACCTCACTCCTCCACTACCTCACTCCTCCGCTGCCTCACTCCTCCAGCACCTCACTCCACCACTACCTCACTCCTCCACTACCTCACTCCTCCAGCACCACACTCCTCCAGCACCTCACTCCTCCACTGCCTCACTCCTCTAGTACCTCATTCCTCCAGCAACTCACTCCTCCAGCACCTCACTCCCCCACTACTTCACTCCTCCAGCACCTCACTCCTCCACTACCTCACTCCTCCAGTACCTCACTCCTCCAACACCTAACTCTTCCAGAACCTCAATCCTACACTACCTCACCAGTTATTTTTTGTGGACCGCATTGTGGTCTTTGTTCATTCATTTGACTCAGTACATGAATTTATTCATTGATGGACGTATTGGTACGGTCAATTACCATTTTATCCAAAGCTACTGACTGGCGAAGATCAGAACAATCAAAGCATACAACAACTAGCATACAACAAAAGAAATCACGTGACCAGACTAGACCAGCAGGTCCTCCGGCAGCTGGCTGTCACCTTGAATGGTTTGCTGACGGTTGTGAACGCCGAGCCTCGTTAGACCGTCCAGATATTAGAGCTTGCGTTTCGCAATATCAGCCCGGCTCTTGCTGGGATTTTGCAATTGATTTCCAGATGCTGCTGCAGCCGTACGTTGTTGAAACAAACTCAATCAGATTGACACTCCTGCTCTAATCGCCTTTGCAGACTACTGCTGAAAGTAAAGCAAAGAATATAATCTTCTGAGAAAAGCCTCCCGTGCAAATTTCTGTTCGTCTTTTAACATTGTTATTCGGGTCTATATCAGATAAAGATGTTTCGATTGCTCCATACATTGCTTTCCTGTGTGCAAGGTTGAATGGAGTGAATTGACTCAGAAACCAATTTGAAAGTTAACAGTTAACTGAGCTACTTTCGTGCTCACCTACAGTCTACTCACTTTTGTGTTACCTTCCCTGTTCAGTACACGGTCTTCAGTTAAGTTCTCTCTCTCTCTCTCTCTCTCTCTCTCTCTCTCCCCCCCCCCCCCCCCCCCCCCCCCCCTCTCCTCTCTCGACAGGATGAGTTTGGTTACAACGCGGAGACCCAGAAACTGCTGTGTAAGAACGGAGACAGTCTGCTGGGTGCCATCAACTTCTTCGTCTCCAGCATCAACACCCTGGTCAACAAAACCATGGAGGACACCCTACTCACCATCAGACTGTATGAGAACGCTAGGTAAGAAGGAGGAAGGGTGAGGGAGAGAGGGAGAGACAATGGAGGACATCCTTTCAACCATCAGACTACACAAGGGGGGGTGGGGGAGAGGCGGGAGCGAGGTAGATAAAAGGGAGGGAGGGGTAGAGAGAGAGAGAGAGAGAGAGAGAAATGGAGGCAGAACAGTTCACTAATTGGCTGTCCATTCATTTTCCGAATATCGATTTATCACTTGCTTTGTGGGATTAATTGCGTGATGATGCATATTCAATCACACAAAAAATGCACTCACACAAAAAGGACAATGACTCTATCAATCTCTATCACTCTGTGTGTGTGCATGCGTGTGCATGCCTGTGTGTGTGCTTGCGTGTGTGTGTGTGCCTGTGTGTGTTCTTGCGTGTGTGCATGCGTGTGTGTGTGTGTGTGTGTGTGTGTGTGTGTGTGTGTGTGTGTGTGTGTGTGTGTGTGTGTGTGTGCGTGTGTGCGTGCGTGCGTGCGTGCGTGCGTGCGTGCGTGCGTGCGTGCGTGCGTGCGTGTGTGTGTGTGCGTGTGCAGGCTGGAGTTTGATGCGTACCGCTCGGACCTGGAGGAGCTGAGCCTGGGGCCTCGGGACGCGGCGGCGGCCGTGAGGATGGACGCGGCCCAGCAGGACTACCAGCTCCACCGAGACAAGTACGAACGCCTGCGCAGCGATGTCTCCATCAAGCTGAAGTTCCTGGAGGAGAACAAGGTCGGTAGCAAACCAATTTATTGTTATTATTATTATTATTATTATTATTATTATATTGGGGCTCAGTGGGTAGAGCGGGTGGACAGAGCGGGTTGTCCACTAACCGTAGGGTCGGCGGTTCGATCCCCTTGATCCCCACTTCCAAAACTGTCTGCATGTCGAAGTGTCCTTGAGCAAGACACTGAACCCTGAACCCCAACTTGCTCCCCCGGCGCTGATCATAGCAGCCCACTGCTCCTATGTACAATAGGATGGGTCGAATGAAGAGAACGAATTTCGTTCCATGTCTAAAAAACATGGGAATGACAAATGAAGACCACAAGGTCCCAGTAAAATAAAAAATAAAAATATGTTATTATTATTATTAGGGTGTTTGGCTCAATGTCCAGTCTGCCTACGGGCAGACTAGACATTGAGCAAGATCCCCGCTCACCCCTTCCTGCTAAGTAATGACCTGTATCTGAATTCACTGTCAGTTGCTTTTGACAAAGGTGTTTGATAAATAACGAATGAACTCCCCTTATCTGCTGCCTCCTCCTCACTCCTCTCCTCCTATGTCCTTCTCTCTCCTCCCGTTCTCATTTCCTGTCTCCTCCTCTCATCTCCCATCTCCTCTTGCTTTCGTCTCCTGCCTTCTCCTGTGTGCTCTCCCCCTCCGCCTCCCCTGTCCTGTCCTGCCTCCCTGCAGGTGAAAGTGATGCACAAGCAGCTGCTCCTCTTCCATAACGCCATCTCTGCTTACTTCGCCGGCAACCAGCAGCAGCTGGAGCAGACTCTGATCCAGTTCAACGTCAAGCTAAAGCCCGGCGCCGACAAACCCTCCTGGCTCGAGGAACAGTAGACACACCGCCACACGGCAGGTGGTGGTGGTGGAGGTGGAGGTGGAGGTGGTGGTGGTGGTGGGGGTCTGATGGTGATGAAGTGGACTGATTGTAGGGTTTAAGACGCTGGTTTGGTTTTGGGGAAGTATGTAAAGACGATGACTCGTCTCGTCGAATCAATATCACTCCGCTTTCATAGGTCGTGCAATGATGTCAATTGTGTTTAGCTTCTTTCAGTTTTGTTTGATCATTGATGTATGTGGATTGATAAATTTAATTCCTACCGCTTTTGTACGCATTAGACTTTATTGCACAATCATTTGCCATGTGTGTCTGGTTATGGTTTTCCGTGGAGAGCGCCAACCTGTGGAGGAATCCATCGCTGACCAGTGTTTCACCTTCTTATTCTTCTGTTGATCCGTCGCTCCATCACAGACATGGAGAGAATCCATTTACACGCAAAGACAGATATTCATGAACTCACAATCAATCGAAACCAATCATCGAAACAAAGTGGACTTTCTGATCCTTTTCTCAGACTAGGCAGTCCAAGGAAGTCCAAGTTTGGGTTTACTAACTTAGCGTATGTCTGTTATTACCGCAGTTCCTAGTACATAAGCCAATAAATCTCGAAGCATGTAAAGAATATTTTTGGTGATCTGTTTAGCCAGGCCTTGCAACAGAAGCTCAGAAAACATATTTTTATGGCTTGGATGTCTTGAATTGAATTGTGAGGTAACAATATAATTATCAAAGAATACCCTTCTGTAATTGTAGATGAGAGTATAACACATTTGACAATTGGTTAGAATTGGTTATGTGAAATGGATGGTGTCACATGAGGGATGTGATGCTGGTTTTCTTCAGGATGTGATGCTGGGTTTCTTCAAGGACACAAAAACTTTTTGATTTCATATTTTTCTATTTCCAATTACTGACGTGTTACTTTTGCACAGCTACAAGGTTTGTTGTAGTATTATGTTATGTTTTCTGATTTCTCATCCTGTTTCGTCATAGTTTGTTTTCTGTGTCTAATACTGTAGGTATCCGTGGGATTGGGTGCAGGATACCTCACTGTGTACTTTTGTTTTTCTATAGTCAGAAGGATGTTCGGCACTCTGTGATGTACATGAAAATACATTCTAATATATCTAAGGGGCTGTCTGTCTTATTATTCTGTGATGGATAGTGAGACATGTTGACAAATGTGGGATTCATCATTCTGATAAGGTGTGTGAAAACCCTCAGAAATACGAGGGAAGAACTTCAGAAGAAGAACACAGGAGAATACATTTTGTTTGAAGAGAAAAGTGTACAGACGTAATGCATGTAGGCTAGGCATGAGACGTTTCCATCATGTGGTATGCGTCTTAAAATACTGAAGAGTTCACCCCCTCTAGTGGCGTAAATTGTACCAAACGCGTTAATTGTGAAAGTTTGCCCAATTAGAGTGATTGTTTTCTTGTCATTTTGTATGTAAGAAGAAGGCTTTTATGCACACTAACGACAGGTGTGGGTTAAAACGATAACATAAAGGTGCGTAAACATTTTTACACGTAATGGCTTGCGCTCTGCGCCTCAACATCATATGTGGCTTTCTTACAAAACATGCATTCTTAAAAAGTCATAAAAAAAAACCAAAATGTAAATGCTGTACGCACGCTGAAGAAGTATTTAAAGCACCATCGCTAGTATTCACCTACCGAAGACTCCATTTAACAGCTCACAGTTCAATCATTGTTTAACTCTCTAATCGCTCAGTCTACAGTCCACACTACGGTCACTATAAACGATCGATGTGGTGAACCGGTCACCCAACCCACCACCTCTCCACTTGCCGTGCGCGTAAACGCACGCAGAGAGAGAAATAGGTCTCTGCGGACCACAAGTGGGCGCGTCAGGGGGGCAGAGCCGGAACATGGACCTGAAAGGGTTAACTGGGTGTGTACTGCCAGGTGACTACAGCGGTTCGTCCGGCGAGTCCACTTGAGATTCATTAGCAGTTCGTGCTGTTACACGAGCGAGTACACAGAAACAGTCCCGGGGACAGTGGTGGACAATGCGAAATTTGGATAACGGGAAGCGCCTCGAACAAAACTAAAGGTAAGGCTTTTTTTTATTTATTTATTGGAAACACACTGAAATTACGTGGCCAAACGGCCAACCAAAACAATAAACTGTATAACGTTGGTTGTCGCCACATATGTTTCCCCTCAGTCAGTTCACTCCAGCTTGGAAGTTTTCAGACTTCAGAGGCAACAATGTAAAGTAATCGCAGTTTGAAGGACTGAGTAAATACTTCTTAAAGTCAACCTTTGATCGTCCAATCTTCGTGCCAAGCTTCTTGTTTATCATGTAAACAAGATGAATCACTTTATGACCTCAACTTTTTATAACTGCGTGGTAATAGCTGCGGTTCCACACCTATTATGAAGAAAATTGTCCTGTTCTGACTGTGAATCCTATGACAGATGGCTCGGTCCTGTGACGTCATGTAGGACATTTGCCATGACTACCCCTCACCCCATCGGTCCAAGAGCTTTTGGGTAGAAGATGCCACCACCTCCACCACCACCACCTCCACCACCACCACCACCACCACTTCCACCACCACCGCCTCCACCACCTCCACCTCTCGGTCCGGGCATGGGCTTCAAGGGTTTCACCAAGAGTGCGCATCGGCGCTCCCGGATGAGGAACTTCAACTGGGACACCCTGCCCAAGGCCAGCGTGGTGGGCAAGCACAACATCTGGACGGCCCAGCGAGAGCAGGGGGAGTACGAGCTGGACACGGCCCACATGGAGGAGCTCTTCAGCCACGGCACCCCGGGGTCGGGCTCCCAGAACCCCAAGGTCCTGCACCGCCAGAGCGTCCAGGGGCTTCCTCCCTCCGCAGGCGGAGGGGAGAGTGTGAGTACCACCAGGGTAGGGTGGGGTGTGGGGTGGGGAACTATGTTTCCTATGGTGCATCACTCCGCATCAGATCCTGAGCCTGTCCTAAACCACGCCAGATACAAGTCAAACTTGAGACGTACATATTTCTAACCTAGTATCTAAACCTAACCATTATATAAACTAGAACCTAAACATAAAGGATTCATATGTTAAAAATTTATCTGGAGACAGTTAATCATAAAATGGCTGTGATCATTTGAGACCACTCTCTCCAATATTGTGAATTTTAACTGCAGTACCCATTTTAAACACTGTCAATGACACGTATTGTACCTTTAACCATCTCTAAGACAATACCTAAACATAACCATCTCTAACACAATACCTAAACCTAACCATCTCTAACCTAACACCTAAACCTAACCATCTCTAACCGAATAACTAAACCTAACCATCTCTAACCTAATACCTAAACCTAGCCATTTCTAACCTAATAACTAAACCTAACCATCTCTAACCTAATACCTAAACCTAGCCATCTCTAACCTAATAACTAAACCTAACCATCTCTAACCTAATACCTAAACCTAGCCATCTCTAACGTAATAACTAAACCTAACCATCTCTAACCTAATACCTAAACCTAGCCATTTCTAACCTAATAACTAAACCTAACCATCTCTAACCTAATAACTAAACCTAACCATCTCTAACCTAATAACTAAACCTAACCATCTCTAACCTAATACCTAAACCTAGCCATCTCTAACCTAATAACTAAACCTAACCATCATCCTCATTTAGTGAACACTTTTATCCAAATCGCGTTGGAGCATCTTGCTCTACGATGCCTACAGGTAGAGAGGTTCAAACCCAGAACACTTTTGTCTGGGAGTCCATAACTTCCTGCGCACATGTAGCCTCTACGACATGCGCTACAAACCGCTGGTCCCTGGTGTTCTCCTGCTGACAGATATCTTAGCTCCTCGAAGGCTCTGCCACATCAGACTGACCATTTGACCCTGTATGGTGGCTGGACAGTGACTGTCTGGTATTTGTGCTTTATATGTGCTGAGATAGCAAGGCCTGTTCTTTAGACCTTCATGGATTTCTTCAGGTCATGAGAGCATAATCACTCATCTGGTCTGAGGAGGGGGGTTTAGCTTTTGCGCCACTGTGTAGTAAAACGTAGTGTATTGCAGAATATGTACTTTAGTTTAGAATGGAGTAGCATATGTATTATGGCATTTAATAGACTGGCATACATCCAGTATAGCATATGTAGCATAGCCTACATTTTAGTGTAGCGTAGCATATGTAGCATAGTCTAGCATATATATTATTGTGTTGCATGTCATATCACAAATTGTGTCAATTAGCATATAGCATTTGTATTAGGCCTAGCTAAGTGTGCCATAGCATAACACATGTTGGACACTTCACATCATATTTGTAAAGAGCGTTTCCTTTTCAATTAGACAAATTAGGCCATTTTTATCATTCATATGATAAATACTGGAATACCAGGCTGGGATATGATGAATACTGGATTACCATTCTGTAATATGATTTATACTGGATCAACATTCTGTTTTAAGTTGTCTACATCCTGTAATGAGCGATTGACTTCCCTTTTGTGTTAGCTTTACTTCCCTGTAAACGTCTGTTGTCCTAGCAAAACTGTTCTTAACCTGTTTTACAGTTGGCTTGGTTCCCCTTGCGTGTGTGTTTGTGTGTCAGGTACAGCACGCGTTGTTTTACAACCTTGGCTTTATAGTTTGCCTCTAGGAGTTAGTCATGACCTCAAACAGCAAAGCAGCAGACTTTGCACTTCCGGCCGCTGTATAATTACGGACGGATGTTGTCGGGACGGAAATGTTTTCAGATATTTCTGACAAAGAGTGTTTTTAAAATGAATTTCTGACAAAGTAACACTGGTTCTCTCTCATTGGTTTGTATAGCGATTGCGTTTGGACAATTCAAAACTTGTTTGGCCCTCTATAGTTGGACTGAAAGGTGGTATTCCACTTTCTCATCAGCCTATGAGTCCTGAGTGGGACATGATGAATATCCTAGAATTCACCAGCTGGTGTTGAGCTGGCGATCAGTAAATCAGTGAGGTCTATGAAGCCTTGATCCTTACCACCTTAAATCTGATCTAGGATCAATAGTGAGATGGGGAGGTATTTTGCTGATATGCTGAACGGCATTTGAAAGCAACAGTGAAACCCTTTCATTGTCTCCACCACGGCGGCTCCTGAGACTTCATCTTTCTATTGTTTGATCCATCTATTTATACTTTTTTGGAATTTGCATATATTCTGTGTATATATGTATATCTGTAATATATTGTGTACATAGAAATAATATGTGTTTTGCAGTTTTTATTTTAATTACAATAATTATTTTGAGCTCTTTTTAATTACTATTGTTGTGCTGTGACACCGCCACTTTCTGTCTGTGATGAAGTAAACTGTGAGCTGATGTCTCGTCTCATCTCATCTCATCTCATCTCATCTCATCTCATCTCATCCTAGGTCTCCATTCTGAACGGCAAGAGGAGCATGAACGTCGGCATTTTCCTGAAGCAGTTCAGGCGGTGAGTCAGTGTTCACAGCGCTCTGAATGATCCTCTCACCATCCCAACGCACACACACGTCGGAGCCGCGCCCGCCCCCCCCACGCCCCACGCCCCGGCTCCCGCTCCCTGCTTTGCTCCTGGCTGCGTGTCCATACTAGCAGTGGAACTACCTGTTTCCACAGCTCCACGCTCCCCGGGACAACCAGCCGCTGTCAAGTTGCTTGCGAAATGAAAGCAGCGCTTTAGGCTAGATGAATGTTTCACACCGCCGCGCTGCTCTTCGGTGTCTTGTGTGGTGTGTGGTGTGTTGTGTTGTGTTGGATCGCCCTTGTTTATGTTGAGTGCTCGGGGGGGTGGTTATGATGACACTTGGTTGCAGGGATAAACGTGCATTTTTCACAGCTGAGCTGTTGCCACGCGTCACTGGGTGACGTTTGTAGGGTGTTCTGTACAGTGTGAGGCGTTTTAAAGAAAATATGTATATATTTTTAGTGGTTATAGTGTGTTGTCCATCGATGCTCGGGGTCTGTTCTGTACAGTTTGAAGGGCTTTTAAATGAATTATTTCAATATTCCTTGTGTTGACGGTGTGTTGTCTGTCTGTGTTGGGGTCTCCTCTGTACAGTTTACAGTGACTTTAAAGAAGTGCTTTGCAGTGTTGGCAGTGTAGCAGCTCTCCTCCATGCATTAACTGTTTGCATGTAACATAGAAAGGCAGTCTGTGTGATTTCCCAATCCTAAAGAGTTTGTTATGAGCAATGCAGGAGAGAAAACACAAGCCAGCCTCCACATACCAGAGCCTGACTCACTTCCCTCTCCCTGTGTCTCTATCGCCCCCCGCAGGCCAGTGCGGGACATGATCGCAGACATCGGCTCGGGGACCAGTGTGAAGTTTGGCACTGGGAAACTCAGGGAGTTGTGCAAGATGCTGCCGGAGGAAGGAGAGGTATGTGGCATGTTTGAGGTTTTGTTGCTATGCTATAGAACATTGCAATGGTATTCCTTTGAAGGGGGAACCAAAGACTGAAATCCAGCCACACTAATAACATCTATACCTATTCAATTTAGTGTATATGATTCCCTCTAGTTAGAAGCTGCAGCCCCTAATAGGTTGATGCAATTCCTAATAAAACTGACGCTAAATTAATCTGAAACAGAGACTTTTTAAGACCCTGTGTTTCACCGGAAGGGGGTGATATAACTGCAGTTCATTTTTGTGTGTGGGTGGGTGTTCTCTGGATGTGTGGGTGATTGGATGAATGGATACAGATACGAGACCTGACCAACTTTAAGGGCAACAAATCAGCCCTCGCTGAAGCCGATCTGTTCATGTTAATGCTGGTCAAAACCCCAAGGTGAGTTACCTTCTTATGAAATTCACATGTGCAGTCGCTGTGAAATGAAAATTGTACTCACATTATTCACCTACTCAACAATAAACACCGCAGTGTCGTTGCTAGGACGATGAGCTCCATTTTGTTTGCTTCTTCCCTTTTGTCTGAACCTGTTGGAACATATCGCGTCGTGCCCTCTAGCTACGAAGAACGCCTGAACTGCCTGGTTCTTCGGGAGGAGTTCCTTCCCCTCATGGAGGATATGAAGCAGTCCATAACTTTGTTGACAGCCGCTACCAAGGGTAATGCATTTTTCCCCATGCCTGAAGTACCTGTCCAACTGTCATTTTAAGTGGCAGGGCGGCTCGTCACTTCGTTGTTATGGCGATGGTGCGGTTCTTGC
Organism: Urophycis tenuis; assembly: GCA_036785325.1. Taxonomy (NCBI): domain Eukaryota; kingdom Metazoa; phylum Chordata; class Actinopteri; order Gadiformes; family Phycidae; genus Urophycis; species Urophycis tenuis. Next base: position 8,699,902 of record JAXIVH010000011.1, read on the forward strand.
AGTGTTTTTCCCTTCTTGCTTCCATTTTGTATCAATACACATACAGAAAAAGATGTGCATTGTTTTATATTGTTTTTATAGCTTTACCATACTTTTGGGGTTTTTATCATTTTTACTTGCTCTTGAGCCGAGCACTTGTGACGGTAATAATTTCCCTCGGGTCAATAAAGATATCAGAATTTGAATATAGCTGTAACCACTGGCTGGTTCTACGATGAGGAAACTGATATGTATGTTAAAGGCCCCCTATGGCCACCCAGATGTGTGGGGGACAGATCGGCTTATCATACGTGTGGGTCACTGGTTCTCAACTATTTTTACTAATGTACCCCCTCAGAGATGTTCCACAGTCCTCAACAATGATTCAATGTAGCTCTAGCGGAAGCGGTACCCCCAGGGGGGGGGAAAAAACACTCAATATTTATGTATTTACCTTTTTTTTTCACAGAGCTCCTGGAGTGTGAAAACCTTCACTCTGTCATCCTTCTGGTGCGGAAGACAGGAAATTACATGAACGCAGTGAGTGGCTAATGCCTGATGATGGTTTACTGAAGATTGATATTTAAACAATGTTTTGGGAGAACAAATATGTAAGAAGACATCTTCAGACTGGAAACAAATGGCCAAAAATGATTTGGGGCCTAAGCCCTCAAAAGATGGAATAGAAGGACAACTCTGTCACAGCAACAGATTGAATTAATAGCAACATAACGTCGAGTAAAGAATAATCAAAACTCAAGGTTGATTGCCATTCTAATCATAATAACAGTCCCATGTGTTCTCTTTTCGTCAGGGTGGCTATGCTGGCAGTGCCATTGGCTTCCGCATGGCGTCGCTCCTGAAACTGGTGGACACCAAAGCCAACAAACCTGGCATGAACCTGATGCACTACGTTGTCATGGTAACTCCTACATTTACATTTAAGAGCATTTAGCAGACGCTTTTGTCCAACGCGACTTACAATAAGTACATTTGTCAGAAGAAGGGGAAACGTTTCATTGTTGTTAATACAGTAAGAAAGTCACCAGAACAAGTTCCAAGCATTCCAATTGCTAGGTTAACCATTGCTAGCATACAAGATACAAGATCTCTGGCCAAATACCATGTTGCAAAAAGCAATTGTAAAGTGCGGGGGGGTAGGTAGCGGATGTATTCAGGTGAGGTTGGCACTGCGGTGCCAAAACGGAGAAGAGTTGTGATGTCGCCGTCCGACCTTTTCCTCCTTTTAGTGATGGAGGTACCAGTCGACCAGCTGAGGTAGTTGAGCGGAGTGCTCGAGCAGGGGGTGTGGGGTTTCACTAATGCTTGGAGGTAGGTGGGGGCAGTTCCATTAACAGCTTTATAGGCCAGTACCATCGTCTTGAATTTGAGGTGAGCCACTACAGGGAGCCAGTGGAGGTCATGGAAGAGGGGGGGGGTCACGCGGGAGAATTTGTGTCGGTCTCCTGCTCTCCTGGGTCCGTCGGGTTTCGGGGGGTTTGGTTACGTCGTACTTTGGCACTACATTTTTTTTTTTAACAGATTCTACTGTTATGTCTTGACAGCAAGCCGAGAAGATCGACTCCCACCTACTTCAGTTTCCTAAGCAGCTCAAACTCATCGGAGCGGCATCGAGGTACTGGCAGACACACTTGTTCTCGTTCAGAGGGGAACCATCACGCTCTGCTATGGTCTGATGATAAGAGAGCACCTATTCACACGAGTGCTGGAAAACAAAATCATGGCTTTCCGCGAAAAGGTTAGACCATTGACACCGTTTCCCCAATTTGAACCAATGGAGAACGACCCATGACGTCAACGGTCCGACTTCTTCCTGTGGAAACCGAGTCGAAGGCCGTGTATTGTTTTTCGTACCACGCGCATGAAGCCGCGCGTGGTATTGCAGAGCGTGACGGATCTCCGTCAACGTCTCCTCTGTGGTCGTGTGTGTTTTGACCCAACGATGGCGCTCGATTTTGCTGTTTTCCAGGATCAACAAGGATGACATCGAGGCCGAGTTTCAGCGGGAAGTGAAGCTCGTGCAGAACGCCAAGGTGGACGCCGAGAAACAGGAAGACCTGAAGGCACAGATGGAGGGCTTTCTGCAGGTACTAGGACCCAGAGCTACTAGCCCTGGCACTCCTGGAGTCCAGGGGACATCCCGGCATGACATCTATTTCATTGTGAAGTCCCCGCTGTCCTCGGCGTTACCCGTACACGTCCATGAGGCCAAACCCCTCGCGATCGCCATGATTGCGTTGACTGTACTGAACAATGACCCCGTGCATTGACTCGCCGTGTCTTCCAGCGTGCTACGTCTTTGCTGGCTGAGATGGAGCAGAGTCTGGAGACGCTCAGCGCTGCCAGCGACTCGGTGGCCCAGTTCTTCTGTGAGGACCCCAGCAAGTTCAAACTGCAAGAGTGTTGCACCATCTTCAACTCCTTCTGCGAGAAGTTCATGCGGGCAATCCAGGTAGAGAACCTGTAAAACGCCCCACGCTGTTAGATTTTTATGTTATTTTTAGTTTGGGTTTTAGTGTTAGGGTTAGGATGGGGGTACAATGGCGAGCATTACATCGGATGGGGTGCCATCACTGCATATTTCCACCTACGCAACATTAACAGACTCCGCCCCTCCCTCACCCCCCACACCGCCGCCATCCTTGTCCACAGCCTCGTCACCTCCCGTCTTGATTATTGCAACTCTCTCCTCTTCGGCCTCCCTCTCAAGTCCCTCCGTAAACTTCAATTGGTCCAAAACTCTGCCGCCCGCATCATCACTAAGACCCCCTCCCACCACCACATCACCCCTGTCCTCCAGGATCTCCACTGGCTTCCTATAACCCACCGCATCACATTCAAACTCCTCCTCTTCACATTCATGGCCATCCACAACCTCGCCCCTCCCTACCTGTCCGACCTCCTGCACATCACCATCCCCACCCGTTCCCTCAGATCCTCCTCCTCCATCCACCTCTCTGTGCCCCCTGTCCGCCTCAGCACAATGGGGGGCAGAGCCTTCAGTCGCTCTGCTCCACGACTCTGGAACAACCTGCCACCTGACCTCCGGAACTGTGACTCTCTCCCCCTCTTCAAAACACGCCTCAAAACCCACCTCTTCCGGACAGCCTTCTCCCTTTAGCCTCCTTGCTTCTTGTCTTATCTGCCTTATTTAGTTATTTTATCTCTTTTTTTTGTAATTATTATTATTCTTTTTTTTTTTTTTCTCTCTACCATGGTCCTTTTTAACTGTCTTGTCTACCTCACTATGTGATTTTAATTTTATTTATCTTTTTCTGTATGTACAGTGTCCTTGAGTGACATGAAAGGCGCTTTTTTTAAATAAAATGCATTATTATTATTATTATTATCAGTACATCATTACAAATTCCAATGGTGTACATATGACGAATGACTTCCCTTTCCGATCTGTACGGTGTAGAAGTGTAGTCGTCAGCAGTCCGTCTCACTGAAACTGATATTTTCCCCTGCAGGAGAACAAGGATCGCATCGCAGCGGAGGTCAAGAAAAAGAACCGGCTGCAGACGGCTGCCAAGCGTCGCTCCACAGCCACCTGCTCCTCCTGGGACAAGGAGGTGAAGGGCATGGAGCTGGAGTCCTTCCTGCACAACTTCGCCTCCAGCCGCTCATCGAGAAGGAGGATAGGGAGGTCGCCATCCAATCAGGGCAGCCCTAACAACGGGAGCCCTAACAACGGGAGCCCCAACAACGGGAGCCTATCAGAGATCTGCACCGTGGCTAAGGAAGACCACATCAACCACAGCAGGAGTGCGGGCGTCCTATCCGAGGAGAAGACGGAACCAGGCAAACAGGACTTCGCCGCCCCCAGCCTGACTGACAGACCTCGGCGCGACAAGGCCCCGCCCCCAAACAGGGCTAACGATGGCGCCTCGCAGACCGCCGAGGTCAAGCCGCCCACCGCAAAGGTGGACCGCGCCGTCGCCACGGACACCACGGAGAAGACGGACCGCAGCTCCTCCACGGGAGGCCGTCCCGTGGGGATGTTCAGCCGGGAGGAGGGGCGGCAGGCGGAGCTGGACAGCAACACGCCGGAGGAGGCGCAGAAGCTGCGCGAGGCGTCCAGGAAGGTTCTCCGCTACCAGAACAGCCGCGGCAGCATCTCCTCGGGGGACCAGGTGCTGGGAGGCCCCAAGTCCCCGGGGCCGACCAGCGCCTCGATCCACCGCCGCACCCTGGACCTGGACGAACTGCGAGGGGACGCGCGCCAGGCCATGGACGGCGCCAAGGACCCCGCCAGGCGACCGCTCTCCGAGATCCCCTTCTCCAACAGCGCCGGGCGGCGCCACACGCTGTGTCTGCCGGCCTCTTCGACCAACCAGCAGGAGGAGGAAGAGGAAGAGGTGTGGCTGCCGCCCACCACCACCAAAGACAGAACCAAGCCGTCGCTGCGGGATCTGGGGAAGATGAAGTCGGTGGACTCGGGGCTGTACGCTGGTCTGATGACGCAGAGACTGTTTGACGGCTCGCAGGACTTTTCGAAAACCTCCGATTCGAGGGAGGGCAGCCCTCCCCCAATGTTGGAGAAGAGGAGTAAAACTAATGTCCCCTTTCCTCTCACACTGCCAGTTGAAGAGGCGCCGAAGCAAAGCCAGCCAGGGACGTCGAGTGAGGCCGCGGCAGGTAACCCTCCGAAAGTTAGTCCCAACAAGAGTCCCTGGCTCAAGTCTGAGTTTTTTGGATTTTTCAAACGTCTAGGAGATATGGCCAAATTGCCAAACGCCAAGGAAACTGTACATAGAGGCACAGAATCTTCCGTGTGACTGTATTATTTTTGTACATATACCGGCTGACTATCCAGACATTTCAATGACAATTATAAAAACACCCACACTGGGGTGGGTGCTGTTTGACTTGGGAGGCGTCGGAGGGAGTGAGGAGACTAGAGAAAAGGGTTGTGTGGAAGTGAATAGAAAATGTTCCACTGCAGGGCACGGGCATTTGCCACATATTACCACTGGGTGGCAGCATGTCACAAGTCCAACGCAATACAAGAGAAACTACATACAAAATAGATGAATTAACCTTACAATTTAACAATTGCAAACGACAAATCTACATTAACATCAAGTAAATTGTGTTAATCCTCACAATAAAATACTGTATCTTATTATATAGATATGCAATTTCAATATACAATTTTGTGTGTCCAAACTGCATCAGTTGAGATGCCCGGCTCTGCAGTAAGATGTGTGTGTGGTGGTAAGAAAGTGATTTTTGAAGACAAACATGTAAAGTCAAACGTGAAGTGGTTAAGCCTCATGGAATAATAATGGTTGTTCTCCATACTTGAAAGATATAACCACTATTGTAGGCCTGTGCATGTCTCTCCAAACATACAATCTTTTTTTTTTTTTTTTTGCAAGAGCTCAAATCGCCAACTTTTCAAGGCTCTTGTGGAAGTGACAGTTTTGCTGAAACAAACTCCGGCCGCTCTGCCGAGCTGTACAGCGCACAGCCGTCCTAAATAAAGTCCTGCAGGGTTTGCTGGGGTAGGGAGCCACCACATGGTGCAGCGGTGTCCCTATAATGCATGCTGCACACTCTTAAGCAGGGCCTACACCTCAGACGACATCAAGAGATGATCGTCATAGGACTGAAATGGACATGGCGTCATAGTCGTGAAATCTGCGCAGTACACTCAAATGTTAACGGTTGTAAAGCAGTGGCGGTTGTCACTGACTGACTGATGTGATGTGTCTCAAATTTCTCAGTTTGTCTTTTTTTTATTTGAGGGTGTTTATTTCTGAAATAAACACAGTTAAAACACTTGGATTCTGTTGTGCCTGTGAAGCTGCAGGAGGCAGTTTATTTATTTCAGCAGTGACTGCCTCGACAGCCCAACCAACTCCCACCTCGATGCTGGAATATCTTGGCGTGAATGCAACGTGTCCTGGCCAATGGATATCACATTGGCATATTGCCTTGAGTTTTTTTTTTGTCCATTTTCTTTGTTTTTCGTTGCATGGATTTACCGTTTTGTTTTAATTTGATAGTTGAAAAAATCTGATGTGTGGAAATACAACTGTCATGAGTGAATTAAGAACCAGTGTAAATGACGAAAGTCCACAGCCTTTCGCTATAGTTGTTGGGTTTGACCAATGTATGCCTGCTGGTTAAGGGGCTAACCAGCGTAGCTCGAGATAATCTGTGCTATGCAGCTGCGAGCTCGAGCGCCGCCAAAGCCATCTTGGCTGGGCCGTGAAAGGGGATGCAGTTTCCATGGCAACCACACGTCTCACAATAAAAGAGAAATGTCGGAGAGTCATAAGTCCTCGCCCCCATCCCGCCACCCACCTGCCCCACCCTAACTCAGTCAGCTCCTGCGTGCGGTGCGGTAACTGTAATGTCTGTTCCCACTCCACCACCATATTTATCACATTTCTATATTTCTTTTCTTTTTATGCTGTACCCCCCGCTCCCCCTCTCTCGCTCTTTCTCACTCTCATCCCACTCCCCAAGTTTCCCGCGGAGACTATTTACTCTGTAACCGGGGATGAGGAGAGTTATCGCAGCTGTAAAATCCACCTCGGCGCTCAGGGACACATTTGATATTTCTAGATGGAAACGTGAATGTCCCTAGCTACACGCCCCGCAGTTTTTATGTTCAATAAACTCTTCAGGTAGTCCTACCCCCTCCCACATCTGACCCGCCCGGATCACCATCGCTCTCTCCCACGCAGCGGGGGACCCCCCCCACTTTTCCTGCACCCCATCTCTGGTCCAGCTGAAAGTGATCTTAAACTGAGAATGGAAGCGCAAATCTGCGCGGCATGGCTTGACTCGACTCGGCCAAAGACACCAATAGGAAAAGGCCATTGGTTTCCATGAGGACACAAATACTACAAGTGTTTTAAACATACATGTGAAACCCACTAGGTTTTATAAGCCCTGAAACAGATCAATACGTTGTGACAGTGTGAGTGACGTCAGCAGAGATTGAAGTAGGGGAGTTGATTTGAGTTGCTGTTATTGTTACCCTTACAGGCTCGACGGGATCCTTGGATTTCTTACGTGACATAACCCGTATTTACGCCCAGCAATTAAAACACAAAGGTGTTTAAAAAACGACTCTATTGTCCTTGTATGGGCAGAAATAGTGGGCGGTTCCTTTCCATGGGGAAGACCACGCCCCTTTGCAGCAGCCTCAAACTCCGTTATATTCTAAACGAATTTACATAACCCCCTCCTTCTCCGTCTGCGATTGGCTGCGTTGCGCTCATTCGACCAATAGTGGGCGCGTATGTGTGTGTGTTCACTCTACCCCCCGCCCTCTTTTCCTTCTTCCTGGCTGTCGCTCCCTGCCAGACCCTGCCCTTTTATTAGTGTCGGCTCTCCGCTGTGTGGTAGACGCTCCTCGAGAGGAATACAACCCCTGACAATGGGCAGCTTTATGCCCAGCCCGCTGTCTCCCGCACGGGATTCATGTGAGTACAATCGGCTCATTCACCCTTTGTGTCGCTCGACCGTTTCTACTTAATTCTCTTAGTACCGTAAAAAAAAAAATGCGAGGCCATTTTCTCGGTTCCCCCCTCTCGCTCTCCTCCAAACAATAAGTGGAATGGGAGGTGTAATGAATAATTTATCGGCGCGTCTCATCCGCGTATTCGTAATGCCCTGAAATCACGGGATGCCAGCCTGACCGCTGAGCCACGGCGCCCTACTCTGCGTTTAACATCCATCAGTGTTTAAGACCAAGGAAAAAAAAAACCCGAGCCCCTTTTATGTTTTTTACATGCAACTGTTTGAGCTATAAGGCCCTCCACCTCCTCTAGTCGCATCTCTCTCTCCTCTCTCCTCAAACTGCCCCCAGCTCCATTTTATCTGCTGAGCGGCAGGTGGGCATGTCTGCTGCAGTGTGCGGGCTGGGCCGCCGTCATCAAGACTGTTGGCGCTTTTGTTTAGAGGTTTAATCTGTCGTTTTGTGCCCTTTCGCTGCTATAATACACGTACATACACACATACATACACATACACACACACATACACTTACACACGCTGTGCAGTAGAGGCCCCGGGCTAGGCCTTTGTAGATCAGCTGCTTGTGTGTCGCCTCGTAGGCTACTGCAGCATCATCCCGGTGTGTCTGTCTACTGATACTGCTGGGCAGATGGCTGGGGCGGAATGCTATTGATTGGGCGTTTTTTTTTTTTTTTTTTATTAGAAAGGGGAAAAACTCCCCAGAACGGGGTTTAGAGGGTAGGGCTACATTGGGGAATGCGGCGGTGGTTTATATTAGGCTGCCGGGGAAGTGTGGCTCTCTGTTATGGAAGCCTACCCCGGCTCCAGATAAACCGTGTTGCGGCTGCTCGGGCACCAACCCACCCCCCACCCCCCCCCCCCCCACCCTCAAGGCACAGTCTGTCCGGCTGCTGCCCGTCACTCTCTCCTCTTATCCAGTGAGTCTCTCTCTCTCGCTTCTTATCTCCGCCATCAGCGCATACAGCCAGCAGGTGTACTGTACACAGCACGACAACACAGGGTCCAATGGGACAGCGATGCACTTTTTTTTGACGCTGCTGCAATCTTTTTTTTGATTATGGGGGAGGGATAGAGTGGCCTAGTTTATATAACTTTCCCAAGGTATAATTTAATTTTGATGACATGTGTTCATCCTTCATTCATTCAACATTCTGCAGGGGCCCGTTAAAGTAGGCTTCTTGATATGTAGGCGTATCGACGCCCTCGTGTTTTCTTTCAAATATGTTGGTGATGATGTAGTTCTCTTTGGCCTCGATAGGCTATTGCTTTTTTTTAATCTTCTTCAACAAGCAGGGTGTTTTGTTTGTATGCAACCCGTGAAGTATCAACAATAATGCAGATGTTGGAACAATATAGTGTCGAATTGTAAAAAAGATAAATAAAATAACAATACATAAGGAGCAGGTTGGGGATGGGGGCCAGCAAGCTCAAGTATGCCGACTGGTAGACTGAGGACACTGGATCGAACCCAGAGCCTTTCAGCTTCAAATCCAACATTGGACTGCTCTGCTGATATACACTCATGCTGTTTTAGACCGTTATGGTCCATACCTTTGTCACTGAGAGACTAAAATACACATTCATACAAACACACACATGGACTGGATGTGCACTCAAGTACACTGCACTCAGGCACCTAAATGAATCAAGAATTCTCAGATCAAGAAACAGATCAAATGGAGCAAGATGTGGTTGATCAAGTAGGCTAAAACGACAGGCCGACAGATCCTCTATAGTTTGCCCTGTTGGTTAAGTAGTGGAGTGTTTGGGTGCCATGCTTGTAGTCCTATTTCAAACACTTGACACCAACTCTTTGAACAAACACGGCCTCTGAAGGGTCTTATCTCCAGATAGAGTAGTGTTTCACACATGTTTTAGTCTTGTGTACAACCAAATCAATACACTTCCAGTACCCCTTTGTACACCTGACCACACATGCGTTGCCTGTCGCAGTAAGGAGATCCTTGCCCCATGTCTGCTTGTATTTTTTTTATTGTATTTTCAAGTGAAATACAATTCATGTTGTGGTGTGTTTACCTGTTAAAATATAACAATGCTATCGGCAACAACTACTATTCTTAGTATTGGTACTGTTCGTCTTTGTTGTTCCAAGTCACTTTTTAATGTTCTGTTTTCATGTATTATCTGGGGGGGGGGGGGGGGGGGTATAATCTATACATTTGTGCTGATACATATGATTACTGACTATTGATCGGCTACAGCAGGATGAAGTGTGTGAGTCACTTCCTCGCTACATTGGCGTCATTGATCATCAAACCACAGAGTGATTCCCAGCCATGAATAGTTAATGATTTGCAACGCTGACACAAAAGAGTCATGTTTTGTTGCCAGTTTGACTTCATCAGAGCCCAACACAGAAGCCAACTTGTCTGCCACTGTTTAATCTAGCCACCGTGGCCTCGTTTTATCTGATGCAAGGGTTGGGGTTAGAGAGTAAATGCGTTGATTATATCATAATCGTGTGTTGTTAGGTCTAATGCAGACACATGATGATCTTAGGATAAAAGCTATCCTAGGGTAAAAGCTATCTCAACATAAAACATTTAATACATTCACAAAATATTCCTCTACTTTTTTTTTTTTTATGGCTCTTTTGATGACCCCAGGCAGAGATTTGTATTGAAAACGACGCACAGCAAACCCCTTCTGCACTGTGAAGAGCCACACACCACGAGACATGATGGGATGACTTAACTAACGTTATCTGTGATGACAGATCCTGAGTTTTATGTTCTAGACCCGAGTGTCTTTTTTTACAATATCGGCCTGAAACTCAAACAATCAGTGAGTGAGTGTGTGTTGTAAACTCTGCGGTGAGATGCCCACCACTCTGCAGTGGCTGTACCTGTAACCATGGCGACCAGCCTGTCTGTCTGGCGATCTTAAGTTTTCCCGTTTTGCCTTGTCTGTCTGTACGTCTGTCTGCCAGACAGTCCAGTTAGCGCGGCTCGACTGGCCATCTGTTTTTCTGCCTGTCCCCGCGTCCCCCTGTCTGTCTGCAATCTGACCTTTTGTCTCCATGCCTGTCTGTCCATCTCTGTTGATGAATGGCCCCTTCGGCCCACTGTCTCTATATATCTGCTCCTGTTGTGGTCTTCCTCACTCACGGGATCGTATCACAGGGCCCCGGGGGCGTGCCTCTGGGACCGGATGTACAGCAGAGCGCACTAGCACTCGTGACCCGAGATGGCCTCCAAGATCCTCTGCTAATATAAGTTATCATAGTGGTGAACACCTGCCATTAGAGTCAGACAATGGGTGTGCATCTCTAAACCCTAGAATTGGTCTCACTGTCAGAGCGAGAGAGCAGAAAGAGGTTTTGAATACAGACCGTTTATACTTAATTCCATAAACATGTTAGATAATTGCATGCTTGAATTGTAGTGGCTAACTTCAGCTAGCCGTGTCATTTGTCAGTCAGATATAAGAGATGGAGAGGGAAAGGTCTCTGGTCTGAAACTTTCTATGAACAATCGAGGATCATAAGGATTAATCGGCGAGTCATCCAAGATAATCCTGCGAGATTGCACTGTCACCCAAAGAGGAGAAATACTAAATTGCAGTTGAAGAAGCCAGTATTTCAATTTAGCACGTTTTTACGCCATCGCTGATGACATATCAGCGTCATTTCATGATTTATTACAGTGCATTTTACATTATTAATAGCTCCTTTAATGTTCATCATTAAGTTTGCCGTTTTGGCTTCTGTAATAATATAATATATAGTCATAGATATATATATAATGTCTGGCTAATTGCTTTTCTTTCAACAAGGCCACCATATTTGGCTGTTTTCTTCTGAAGCAGTGCTTGTGGAACAGCGGTGATGAATGACCGAAGGGCTGAGTGATGGGAGTGGATCCTCTGTTTAGTGGGACAGGTTTCTCTGGAGCGGGTCCAGTCTGGCACCTCTCCACATGCTGCCGAGAGCTCCAAAACCCCCTCCGTTCAGACCAGTCTGTCTTATCCATTACAGCATGACTTGGGTAGAATCCCACTCGACCAGGAAGAGAGTTTTGCTTAGTTTTAAACGTTTGAGATTGCAGAGGAAACCAATTCATTGGCATTTCTGGCATGCTAAAAATAAAGCGGTTAGGGTGCGTTGCGTGTAAGGGTACTTCACTTTTTAGGGTGCTTAGCTTGGCGTGTTGATGTTGGGATCTATTGTATGTAAGGGTGCTTGGCATGTAAGGGAACTTGGCGTCTGAGGCTACTTAGCATGTTACGCTACCTAGCGAGAGCCTCTTCTTACACAGAGCTTTTGATGTTCGTCGAGAATAAGCACAGATAAAGTGTACATAACCAAATAAGTGGTAGACGATTCAAAAAGTAGGTCAACCTAGTACAGAATATCTTCTCTTTCTTGCTGTTCTTTTCACCATATTCTGCCCACACAGCAGCTGCTGCTACTAACCAACCCTGGAAGACTTCCTCTTCCAGATCGTTCTTTCCTCTCTCGTCGGGGGTTTTGGAAGTTTGCCGTCCTTGCCAGCGAGAGCTTTTATAGGCATAAGAAGTGCCATCAGATTTAATTTGAACGCAGCTGTATCTACACAGCCCATCGGGACGATCACAGTCTCTAGGGGCTCCGCGGGCCCACGATCAAAAGAAACTTCATAAACAGGACCATAACAGCCATAACGCAGACTGAGACCCTGTACGGCTGTAGGTTATACAGCAACTACTGGACATAGAAACCATACGTTGTACTGTGTGACACACTTTATGAGCGGAGGGGATTTAGAGAGAGAGAGAGAGATTTGGAGAGATAATCCGACTAGGCGTGGCTCTTACGATGGTCATCGATCACATGTAGGCTGATTAAAACAAGGCACTGGTGTTTCCTTAATTTCCTTTCCCTGTTATCCACTGTAACTAAGCTCTGATCTATGGGCGGGGGGGGGGGTACAGAATACAGAAAGACAAAGCCTCAGAAAGACAAAGCCTCTGTTTTCTGTTTTTACCTTCTGCAAAGGAAAACAAATCATGTATAACCACTAGGGAAGACAGTACAGTACATTAATAAACCATGACGTACTGCTGGGTCTCCCCTCTGCTTGGTTGGGCGTGGCGGCTGTGAGGGCGTGGGGGGTGAGGGGCCAGACGTGGAGTGACTGGTGCGATGACCTTGTCTGAGAGACCCGGAGGTCTGGTCCAGGCGACGGCGGACCGGTCACAGTGTGTGCCGAGGAGGCCAGCGTGGACATTAAGTGGCGACTGGTGAGTGTCCGAGATGCTGTTGTGATCCGCCCGACAGAGCTGGACAGGGGACTCAAACCGGCAACCCCAAGCATTGGAGGACAAAGACACCGTCACAAACCGTCAATGACTGCAGCCGGTCGACGCTGTGGACTAAAGTATAGCGTTCTCAAGGCACTGGGAGGGAGGTTTACCGTAAGTGGTTCTTAAACTATGGGGTCGGCCTCGGGACCCAAAATGGGTGGAGAATCGCGTTCCATTTGGTGGTGGGTTTGCGGCCCGACAATGCACCGTGCCCCCGTGCTGAAAGGGCTTACACACATGAGTGCGCGGTCGGGTCCCATGGACACACTGAAATTGTCTTGTGGGTTCCCGATGTGAAAAGGCTCAAGAGCCCCTGAGGAAAGTCTCTCCCGTTAACAATGGCAGTTGAGTTCTGGAGGGAGAGTAGGTTAACAAGGGGCAGCCCAGGGTTGCATGTTTGATCCCCGGTGGCAATGATGGTGTCTCTCTTTGAGCAAGGCTCCTCCTCTTCCTCCTCCTCCTCCTCCTCCTCCTCTCGACTGTGAAGGGATACAGTGGTTCAATGGATTAGCATCCTTTGTACCAGAGCGGGAACGCGGCCGCGAGCCTGGATGTGGAACCGGCGTTCTGGTGAGCAGCTGTACTGCTCTCCCATGTGTCTCCTGCGTCACAGAGGTGATTAATGTACTTCTACTGCACGAACTGCTGATCACGCGGTTCTCTTAACAACCCATAAACAAAGGATGGGGGTGGGAGGGGTGGCCAGGCCATGGGAAATGATGTATGGTAACACACGTGCACATGGTTCTCTGCGATGAGTTGATTTCAACTGAATGTCTTGATTATGAATGCAGAATTCGAGTTGTGCTAGAGTGCCGACCAAAGTGATCTACGTTGCGCAGTGTATGGCAATTTCGGCGAAGATGTATCGGATGAAAAACAACGAGAACACTGCAATGCTTCAGGATGTTATAAGTCTTGTGTTCTCTGGCAATGTAGCAGCCCAGAAAAGTGTGTTGACTCCAGTGGATGTTTATGTAAAGGAGGTTCACAAGAAGAACCTCCTGATGTCGCCTCCCACTCGCCTCTCCAGCCTTGTTGAGTCTGTTGCTCTCGCTCATTTAGTGGTTTCGTCACTGTCCCGGGCTGAGGCTAAGCGTGGCTAATCCAGTGAGCTAGCCTCCGTTGCAGAACACAGCCCTGTCCGCCACAGTCTGTCTGTACACACTCTGATGTGTATGACATGGCAGCCCTGAACAGTGTATTGTTAGAAAAAAACACTGTCGGGCTATGAGTTAACCATGACTGTTCTGCTTTTTTCTGTTCCTGAACTCCATCCCCCTTTTTTCGCTTTTCTCATCTCCGTGGCAACGCTAGGCTGGTCTGACGTTGTTCGGTCAGGAAGAGGCCGTTAACTTTTTCTTACAGAGTGAGCGGAATCACAGAAGGGGAGGAGCCGTGGCCGCGTGACTACTCGACAGCTTCCTGATGATGTCACATGCATTCAGAGACCATTCAGAGATGTGTGGAAGGAAGGAAGGGTGGGTGTGTGTGTGGGTGTGTGAAGGTGGGGAGTGGGGGATTGTGGATGGTGAATTGCCTCCCTCTGACTCATCTAGTGCCCTGTCATGCGCCGTATATTCAGCGCGCACACACATTGAGAAGATATTTAAAAAATGTGTGGTGCAGAAGTGGGATACACACATCACTGTAGTTAGTTGGGAGAGAGAGAGGGGGAGAGAGAGAGAGAGAGGACTGAGGTGGAGAGCATGGTATAGAGGGAGGGAGTTGTTAGCATTAGCTGAAAGCATGGTTGGAATGTCATTGTTGGAGAGCTATGCTGCCTTTTTTTTTTTTTTTTTTTGCAGAGAGGGCGAGAGGCAGGAGAGAAAAGGAGAGGGAGAGAGAGAGAGAGGGACAGCTGCTTATGAGTCTGCTCTTCACTCTCATATGTGAGGCAGCAGGCAAGAGAGGGTTGCAACCAGAGGAATTTATCCTCTAGTCTTCAAACTCTACTGCCATGCATTGGAAATGCACGCATTAGGTTAAACTTGGTAGATTTTAGCGTTGGAGGAGTTAAAGTTAAGGTTAGGTTTAAGCTAGAGAGGGCTCTGTTTGTGTATTGGGTTGTTCATGTCTGTTAAGGCGTGGTGTGGGTCAGGGTAACAACCTGATGGAAAGCAATGCATTGTGGGAGTGAACCCCAGAAAAGTCCATAAAGTTGCAGAGAGAGAGAGAGAGAGAGAGAGAGAGAGAGAGAGAGAGAGAGAGAGAGAGAGAGGAGAGAGAGAGAGAGAGAGAGAGAGAGAGAGAGAGAGAGAGAGAGAGAGAGAGAGAGAGAGAGAGAGAGAGAGAGAGAGAGAGAGAGAGAGAGAGAGAGAGAGAGAGAGAGAGAGAGAGGAGAGAGAGAGAGAGAGAGAGAGAGAGAGAGAGAGAGAGAGAGAGAGAGAGAGAGAGAGAGAGATGCTAGCGACCAGCTAGCTGCCTCCAGCCCGTCTCCCCTGGGAGGGGGAGACAGGTGGTGTATGATCTCTGACAGCTGGGGGTCAGCGTAGGACCCCAGAAGATTGGGGGGAGGGGGGGGGGGGGCTAGAAGACTTCCTGCTTTTTTTTTTCTACTGCTTCCTGTCGACACAGACGGAATAACATCCTCTGGTTGAGATAAGGAAGGAGTCCTGGTCGGTTGAATCTCAGACCTGGACTAGCATGACGCAGTTAGCCCCCCTGAACAGACTGGCTGGGGAAGACCGGGGTTAGGACATATGGGATATGAGATGTGCTGTGCAACATGAGACAACGTTTTGAGAACCACTTTAAATGGAAACAAAACACACACTTCGTCCTGTTGCCGTTGTTCACTCTCGAAGGTGGAACGTGGGACATGAGAATATAGGACAAAATTCTGCTCGCCTTGTGTTCTGACTCCTATGGCTACTCTGCACTGCTCTTGTCAGTTGTTTTTGTAGCTGCTGCAATTTTGATCGTCTTATTGATATTTAATATTGATTGCATGCTCTGATCGGTCTCCACCTTGTTTTAAGCCACTTTGGATAAAAGCTATACAATTACTAAATGTACATTTTGCGAAGGTAAGTGGGACATCGGATCTCATGAAACATTACATGGGGTTGGTGTGCATTCACTATCTCTAATGTACAAATCACAAACAAATCACGTTTATGTTGCTTTGGATACAAGCTCCTGCTTAATGCAAATGTATTGTAAATGTGAGCCGTGAGGCCCCACACTGACTGCAGCAAAGGTGTGTTCAGCTTAGTTTAGTTCTCGAGGGTTTTCTTAGAACTCGCCCCCTTTCTTCCAATAGATCTTACCAGTGAACTCAAATCACTCTGTTCTATTCCATCAAACTCTCCACTTCAGGACGTCGGGCAGCCATTTTGGCTAGCACTGACGTGGCGTGAGCAGAACTGACGGGGGTCTGCCTGCCTCGACCAGGTGCAGTATTTGTCGGCGGGGTGTCAAGTGTGGCCGAGGTGCGGTGGGTTCTGGTGGGCGGCGGTCACAAGCCCATTTCTGCTTCTCAGGGAATTGAATCAGGGGAGAAGCCGCTAGCGGCTGCTTTATCATCGTAGGCTGCCGAGCTGTCAGATGTCAGATCCACCATATCGGTGTGTTTTGTGATGACCCTAGTTAGAACCAAGTCTTGTGATAAAAGTGATGCTTCTGCCCATTAGGCACTTGTGACACTCCTAGCCATCCCTAGATCTGTGATCCTTCTCAAGGTTTCTCCCCGTTTTTTTTTTCCTTCCCTTTAAGCCCTTCAGCAGGCTGCGGGGCGGGGGTCTGATTATGCAGCCTTTAAGACTGGAACTGTGATGAACTGCTGTAAAAAAAACACTGAGATGAGTTTGACTCTCACTTGAAAAGAAAAGGTCAAATAGAATTTCAGTATCGTAATTGGGTTATAATGGAAGCATAAAAAGGGACTGAAAAGAACAGTTTTGACTCTGTGTGATTGTGAAAGATTGTTCCCCCTGCAGCAGAGCTCTGTGTGCTCTGAAATACGTAATTTTTACAGAACGGCGGTCGAAATGCTGCTGTTGGGAAAAAACAAAACAAACAAAAAACGATTATAGTGGACAAATGATCATGTACGGAAAATCTGTATTGAGCGGGGGCATTCCACAAAAAGAAACAGATTAGATTACAGTAGAGAGAGAGACAGTGTGTGTGTGCGCGTGAGTGTGCGCACATGCACACGCAGTAATCTGTTGTGTTTGTATGTGATATAACGGATGCTCTGTGACATTTGGTTTGTATCAGTAATCTGTGGTTGACCCACTGATACGCCTGCACCGCGCGACGGCATCTCTGCTGTCCCGTAACGCCATCCTTCGGCCCCGCTGTGGTGGGACGGGCGCTAAACTCTAAATTAGAAACGCTAAATAACAACGCGGGGAGCTTGTGTTATGCAACACGGACCTGCTTACTCGCCCCGAGTGTCCCATCAGAATGAGCATTTATTTTGAATGGCTTCCTTGTCGTTCCACCTCATTTTAGCCACAGTAGGGAGTCCTGCAGTCTCTCTCTCTCTCTCACTTGTGTTTGTAACACTACATGTTATTTTTATAGCGCTTTTCTTGAGACTTATCGACACAATAAAATACAACAGTGAAAATCAAACGAATCAACAAAATGTCACATTGAAACATTTTGAAAAGCTTGTTTCGTAGATATTCATTTTTTATCACACGTATTCGGTTCCGTTTTTTTTTTGCTGTCGACTGGAACGAGGG
Source organism: Urophycis tenuis (assembly GCA_036785325.1). NCBI lineage: Eukaryota > Metazoa > Chordata > Actinopteri > Gadiformes > Phycidae > Urophycis > Urophycis tenuis. Next base: position 8,717,403 of record JAXIVH010000011.1, read on the forward strand.
AGCTGCTGTTCTGTTGGTTAATCATCTTGAGGCCGTGTTGAAGATAAGGTAAAGGTAATAACCCGCCTCCCTCTACTGCAGAGGGTTTTTACATGGGCTGAATACAAGGCGCAGTGTTGACATTTCAGGCGTTTTGCTGTGCAGTCTATTTTGGGCCGTAGTTTTCTGTTCCTGTTGTCTCTCCTGGACTCGGGCAGCGGTGGTTCTGAGTCACTTTTTCCTGCCGCTCGCGTTGGACCGGACGAGAAAGAGGACGGGCGAGAAAAGAGAACCGGCGAGAGAGGGAGGACTGGGTCGACAGAGAGAGAGAGAGAGAGGTCAAGGGGGAGAGGATGCGGCGAGAGATATTGGACACCCTGATGGCGATGGAGGCTCTGGTCTCTCTAAACCCCACTCATCTCTCTTGTCTCTGTCTCTCTGTTTCATTCTCATTCTCTGTCTATCGGTGTCCGTGGGTCTCTTTCTCACCCTCGGTCTAATTGTCTCTGCCTCTTTCACACCCTCTGTCCCTCTTTGTCTCTCGGTGTGCCTCTTGCAGTAGTTGTGGGTAGATCTGTTTTTGCTGGAGGAGAGGGATAGCTGGCATTCTATGGCCCAGTTCTAGGAAACAGTAAATCCCTCTCTGTGGGACATCTTTGTTTGATGGATTCATTTTGTATTTCTTTTTGTTTTACACAAGCGTGTGATTGTGATTCATTTTCAGTATGTTTTTGTAATTCCTTGTTTAACTTTCGCCAATGTAGAATGTATGTTTTACATGCCGAACGAAGCCCCTTATGAATCTTGACGGCTGAGAGTGAGTGGGTGATGCGTTGAAGGCCGCCTGTGTGACGCGCCGTCTCCCTCCGTCTCCCAGGTTAATCGGTCGGTCTCCCTGAGTTGGTTGTGAATGTCTCTCACCATGGCGAAGCGCGAGAGTGGCAGCACCAGCCCGGTGGTGCGGCAGATAGACAAGCAGTTCCTGGTCTGCAGCATCTGCCTGGACCACTACCACAACCCCAAGGTCCTGCCCTGCCTCCACACCTTCTGCGAGAAGTGAGTACTCCTCCCCCCCCCCTCCAGCCACACGTTCACCCCAAGGGCATCACTCCATCAGTCTCATCACTGCAGACAAAACCTTATTTAACACTTTGCATACATTGAAACTCAAGTCATATTTTGATTTTGCTGTAGTGGTTAGGGTCTGCGATTCCCAGTTTCAGTCGGAGGGATCCAGGTTCAATGCCAGGGGACACATGAAGACTCTCCTATCCGCGCCTTCCCTGAAAACTTGCCAAGTCTCACGGGAACACATCCACTCACGTAGGCAAGAATGAGGTCCGCAAGGTAGCTGCTAGCTGAAGGATTTGTCGACACCGCTGTAAATATGTGGCGCGGTCATTTCTACTGAAAAGTTTGAAAACACACACGCACACACTATGACAACAGGGCCTGATTACATCAAACCTGTCACGTCTTGAGACCTTGAACAAGGGAACGGTGGAGACGTGTGTTGTGGCTGACGAGGGGAGTGCCGGCAAGGCAATACTACAAAAGCTGAGCGTTGACTGAAAGATTTCTGTGGACGACGGTTGAGATTGTAATGACGGTAGGGAAATTTCCCGCAGTAAGGCGTCTTCAGAGCGAGACTTCTCCTTGAGCGAGACTTGGTGAGACAGCTCACTGTGGGGATCCTTTCCATAATGTTGTCATACACTTATATAACAAGCCCAGCCTGTCGGTGGCAAAAACCAGCACTTTCAGGGGACGTACTTTGACAGGCAGCTATTGCCTCAAAGGATTACATTGTAGCCAACTGTCTGCATTAGCCCCTTACACCCAAAATGATAGGAAAATAGGGTTGAAAGGTTGAAAAATCCCAACGTTATGCTTTAATAATCAGCCATAAGTGATGATTGTGGTAGTGGTGAGGATGTTGTACTTTAATAATATGAATTATAGCGTTGGGTTCCTTACACCAGCGAATCTGTCATCGACATATCTCTCCTATGATGTCACGATCTAACCTAGGAATAACAGATTACTTTTTTTGGAAAATGGGCAAATCTTCTTGCTCCAAGATGACTTTCCAAAGCACATCACTTACATTTCTTTATAATTCAGGACATTCATTCCTATACCGTGGATAATTGGAACGTGATGCCTCTAAATCTGTTTACATGCATGTCAGCGTCTCTATTTGGCAATGTAAAGTCAAGTATAAAGCTTTATGGTAGCTTGGATGAAATCCAACCGCATGTCAACACTCATTTGACGGACGGAAGCGTAACTAACATTCACTGATCTGGTCTTTTTATTGGGAGCCGAGTGAAGTCCAGCAAAGAGCTAGGAGACTTTAAATGCCAGCCTGAGGCAGAATAGAATCGGTGCAGCCCCCTACTGACAGTCCATTGTAGAGAAAGCACAGTGCGTTGGGGCTTCACAACATGCACAGCTGGTTGCAAGTGCAAGAACATTTAGCAATATAGAAGAGAGGGATTATGTGATGCCAAGCTGGTGCACCTCTTGAAACTCCTCTTGTCAAAAGATGTCGGGTCCTTCTTTTGTGTTCTTAAGCGGTTCTACGTCTCCCCCCACTGGGTTCTCGACCCTCTGCGGTCTCAGGGGGTGCGGTCATCGAAAATTAATTTGATTGTGAACACGAGCCCTGAATATCAAACAAACACGACTCGAGACGTGGGAGCCCCGAGTGGAATGCGCCCCCTCAACCTCAACCTCCTTTTCCCTTCTTCGTTTTGTTCCGCGCAGATGCTTGCAGAACTACATCCCGCCCCAGTCCCTGACGCTGTCCTGCCCGGTGTGCAGACAGACGTCCATCCTCCCGGAGAAGGGCGTGTCGGCGCTGCAGAACAACTTCTTCATCACCAACCTGATGGACGTGCTGCAGCGCGACCCGGAGTGCACCAGCCGCCCCGAGGCCTCCAGCGGCCTGGAGGCTGTCAGCGCCGGCGCCGGGGCCGCCCAGCCGCTGTCCTGCCCCAACCACGAGGGAAAGGTAGGACCCCCCCCCAACCCCGTGCACAGCGACCGGCGCTACTGATGCTAGCACCGCTAACCACCTGTAGGGTTCAGCGCAGCCGCTGTCCCGCCCTCAACCACTAGGGCAAGGTAGAACCCTCCCCCCTGCGCCGGAACCGCTGCAGCGCTACTGATGCTAGGTGATGCTAGCACCGCTAGATGTAGGCTTGGTACAAACTAGGGTTAGCCCAACTGCTACCTATAGAGCCTTCTACCTACTGGGTCAAGCACTACCTACTGGGTGTAGCACCGCTAACCACCTGTAGCGTTCAGCGCAGCCGCTGTCCCGCCACCGGCCCATGAGGGGAAGGTAGGGTTAGATGTAAGCTTGGTACTAACTAGAGTTACTAACTAGGGTTACTAACTAGGGTTAGCCCAACTGCTACATAAAGGGCCTTCTACCTACTGGGTCAAGCACTAACAACCTGTAGGGTTCAGCACAGCAGCTGTCCCGCCCCCCTGACCGCGAGGGGAAGGTAGGGTTAGATGTAGGCGTGGTACTAACTAGGGTTAGCCCAACTGCTTCCTAATAGGGCCTTCTACCTACTGGGTCAAGCACAACTCCTCCTCCTGCCCCAACCACAGTGGGCAGGGTAGGCCGAGTACTACCTTTTTAGGGTCAAGCCTAGTCCCCTATGGGTTTGTCACGACTTCAACACGTCTGTTCATGCCACAGGGGGCAAGGTCAGCCTACTAGGTCAGCCTACTATCTGCAGGTTTAAACGTAATTTGTATGCCGATTTTGGGAAATCACCTGGCTCTGCACAGAGAGTACGGAGCCAGGGTTTACATCATCTTTACAGCTCACACACATGTGTGTGTGTGTGTGTGTGAGCACATGGGTGTGCACACGTGCGATAAACGCCCTCCAACACGCCTTGAACTTCCACCCATTGTACTCCACCCAACTGGTATTTGCTTTTTATGATTTTTTTTTCCTTGGGCTGCTCCATGGCGCCCCCTGCAGGTGATGGAGTTCTACTGCGAGTCGTGCGAGACAGCCATGTGTCTGGAGTGCACAGAGGGCGAGCACCGGGAGCACGTCACCGTGCCCCTCAGAGACGTGCTGGAGCAGCACAAGACGGCCCTGAACAACCAGCTGGACACCGTGCGCAACAGGTCCGCGTTCTGACCGGGGGCTGTTCGATCTGTGGTGTCGGGTTCCCTCGTGGGGTAGGGGGGGGGGGGGGGGGGGGGGGGCGCTAGAGGGCGCTAGAGGGCGATGGCGGCAGCTCGGTTGCTGATTAATTGTAGAATTATGAAAAAGTCATTGCATTTGCACTTACCTAGTCTAATTATGCCAATCCCAATAGATGGAAGCCTGTTCATATGATGGGCTTTTGCTGCGATTGTCTACATTTCGGTCAAGGCCAAGTCGTAGTTAAGTGTTAAGCACATTCTGCAAATCCTTTTGCGTGACAAAGCCCAGATGCATGCTTATGTCTTGCAACCCAACACGCGTTTCCACCGCCGTTCTGTTGTTCAAGGTCTCAAGACGTGACTTCTGGAAAACCAGACTTAATACAGTTTCACCTGTCTCAACCAAGCACTTTCTCTTCCACCTCTTCCCGTCCTTCTCCCGTCTCCCGGCAGAATACCCCAGCTGACGGCCGCCATCGACCTGGTGAATGAGATCTCCAAGCAGCTGACGGACCGCAAGAACGACGCCGTGGCCGAGATCAGCAACACGTTCGAGGAGCTGGAGAAAGCCATGCACCTGAGGAAGAAGGCCCTGATCTCCGAGGTGGAGAACATCTGCAGCACCAAGCAGAAGGTCAGCGTGGTTCTCCTCTGGCTCGCCTCTGTTACTTCCCATTGTCCATGGAGAGGTTGTTGTTGTTGTTGTCTCCCGGTTGTTGTTGACTTTTTAAAGATACAGCTGCACTGTTACCTTAAACACGTGACCAGAGTCACGGGCCGGTTGGTAAACTTTTACCGAATCCTGTCGTTAAGTGAGGCAAACGCATCTTTCTTATCCACGGAAGTTTTTAAGTGCGGTCCTTTTGTTCTTATCTTTGAGAAAATATTCTGTCCAGTTTGTTTAATCTTGTCACGATAGTGGAGTCAGCAGAAAGTTCCACATCAGCGGGAGCCTTCTTTGATGTTCATGAAACGGCCCTCTTCTGTCCAGTCATCATATCATACCCGCTCCGCTTTGGAAATCTGCGAGCGGGAGAGGGGGGGGCACCGCACCGCGCCATCTGCCAGAGCGAGAGAAAAAAAAAGCAAAACACACGCTCGCAGATTCCTCTGGTTTCCCAGCGCAATTCAGAAACCCTTAAGTGAACCGGTGCGAGGTGCACCACAGCGTGACCCTGACGGCTGCACGTTCACGACCCCCCCCCCCCCCCCCCCCCCCCCAGGTGCTGCAGGCCCAGCTGGCGTCGCTGCTGCGCGGCAAGGAGAACATCCAGGCCAGCTGCAGCTTCACGGAGCAGGCCCTGAGCCACGGCTCGGCCACCGAGGTGCTGCTGGTGCAGAAGCAGATGAGCGAGCGGGTGAGCGCCCTGGCCCGCCACACCTTCCCCGAGCAGCCGCACGAGAACGGCCACCTGGAGTGCCAGGTGGAGACGGAGGGCCTGCGGCGCTCCATCCAGAACCTGGGCGTGCTCATCACCACGGGGGCGGTGGGCCACACCAGCGTGGCCACGGGCGGCGGGCTGCGGCACACGCTGGTGGGCCAGCCCACCACCGTCACCGTCACCACCAAGGACAAGGACGGCGAGCTGGTGCGCAGCGGCAACGCGGCGCTGCGCGCGCAGATCGTGTCGGCGGACGGCGCCGCCTGCCCCGAGGTGGAGGTGGCGGACAATAAGAACGGCACGTACGAGGTGGGCTACACCGTGCGCTCGGAGGGCGAGTTCAGCTTCTCCCTGCTGCTCTACCAGCAGCCCGTGCGCGGCAGCCCCTTCCGGCTGCGGGCGGTCAAGCCGTCGGACGTGCTGCAGTCGCCCGACGACGTGAAGCGCCGGGTGAAGTCGCCCAGCGGCGGCGGCGGCCACGTGCGGCAGAAGGCGGTGCGGCGGCCGTCCAGCATGTACAGCACCACCAAGAAGAAGGAGAACCCCATCGAGGACGAGCTCATCTACCGAGTGGGTGAGTGACGCCGAGCCGCCCCCCCCCTCCTCACAGCCAGGCCGTCATCCCCAAACCGTCACTCTGACCGTAACTCTTAACCGTCACTCTAACCATAGCTTTTAACAGTCACTCTAACCATAACTCTAACCATAACTCTAACCATAACTCTAACCATCACTCTAACCATCACTCTAACCATCACTCTAACCATCACTCTAACCATCACTCTAACCATCACTCTAACCATCACTCTAACCATCACTCTAACCATCACTCTAACCATCACTCAAACCGTCACTCTGATCGTAACTCTTAACCCTCACTCTAACCATAACTTTTAACAGTCACTCTAACCATAACTCTAACCGTCACTCTAACCATCACTCTAACCATCACTCAAACCGTCACTCTGATCGTAACTCTTAACCGTCACTCTAACCATAACTCTTAACCCTTACTCAAACCGTCACTTTTAACTGTCACTTTTAACTGTCACTCTTAACCGTCACTCTTAACCGTCACTCTTAACCGTCACTCAAACTGTCACTCTAACCATAACTCTTAACCGTAACTCTTAACCGTAACTCTTAACTGTCACTCTAACCGTAACTCTTAACCGTAGCTCTAACAGCGACTCACAACACCCGCTAAAGCCCCACAACCCCTCCCCCCCAAAAAAAAAACCCTGTCACCCAGATTCCACTAAAAGTCACTTACCCAGTTGATCGGCTCTATAAAAGGCAGCGGATGGCGAGACGGGTCGCGAAGCATCGACGTCACCCTCTTGATTTGCTTGACAGGAGCTCGGGGGCGGGACAAAGGAGAGTTCACCAACCTACAGGGCATCTCCACGTCCAGCAACGGCCGAATCGTGGTCGCCGACAGCAACAACCAGTGTATACAGGTGGGCCATAGTGTTGTCTTTATAAACGCGTGGTTCTGGCGCGCATTGAAAAGTAATGTTTTTATTTTGGGCTTTGCTGATCATTTCTCACTGCTGGTAAGAGCACGAAAATGTAATTATGTTCCAATAGTTGGTGCCGATTCAAGCCATTAATATTCCTGAACGGTGAGAATGTTGTTGTTGTTGTCATTAGAAAACTATTGAAATGAGAATAATCGTCCTCCTCCACACTCCTGCTTGCGTAATGCTTTTCAAATAAGGAGAATGAGTCACTTTTCTATTCAACATCTCGTTTTAATGGCTCTTGCCATCATAATTATTTTATGGTTATTGTTTGTCGCCATTTGTTGGTGTTTTGTTGGGGCAGTGTGAAAGCGCAACCAATATCCTGCGGCTGGCCAAGTTCTTTAACTTTGCTAACTTCCTCCTGAGTTTGATGGATGATTTCCATTGTCAAATGGGCGTATTTATCTTCCAGCGTTGGTTCTTCAGTGCAACTTAAACTCATTGTACACTATGACACAAGCACCTGAATTAAAGAACTACACATATATTCGTTTTTTCCTCAGATATTTTCGAACGACGGCCAGTTCAAGATGAGGTTTGGGGTCAGGGGTCGCTCCCCGGGTCAGCTGCAGCGCCCCACCGGGGTCACGGTGGACATGAACGGTGACATCATCGTGGCCGACTACGACAACCACTGGATCAGCATCTTCTCTTCGGATGGGAAGTTCAAGGTGAGGAAGGACCTCCTGTTTATTTACCACTTCTAGTGGACGCATGTATGCCAACACAAAGGCAGTGAGGACAGCAAACATGTCATTCAGGAGCAGGTATGGTTAGAGGTCATCTTGCTCAAGGAGGCCTAGGGATCAAACCCACTACCCTTAGGTTAAGGGGTGAAACACCCTTGCCACTACGCTGTCCTGCCCCGTCAACACACTCTTGAATTCCTCTTCCTGGAGGGTGGGGTTCAGAAGTAGTATGTTAGGGTGGAGAATAATTCCCATTGTGGTTCTAAAGTCATTTTCACATGATGAAACTCATGATGTCATCTCCCTTGGCTCCTGGCAGAGCAAGATAGGCGTGGGCCGTCTGATGGGACCCAAGGGTGTAGCCGTGGACAAGAATGGACACATCATCACCGTGGACAACAAAGCCTGCTGTGTCTTCATCTTCCAGGCCAACGGGAAGCTGGTCACCAAGTTTGGAGCCAAAGGAACGTCAGACAGACAGTTTGCAGGTACCGTCAGTGGAGCTAGTGTTAGCAACAACGGCTAGTGTTGGCAATCCCCAGCACTAGCAACAGCTATTCACATAAAAAGAATGAATAGCTAGCTAGTAGCTTTAAATCAATATCATTCTTGTCCTTTGTGTCGCGCTGGAATTATTGAGGTAAAATCCACGCTCCGTAGGCCTATTCTTTGTCAAATGCCAGGCGCTATTGTCTCCGTCTAGAAACAGAACGGGCTCATTCCAAAAATAGTCCAAAATCACAAGGGTTTGGGGTAAACAAGCGCTTGTTCTTTCAGGGTCAGGGTTTGAGTTTGGGCCAGATTCACGGATTTCACCCCTCGATGTTTCTGACTGCACAGGAATGCTCATCCACACAGATTATCTGTTGTTTCTATCCACTGCATGGACCGGGACACTTGGTCAAGAAAGAATATATGCTGCAATGAAATGCATGCATGCGCCTGTATTATTGCTTGTTTTGGTCGATTACGCATGCATGTCACTAGTAAAAAAATGTTTTTGTTTAATTGGTTGACATGAAATGCATGACCTGTCTTGTGACTTTTGAAAACATGTCACTGTGGATCATGGAAAGACCTTGTTCACCTTGTGCCCATATTGTTAAGTTGGGTGGGGAAACTTTGTTGAATCTTTGGGGAAACCGTCACAACTCAATGGGAATGCATTCTAAGTGTTACCTGGTGGCAAAATTGAACTCAGCAAAAAGTAATGTAAAGATTCTAGTAGGTTTCCCTACACAACTACCCAATATGGCCGCTAGGAGAGTAAGGTCTGTCAACCAAGACATTGCTTGTGGCTGTGCCAAAGAACATACAGACATACAAATATTTGCCATTGTTATATAATGAGTATTCTGATTTAATTGATCCTTAGGAATCAGGTTAAAAAACGTCTGCCTGATGCTTTCATTTCTAGCCTTTGTTTAATGATTTGAATTGCCTTACTGTGAGACATGACCTCCTACCTGACATCATCACCTGCATCTCTGAGATCACCTCCCACCATCTCTCTCTTTTCTTGTAGAAAAGTGCGGCGCAAACATAGCTCTGGAACAAAAGCTTAGTAAATCTGGTCCAGTCTTCAGTAAGTCATCATTATTTACCCTCTAGATGTGTGTGATCAAACCTTGAGTTTGAACTTCAACACCCTTTCTGCCCTATCTTTTGTTATTAGTCTTTGTCTTGGTTCTGTGTAGCCAGATTGGTAGAGCCACGTGGTAACATCAATTCCCACTGGGAATTGACATTACCCACCCACCCACGCTAAGAAGTGTACACACTCACAATATTCTACGGTGCTGTGGACAATGCATCAACCAAATGGTAGATGAGGATCGTAATAAAGATAATTATCTCCCAACTGATATAACTTCATAGGAACCGTCCCAGTTGGACACTAGGAATGAGACATACTGACGAAGGATCGGTCACAGTTTCTAGAATTACTTCCTCTATTTTCGCGATGCGTATGACTCACACTTCCTGTCTCCCCCCTCCCCCGCCTGTCTCCCCTCAGGTCCTCACTTTGTAGCGGTGAACAACAAGAATGAGATCGTAGTGACGGACTTCCACAACCACTCAGTGAAGGTACGGCCGGCCCCAGTTGTTTATTTTAACCATTATTTACTTTACACCTGTGAAGAGGCTGAGCCACAGGCCGGTTGGTAAATTCAACTTTAACCAAATCCATTCATCTTAACAATATTCCAGTTCAAAGAGTTTAAAAAAAGAGGCTCCCCTCTCCATTCTGTGATTTCTCAATCAATTGTGGCATGATTGACGAGGGAACCGCTCAAATAAATCAATGAATGGGGCACAGTATTCCTGATAACGGTTGCTTGCGTCCACATGTTGTGTCCTCTGTATTTTCCCGTCGACGCTTAACGCAACAACAAAACAAACGAGCTGACCTTCTGCCCCACCCCAGGTATACAACGCGGATGGGGAGTTCCTGTTTAAGTTTGGTTCCCATGGCGAGGGGAACGGACAGTTCAACGCTCCTACCGGTGTTGCCGTGGACGCCAACGGCAACATCATCGTGGCGGACTGGGGCAACAGCCGCATTCAGGTGGGAGAACACTGGCACCCGTCTATGGTGTCACCCTCATCCACCACCATGATGTCATTCGTAAGATGACACCAAACGGTGGTTCTTGTCTTCCTTTGGTTCGATGAAGGCTTTTGAAAAATACAAACAAACATGGCAACCGGACGCCTGATCAAAGACGATCCCGAAGTGCGCACCCTTAATATTTCCCTGGAGGGAACATTCCCCTCACGTTCTGTTCCCCCTCTATATAAGATCTTATATATTATAATAGTCACCGCAAAGGAAGGACAAAACCACAACCTCTGGATCTCCCTCCTTAATTAACTTTTAAACACATTTTAAAACCAGCATAGCTCAGCGTGTGAGATTAAACCGTTGTCAGAATATTTATTTGTATGTGTGTGTGTTTCTCCCTGAAAGGTCTTTGACAGCTCAGGCTCTTTCCTGTCCTACATCAACACATCTGCAGACCCCCTGTACGGGCCCCAGGGTCTGGCCCTCACTTCGGATGGACACGTAGCCGTGGCGGACTCTGGGAACCACTGCTTCAAGGTGTACCGCTACCTTCAGTAGGGGCCCCTCACCTCTACCATCACCAGGGGCCTCTCACCTCTACCATCAGTAGGGGGCCCATACTGCTGTGATCACCAGGGGCCTCTCGCCGATCCCATCAATGGAGGCCCCTACAGCTACCATCATTAAAGGCCTCGCACAGCCTTTCGACTGTAGGGGTCCCTAATTGCTACCATCACTGGAGGCCCTTACAGATGTTATTGCTCGGGGGGGCCCTCACCGCTATCTAGATTAGGGGCTTGTCACACTGAACATCCCTAGGGGCCGTTAGCGCGCTACTATTGCTACAGTCCCCCCTTACGCTATATACAGTAGGGGCCCCTCACTCAACCATCAATAGAGATCCCTAAAGGCTGTCTACAGTAGGGGCCCCTCACTCAACCATCAATAGAGATGCCTAAAGGCTGTCTACAGTAGGGGCCCCTCACTCAACCATCAATAGAGATGCCTAAAGGCTGTCTACAGTAGGGGCCCCTCACTCAACCATCAATAGAGATGCCTAAAGGCTGTCTACAGTTGGGGCCCCTCACTCAACCATCAATAGAGATGCCTAACGTCTGTCTACAGTAGGGGCCCCTCACTCAACCATCAATAGAGATGCCTAACGTCTGTCTACAGTAGGGGCCCCTCACTCAACCATCAATAGAGATGCCTAACGGCTGTCTACAGTAGGGGCCCCTTACGGATCCCATCAATAGAAGCCCTTGCATAAGCTACCATAATAAGGGCCCCCTCACAGCTGACCCCACACACACACACACACACACACACACACACACACACGGTCGACCCCTCCAGGTTAAGATGTGTATTGAAGAGAGATGTTTCCTGGTGGCTAACAGCTCCTGTGTTACCGTCCAGCGAGTGTTGGGTGGTGGAGGTGACGTTCAGACGCAGGCAGCAGCATTGAGTGTGTGTCACAAGCCTTGTATTAAGATCCCAGCCCAGGTTGGAGAAGACTGTCTGTATAAAGAGTATAATGAGCCATACGTTGTCCATATGCATGACGTTTTGTTTGGCCCTGAATGCCTGGGCCCAGAACACACAAACACACACATACTTTGACCCTTGACCCTGCTGGTCTGCTTTTACTATAAACTTAGTTAGTGCCGTCAGTGGACTGAGCTGCGCTTTGCTTATACCGCAACCGATACGCATACACTTTGTATATGAAAATACATAATCTATGATGATGAAAACCAACGAAATTACATCTCACTCTCCACACGCCATCTGTGCATTGATTTGCTGTATGTACTGTATATGCATAAATGTATATTGTGTATATTGCTATCAACTCCGTGTATACATGTGCTACTATTTTGAAACACACACACACACACACACACACAGCCACACAGCCTTTTGGATAGACCACAGCATTTAAAGACAAGTGTGTATGGCAGCTGTTCTAAAGTGTGTTTTTTGAGAAATTTCCCCAGCACATGCTTGCAGACAAGCAGTGTTTTCATATTTATTGCAAAATCTAAGCAGCACAATAATATTTTTTTTGTTGTTGACATTTTCATTGTCAATTTTTTTTTTTGAAAAAAAAAAAGTGGCTAATTTATTTGTATTTTTTCACTAGTTCAGCATTTACAAATTTATTTTTCTAATTTGATATGTTTTTTTTGTTTTGTTTTGTTTTGCGAGCATCAAACTTTGAGTGTTGATAAAGCACGAGGTAGTGGCGGAGGTGTAGTTCCCACAGTCCTGTACCCTTTAGATCCCTTGGTAGATGATGACCACCTCCCCATGGCCAGGCCTGGGGTCGTCCAACACATTACCTCTGAAGCCGCCATGTTTAGAAGCGCTGTTGTGCCCGGCACAGAGACTGTGTGGCTCATTAAATGAGTGCAGATCTTTCATACCTAATTACTTCCACACATTGGAAATAAAGAGGCTTTTTTTCTTGACCATGGTGGTGAGGAAATTGCCTCTTGGTTGTGTATTGATCGCATTGCGGCTTTAATTCGAATTTTACTTTGTGGTACAAAGTTTTTCAAGAAATCTAAAGTGGATCTGAAGTGACGTAGAGATAGACCTACAGGTGATGCTCCGCAATGTACATTTGCTTTATTATGGAACCCCTGTAGATTGCAATAGTTCATAATTTATTAGAAAAGATTTGCCAACAAATGCACCATCTAAATCGATGGAGTTCAGAGTTCTACATTTCATACTTATCCGTTTGCCTGTGTCAACGTGTTCAATCACGCCACGACTGAAGTCACATATCCCTCTGTCTCCCTCTAGTGTCTGTTTTGTGTAATGTCCCAGGAGCGCGGGTGCCACAGCAGTAGATGGACTAGGTACATATGAACAGATGAACCCACTAGTCTCATGTACATGAAAAGTGACCATACAATAAAACCAAACCAGAGGAACACCACCGCCCCAGGTTAATAATGGTTAATGTAATTCCTGTGTTATTGGCTCAAACTCACTCTAGGAAGGGAAACTGCACACATTTCATCCAGTCGGAGAAGGAAATTTGATAACCGGTGTTTGCGCCCGTGGTTTGGTTTAAAGTGGTTGGTTGATGGTGGCCAACCGGTCAAACTGCAGTCTCTCAAAGGGCCCCTATTAGTGTGATGTTGATTAGTCAATTAAAAATCGACCCCATACCTAACAGCCTACTCAGTGGATATTACTAACCAGGTAGAGGCTGATCCAGTCGTGGCACATCTGGGTGGACGCTTCCACTCGTGATGTCACAAATGGGTTGCATTTTGAAACGGTGGCTAATCAATATCACCGGGGGGGCTTTCGAGCAGTTGTAGGAACACTCAGCGGAGTCCCACAGAGGACAGACTCCCTATTTGTACCTAATCCACTCTGGGACTTGTTGCCAAACGGGAGCCTGCAGGCGCACCTTTTTTTTTTACAGGTGTGCAACGGGCTGTCCCTTAGCCGCCATTAGCCCGGCGATATTATCAAGTGTTCTTCTTTTCCGTACTCTTGACTTGTTTTAACTCACACCGGTCCGAACGATTGTTTTCTCTATTAATATGCACTGGTAATAAAAGCACATGGTTTACGGAGCTGTGGAGTGCTGTTTGTTATCCGTACACGCTGGCTCACACTAACTTATGTAATCGTGTTAATCACGTTTATTACTGACATTAATGGGCAAATTGATTATCTTTTATTACTATTCATTCCGTCTCAAAATATAGTCCTCTATCTGCCCCTGTCACGCCGCGGGTCCTTGTAATGCGGTGTTGGCGCACAGGCAGGGTGATCATGAGGTTGTTGGTTCAAGTGCGTCTTCAATTAAAAAAGTTTCATTATTAATTATTATTATTTTTTGCCACTGTTCTGGTATGTTTGATGGTGATTTAGGGGCGTTTCCGTCCTGCGAACCTGCTTTTTTGGCATACTAATGCCATTTTACAATATTTACCAAGGTTACCAGACTCCTTCTCAAAATATAGCCTGATATCTTCGCGTGTCAATTTATGAACCCCTGTAGTCCAAAAGTAGAAGTGAGGAAGAACGTTCATGCTGGATTAAAATCAATGACCACAACGCCCACTCACAATTTATGCATACGTGTCGCATATCCACAGTATTGTAATACATGTGGGTTTTACCTTGGGCAACAAATGCCAGGAATGCCAGGTCCCTTAACACCCACACAGCGAAGAGGCCGATGTGCAAAAAGGAGGATCTTCATTAACGGCAGGATCAACTCATAAAAAGGAGTTGAGAGTTACGGCCAGGTAAGGAAGACAAAATCGAGGGGGACACATAGATAGGTTCCCTTTTCGTTGAACCACTACACATTAGACACTAGCTTTAAGGCCAAAGGCACGCTGCACCCTCTAACAGGGGCGGCGCCGGGGGAGGGGTGGGGGGGCTTGGGGGTGCTACAGCCCCCCCTGGATTAGCCATAGCACCCCCAAGAAAATAATTTATTTGTCTATTATTGTTATTTATTTTAATTTTGCGTTCTTAATTATATTCATTGTGTGATCATAATATTTCCCTCACAAAATAAAATAAAACACGTCACTGGCTCCCATTGCCGTGCTTGCGCAGCAGCTGCATAAACTATGGCACAAATTTCTTTATGGCAACTGTATCCAAGGAGATAGTGACATTGTCAAGTCAAGTGGTAGTTTTAAGACGGCACTCGGCATCGACAAGTTCAGAATAATGTATCGGTTTTTGGCACCTAAAGTTCAACGTGTGGAACAATCCTGTGATGTAGAAGATGAAGAAATGCCAGGGGTATCTGATGCTAATTTTGAAGAAGAGGAGCAGTGTCGTAGTCAACCCTCCACCTCTGAGGTGCTAGTGCTAATCATGAAGCTAGCATGGGTGACTTAAGCATGAACGCCCAGGATGGTCCGAAAAGACTAAAACTAAAACTTAAATATCCAACCCGCGCGTTTGGAGTCCAACAAAGAAGTTTTTGCCAAACCTGGATGGACAGTGTCTTAGAGGCCCTCCAATGTAACACACACCAAAAAGGAGAACCTTAAAATGTCCCACCCACGGCTTGCCACTCCCCCCCCCCCCCCCCCCCAAGCAATTCTCCCTCACACTAATAAAATCAAACAATAAAGCAACACATTATACACAATATAAAATAGATATGTGTGGTGTTCATTGAAGTGCAAGTTAAATGTTACTTAGCTCGCCCACTGGGCGAGACCCTCCCCTGGGGTCTCAACTTGTGTAGCCATCCAACTCCCCGGGGCAACGGCTTCGCTGGATGGCGGAGACAGGCACTGAAATCAGCGTGCAGCGAGCGGTAGCGGCAGTGAGCAGCAGAGTCAGTGTTACAACAAGCAGTAGAGGCAGTGAGCAGCAGAGTCAGTGTTACAACAAGCAGTAGAGGCAGTGAGCAGCAGAGTCAGTGTTACAACAAGCAGTAGAGGCAGCGAGCAGCAGTCAGTGTTACAACAAGCAGTAGAGGCAGTGAGCAGCAGTCAGTGTTACAACAAGCAGTAGAGGCAGCGAGCAGCAGAGTCAGTGTTACAACAAGCAGTAGAGGCAGCGAGCAGCAGAGTCAGTGTTGCACAGGGAGCCGTGGCAGCCCAGCACTCTCTAAGATGGCCCTAGATCTGGCTACAGGAGGCACCCAGCCTCCCCTCCTAGCCTATGCAGCTAACTCCCCTGGCTACCTGTCTTCATCGCGGGCAGCTCTCAATAACTGCGAAGGACACCCTGCCCCAGTCCCTCCTAACAGAGTGCCGTGTGTGTTGCTCCAACCCATCCTGCTGCATCTGTGAGTCTTTTAACCGTTCCTCTCTCTCTCTCTCGCTTGCTCATCCGCCACACCTGCATCAGGTTGGTGATTAGGGAGTCCTTGCTCCTGACGTCGCTCACTAAGTCTCACCACAAATATTCATGCCAAATCTCAAGTCTTTATCTCACAAAATAAAATGGATGCATTTGTTTGAAGCCATATAAACCTCAGGTTTCTTGCCAACGCTGGCTGGCTCGTCATTTCTCTAAAGTCTGTTTTGATGGTGGAGTTTGCCACTGTTTATCGAACCAGTTTTTGATGGCAAACCAACAGCATTTTACCATACATACCAAACTCATCCATCCGTAAGTTGAGGTTAAGAAATTCATAAAATACTTTCAGCTACTGTTTGTCTGAGACACGTCTTTGATGATGATTTTGAGACTTTAACTCCTGGTGAACCTGTCGGTTTACCATCCTTACCAAGGTCACCATTTGTGTAAAGAATGGAAGACTCCCCCTTCTCAGATTAGTCTGTGCTGCCCCTGTCGGTTGATAC
Organism: Urophycis tenuis; assembly: GCA_036785325.1. NCBI lineage: Eukaryota > Metazoa > Chordata > Actinopteri > Gadiformes > Phycidae > Urophycis > Urophycis tenuis. The sequence continues at coordinate 8,734,041 of JAXIVH010000011.1, forward strand.
TTGCATGATACTTGCAGAAGCATGGCAGAAAATCAAATGATGATAAATGTTTGATGTATGTGATAGGCCATGCTCGCCATACCAAGTAGGACCCCTGTATCATTTACTTGCCATAACTATATTTATATTAGCTATCAGCAGGCCCAGTACATGGCAGTAAAGCTGAAATAACATTGGGCTTTTGATTGTAATGATTGCAGAATATTCAATAGGAGCAATGGGCTGAAATTCTACACAGAATGTAATTAGAACACACAGACACACACAGATGCACACAGACGCACACACACACACACACACACCCAGAGCCAAAGACATAAAATCCAATAATCTGTGGATCCACGTCTTGGCATTCAGGCACTTCTCACTTGATGTGGAGTCCTGTGTCTCCCTAAATGTCATTAATTCATCCTGCAGTATCTTTAATAAGATTCCCCACAGGGCTGAGCGTCGCAGTTCACTATCACACGCCATTGATTCTTAACTGGTTTGGGGCAGTTTAACAAACAAAACTTCTAATGACATAGGAGTGAAGATAATGTGATGTAAATCACGGTGCTAACACAGAAGGACGGTGATTTAAACGGAGCCGCTCCTGTTAGCTGTGCTCACGCGTTATTAGGCAGTCAAATGGACATTTAATTGGTTAACGAATGTAGCCCACTCACTGATTATATCTTCTATATATAACATATTGTGACCCGACAGGCGTGTCGCACAGCAACGGGGGATATGATAAATGTGTGTTCATTGAGAGAGATAAAATTCATTCTGTTTTTTTATTTTTTATTTGCAGACCACCTTGTGCTTGTGGTCCAACTTAGAAATACTTACAGCACAGAGTCGTTATTGAAACAGAACCATTCCCAAAACATCCAAAGGGTGTATATTTATAAGTCTTACATGTGTTTTGTGTGTGTGTGTGTATATATATACAGTAAAAACATTCATGAGCGTAAAGGCAGGAGGTGTTCCACCCTCTTCGCTGTGGTGAACTTGACAGAACCACGGGGACAGGAGATTGTGACAGTGTTGTCGCGCGGATGCAGTAGAGTGTGGACAGACGAATCATAACGGACCACCGTGGCAAAGGGAACAACATGATGTCGTGGGTTGCATAGAAAGGTTTGTTCTCTCTGGAAAACAACGTCTAAATCAAGGTGACCTTTTTTGAGGAAGCGGCGAAGCGCGGAGTCAGAGTCTGATGGCGCGGTATGAGGTAATCGATGGAAACTCACAATGTTTCCACTCTCTTTTTTTTTCCTTTTGAAAAATGAACGACGAAGGTATTCCGAAAAGCACAACACAAAGCCTGGCGTTCCCTCTCACAGGGGACACGTTCAGTGCAAACATGGCACGCAGATTGTTCACTTTGTGATGTATATTTATAAATGTATAGCTATATCTTTTTTTTTTTCTTCTAGAAGTTGACAACTAAAGGTGGGGAGGTGGGTGGGGGCAGAAAGGGCTCATTGTCAATATAAAAAAATAAATAATTAAAAAAACCAATCAAGAGGAAGTATATCTGACTTAATATAACACCTATACGATTATATAAAACAACAATTAAGATTCCCTTTCAACTGTTATAAGGCATAAAAAAACTAAGATGGACCAAAACGCACCAGCAACCAGCCAACTCATAGCCCTATTGTGAGAAGGATCGCTAACTCTTTCACGGTTCAAGCCTCAGAACGTGTCTCTCGTATAATAATATTAACAATGATTATGATCATGGTAATGGCAGGGTTGCGGCTGTAAATATTGAACGTGGAACAGTTACTATAGTACACTGTACACTGCAGACCAGCTGTCTTGAAATGTGTGTCGTTTCTAACTAAGGAAGTCGACACAGTTTGGATATCTCGTCTTCTTTTCGGGGGCCGTTGAAATCAAGCGGTGTTTGAGGGACTGACGGGACCGGCATGCCACCCACTACTGGACCAGAACACAGCAATGTGACCAACTGATGAACACTGTTTGTCATGGGAGGTCACTGCAAAAAACAAAACAAAAAAAACCCACGTTGAAGAGTTGGGTTTACAGTAGATTTAACGCACTTACAGTAGATTTGTCACATATGGATGACGTACATAAAACCGTTATATTGTACAACCACACAGTAGAATACAAAAATAAACGCATGCAAAGTAAACGCTTGAAGACATAAAAACGTGTCAATATTTCTCAGACGACAAAGTGGCGGCACACACACACACACGAAAGGATCTCTGAAATCAATGACAAATGATTTGTTTAGGCACATATGAAATCACAAGGTCATTCAGTAATCATATGCAGGGAAGCAGTATTTCAGTGAACATTACAAGCTGAACAATACAGTGTCGCGACTCGGTGACACAAACACACACAGCAGTTTCAGTTTACCGACTTTAGCGTTTGCAAAATACTTGTTCCACGTCTTAGATTAACAAAACAAAACAAAACAAAAAACCCGGCAGAAATAATAAAAGGCTTTTCTGTAGCACCTTTGGACACACAACATACATTTTTGGATCAAAATGGCAATCGAAAGCAAAACAGGACGATGAGCGCGGAGGGGGGTGGACGAAACGCCTGTCAGCCGATTCTCTCGTCGCTTCTCCTCCTCCTGGACGGGAGGCGTCGTTTCAAGTAGAAATATCAAACACGACCCCGGGAAAAAACTAAACAAAATCAAACCCCAGTTTGTCTGCTCCTCCGGCCGGCCCTCCCCTCAACATCGCCCAGTGTGAGGCACTTGCAAAACTTCAAAAACAGTTAACTCAAAAAAAAAAAACGTTTGCTGTCCCTCAACCCCCCCGCCCCCCCCGCCCCCCCACGCCCCGCGCCTCAGACCTCTGAGCTGTCGCCGCCCCCTCCCCCTCCCCCGCCGCCGCCGCCCCCGCCCACCATGGGCTCGGTGCTGGCCGACGCGGGGGGCGGGGCCGCTTTGTCTCTCCTGGACCGCAGCAGCAGGGCGATCACCACGGCGACGAGCGCGGCGAGGAGCAGGCCCAGGGCCACGCCCACGACCAGCACCAGCCGCTCCACGCCCTCGTCCCCCTGGTTGAGGTCTCGCGGGACCACCCCCCCCACGGCGGCGACGTCGACGTCTTCCTCGGGGCCGGCCCTCCGCTGGCCGCCGCCGCCGCCGCCGCCGGGCCCGCGGTCCAGCGCGATGTGCAGGATGTTGGTGCCGCGGTCGTTCTCCGTGCCGATCTCCTCCACCAGGTGCGGGACCCCGGCGGCCGACCGGCGGTGGCGAGGCCGGCCGGGCCGACCCACCGAGTGGTACTCCACGCTCCGCTTCCCGATGCCGCGGTTGGCGTTGTCCCGGGAGCGCACGGTGTAGATGGTGTGGATGAACCACTCCCTCCCCGCCGCCACCTGCGGACGGCCAGAGAGGAGACGGCGCGCGCGGTGGTACCGTTAGCATCTCAAGTTTTCATATCGGCAAAACAGCCGACACAGGTATCAGATACATCACAGACACAGAGAGCTGTAATAATTAATTGCTCGGTGGCTGTGGAGAGAGACGGTGGAGCGCCTGACCTGGAAGAGAGCGGAGGAGTCCATCTTGAAGCCGTCGGACCCCGGCTGTCGGACCAGAGGCAACGCCGTGGGGTCGTCCACGGCCAGGTAGGCGTCGAAGGCCAGGCTTCCGAAGGAGCGCGCCTGGGTCTCGGGCTGGGCCTTGTCCTGGAGGAGACGGGCTCACGTTCAGGTGGAAAGGTCTCGAGTCACGTGTTGAAGGCCAACCCAGAAGCGCTGAACGTTGATCCGACGTTGAATGTTTCTAACTCATTTGGTGTTTTGCGCATCATCGGAATGGCCCCATTTGCAATTCTTATCGCACTTAAGCGCGTCGCTAACTCCGGCCCCCTTGCCTACCATCCGCCGGTTTCCGGAAAAGCGCCCCGCGGTGTGTCGAGAGATGCGCCGAGCCAGTGCACCTCTGAGTCACTCAGACAGCGCTCCAGAATAGCACCCATGTGGTGGGCTTACTCAAATATCATCTCGCTTTATGCGCGAGGATATCTTGGAATCAAAATAGCCCTGAGAACGGGTGGCAGGTTTTAAAAGGAATCCCGAGATCTCTGAGAGCATTCCAGCTTCTGCACGCTTTTTTAATGAGTCCCTCCCACCCACCGCGGACCAGACGCTGGCGGAACCGACCACGCCTGCAAGGGATGAGATGGGTTTGTCTGAGCGTGACACAGAGGCTGCAGCGACGGGGCCCAGCCAAAGGACAGGTCCAGCCCACTTGGAACCACACTAAACAGCCCAATTATTGGCTCGGGGACTGGGTGTATTTCTTGGGCCCAAATAAAGGAAAACGTCCTACCGGGGCGTCGCGGCTGGACAGAACCAAAACATTTTGGGTTGTGGGGACATTTTTGGTAAGTTTGACCGTTGGAAAGATGGAGGGTCTGTGAAGAACGCTCCACTGTAGCTACCCACTACTATGCCTGATACAAACTCAGGCTGAATCTTTTTAACATTTTAACCAATGTCAAACCTCAAGTCCATTTTATTTGTATAGCCCCTAAACACAATTACAGTCTCAAAGGGCTTCATAGGCCATACTCTATGACACCCCCCCTAACCCAAGCCCCCCTCCCCCCCCCCCCCCCGCAAAAGGGCAAGGGCAACGGGTAAGAGGAAGGGTGGGGTGTCCTGCAAATAATTGGGTGTTTAATTCTATTCCTCTAAAGTGTTCCGGCTGGATCAGAGGAGCACTGTCCTCTAACCCGCCGCCTGCTGACGTCCAGGACGGACGCCCAGGGAGGAAGTTCAAATGAAAGTGAATCCCGCAGAACACTTTGAACCGGTCCTTTTGCACATTTCAACCTTCGCTCTACATGTCACAGTCGGAGCGCTCCTGAATCCACGGGTGGGTGGGGGGGGGGGGTTGCTGCTGATTGGCACGGAGGATAGCGGCCAAATAAAAAATAAATAAATGATAAAAAGTAATTCCTAAATTGGGTCCAAAAACTTCAATGAGCCTTTTATAATCCTGAGCGGCTTAGGGGAAGCGGCGCGCATACCAGAGAGGCTTAGGACACACGGTTGCTAAAATATTGTGCAGACTCCTTCATGGTACACAGATCAGTGGATGGGCCATTCTGTCGACGAGGGCCAGTAATATGAGATGGAATTACGCAGTTGCTGGCTTCCATCCTCCCTTGAAGATTGGGGAAGGAAATACTCTCCTTTAAAATGGAGGTAGTTATATATATATATATAATGTATCTGCCTCCTTGGAATATGATTTAAATATAAAAGAAGGTATTGTGTGAAATAACAACAAGGTCTGGGCAGGGTAATTATTCTAACAGCCAGACCGGCGGTGAGCAGCGCGGAGGAAGCTCCAGGTCTTAGTTAGCATCGCTTCGAAAGCCGCGGCGCAGCGTCTGGGGACCAACTCCAGGCGCGCTGCCCGCGCCCCCCGGTCAAGGGCCAGGAGAATCGACCCAACACGTACGTCTTTCGGACGTGAATAACATACGGATGCCCCCCCCACCACCGAAAGGTCCCAGCCGCACTCGAACCCGTATGCTAACCGCTGGTTAACGGTTAGCTAGCCCAGGTTGTCCGTTTGAAAGGTTATCCTTTTTTTTTTTGCATTTTACTCACGATGATCTTGAAGCGGTACAGCAGCGAGGGCGCGTCGGCCAGACAGCCGAACTCAAAGTTGTCGGGGTTGTATTTGGGGACGTAGCCGTCGGCGCCCGTGCACAGGAAGATCTTCTCGATGCTGCAGATGAAGGAGTCCCCGAGGTTCTGCACCGGGTCCACCATCACGCGGCCGTAGATCACGTCGCCTGCCGGGTGGGGGGGGGGGGGGGGGGGACACACACCGCACGGTCGTTGTGACGAGGACACGCATTGGACACGCACAAAAGCGTGTGCACACATAGGGGGAACATAGGGGGAACAAGGGGAAAGGACATTGGGGAAAGGCGGAAATTGCACTTTCTACAAATGTATTTGACCTTTGATTTAACACATGGATACACATCCCAGAGATAGATAACGCTGAAACTTATTTCTTAGTGTGTTTGAACGTTTGACTGACTGAGGCCTGAGAATTCCAGCTCTCACATTTACATTTCACCTACATTTATTCATTTTGCTGATTCTTTTATCCAAAGCCAGTAAAAGGTGCTGCATAAACTTTGTGAAGGGTAGCTCTGAGTCAGAACACGTACAGCATAATATGGAGGGATGGACCATTCCAGAAGGTCCATTCTGATTCACCCAAATATGCAAGTAAATGTTTCCACTGTCTCTGATACGACTAATGGATCAGACCAAAAATAATCAAACAGAGATTGGTAGAGATAGGCTTTTAAATAAAAAATACACTCACTTGCAAACTCTACTAAATCACATTTTAATTCCAATGTTCCGTTTCCAATTCCGTTCATTTTTACTATCAATTCTCAGAATCGAGGTGGTGGAATGGAGGAACGACTCTGTCGGGAGTCACTAGCTAGCAGCACGTTGTCACGCCGACGGAGACGGCAGGCCTGTTACCCTGGGAGAAGGCGGTGTCGCTCTCCTGTCCGAAGCCCATGGAGCCGTCAGACAGCCACAGGGCTCTCTTGGAGAGGAGCAGCAGCTGGGTGTTGAGGCTGAACTCTGCTGCCACAGGATCGCTCACCTGGACACAGGCAGGTTATCACAGAGATGTTAACACACAGAATGACAGACAGGTAGCTCAGCGGGAGAGACACACAGGCGCACACACACACCGATACGGTTAACACACTGACAGGAAACACACACAATGTGTATTTTTATATAAAGTGACCTGCTGGAAGCGGATGTCCAGGTCAAAGGTGACTGGGTCGCGGGGGTTGCAGGCGGGGGGGATGCTGTACTCCAGGTTGGAGGCGGACGTGCACGGCAACAGCTTCACCGTGTAGGACCCGGAGTAGTCCCGCACCTAGCGCATCACATGAACAAGCATGTCGAGCTTCATCCATTCATCGCTTCCATCACACATTTTAACACACACATGCACATACTCTATGGCAACCCAAGTGTTCCTCCGAGGGTTAATGACGTTCTCCGGAATGATATCTCACTTTAGCTTTAGCTAATTTTAGCATATATTAGCTTAGCTGCATTTACGTTAGACTAGCATAGCGTACCCTATGCCTGGTGCCACTAGTCTTTCTTACAATATGGTCACTCGTGCAAGGGGGGAAATTGGGAATGTAAATTTGCCTGGCAATGATCCTTTATACATAACGGCTAGCTATCGCATGGCCGCGAAAGTCCCGGCTATCAAAGCAGATTTCAAACACAGTTCCTCACAGCAAAGTCCGAGACGAAGGTCCACTGTTGGATGGGCTGGTTGTAGGTGGGCTCTGTCCGCACCAAGCTCAGGTTGAAGGACAAGCCCGGGTGGTCCGGGCACATGACCATGGATGACATAAACGATGCTAGAGGGAGTAGAGCGCAGGCAGGGGAGGGGCAGGACTCAGACATCAGAGTGGATGATGAAACAAATCAGTTAACACACTAGAGTTGTGTGAATATTTGATAACGTGGATCACTGGCAGAGGAATAACAAAGCAATTATGGATTGAATTATTCATGAAATTACACTTAAAGTGAGAAGAAGTAGATTAGCATACTCCCTCGACATAATATTTCATCACAGATATAATAATGTTGTCAGAATTCCTTAAAAAAATGTGCTTGTAAAATGGTTGAAATATGAGATATCAGACACAGTATGATTTTACTTTTAATACAGGTGTGTTTAACTGGATTTGACTCGAATAGATTCAATTAGTGGGGAGTGAGTGTGGAGAGGTGGATATATGGCTTTGTACATTTATTTAAAGGGCCCAATTTTACCACAAAGTTGATGTTGATGAGCGATGACAAGCCATTTTATTACCTTCCCGCTAGTGACATCATAAATGATTGTCCACCCAGATAGATAAGCCTACCAGCTACTACTACCACTTTATCTGTATGTATTCATGCATGTATTTGTGTTTGTGGACGTATCTTATATCTTATAGATATTTTGTAAACATGTACAGGGCTCTCTTCAAGAGAATATAACCTCAATATCGAATGATACATTGAATTTAAATGTTCCGTGTAAAGACAGCTGAAATACAAACGCCCAGCGGAATGTACCAACTGGCTCATTCAGCCACAATTAACGTCACATCTGGTGGTAGAAAAAGGAGACGGCTTTTGTACAGGTGTGCAACAGCTCTGAACTGGTAAAGAGCTACCTGCGCGATGGAAGCCTACCTGGGTGGGAGGGCACAAACAGGCCCCTGAACCTAGCCTCTGTGCGGAAGTTGACAACCAGGAGGCCCTGGCTGTTGATGCGCATGCTGGTTGGGTACAGAGCGCCTGAAAAGACAGATTTACTGTTAGGCCTTGGAACGGCTAACTGGCAAACTAAATGTGAGATTTAAATTTTCAATAAGAGTGGATTAAATTAGTTATATTAATATTTAATTATTAATTAATTATTAACAATATGAATTATTATCAATTTTTAATTATAAAACAAATGTGACTACAAATATACATATTGTAATTACTTGTGCTTTTTTAATGAAAACATTAAACATTGAATTAAATGTTAGAAAAATCATTAATCTAGTGAATTAATTATTTCTAATTATGTCAGTTATTAAAATATTTTGTTTTATTCAAAGTTACTTCTTTGCATGAGCAATACCAAACACCGAAATGCCATCATCATTGTTAGCCTCCTTAACCTTGCAGCTCAGCCTCGGGCGGACTCCCGACGCCGTCCTTCCACAAGATGGCAGTGTCGTACACGAAGGTGAGCCTGAGCTCTGACTGCAGGTCGAAGTGCTGCCAGCCGCCCGCGCCCACCGGCGAGTGGAAGACGTAGGACACGTGCAGAGGCACGCGCAGGGTCACGTATGACTGGACCAGGTTCAGCACCTGAAGACACACCCCGGTGTTTGCAGTCAGAGGCTGCTGTATTAAACACAACCTGTCTGGGATTCTGTCTGGAATTTATGCTATTGTATCTCTTCTCTATCTTATCTTCAAAAATCATAAAGCCAAACTTTATGTGAATGCATTGGTCCTTCTTGTCTGAAAGGCCCTTCAACATTCATGCTTTGATTGTTCTCGGCCTCATTTGCAAGTCGCTGTGGATAAAAGCGACTGCTAAATGAAAATGTAAATGTAGCCTACACTCAACTTTTACCAGATTTAGATTTCTCTCTTGACCTATTCCACACAGACTCCCTTCAGATCGACAGGCACTTCAATACTTTGCAAAACTGTGGCACCTAACTTTAAAAACGTCTTGCACTGGTGCACTGTATAGTCTATAGTACCTGTGTTTAACCACACAACCACGTTGTCAACCAAACAATCCAGTAACAGATGAATTAATTGCATTTGCAAACCTTTTTATTACAATTTGAATGGTTCTGACTTGTTTACTTTGCTAGTCCTGGGAGGCTTGGTAACACCGGCGTTTAACCAGGAGAGCAGTGTTGCCCAAGGCCCTCGCTTTCAAGACATTTTCTGGAATTGCATCAAAGCCTTTCGTCGACTGTGTCTCCCAGTCAAAGAAAAGACTCACCGTAGCTCCACCACAGTGAGGTGGGTGGTTTAGTCAAGGTGGAATCTCTCTTCCCTCGCCACCCCACCCTCTCGCTTACCCACTCTTTCTCATTCTTTCTCTCTCTCTCTCTCTCTCTCTGTCTCTCTCTCTCTCTCTCTCTCTCTCTCTCTCTCTTCTCTCTCGGTCTCTCTCACCCTCTCTCTCTGGTACCTCGCTCTCTTTTTCTCTCACCCTCTCTCTCTCAGCTACCTTTCTCTCTAAGATCTCTCTCTCTCTCTCTCTCTCTCTCTCTCAGGTATCTCTATCTCTCAAGAAGCTCTCTCTCTCGATCTCTTTTACCGGGTATCTCTCTTTCTCAGGTATCTATCTCAGGTATCTCAGGTGTCTCTCAGTTATCCCTCTCCCAGGTTTGTATCTCTTAGGTAACTCTCTCCCTCTCTCTCCCTCTCTCTCTGAGGTGTCTACCAGTGAGCTGGGAGGGGAACCTGCCTCCACTGGTTCAGTGTTCATGTGAAGACCTGTCCCAAAGCCTTGGGCGCCAGCAGCAGCCTGGCCCTCCACATCTCCTTACCTCCTTATGTCCTTACCTCCTCACCTAATCTCCTTACCTCCTCATCTCCTTACCTCCACACCTCCTCATCTCTTTACCTCCTCACATTCTTACCTCCTCACCTCCTCACATTCTTACCTCCTCACCTCCTCATCTCCTTACCCCCCCCCCCACCACCATCTGACAGGACACGGGGTCCTGGGTTCCCGACCACCACAACACACAGGAGAACACACAAACACGCTCAGGGTCACTGGATGGAATCATGACAAATTGGGCAGACATCTTTTTTTTTTTTTTTGCACATTCCGTTTCTATTTTCCGAACAAATGGATTTGAACCTGAAGCCTCGGCCTGTGGTTCCTCTGTGTTGGTCATTCAGCACCAACACTTTTGAATCTTGTAGATCATGTCATTACGAGGTAGGGTTTAGGGGGCCTCTTGCACTAGCTACAGATATAGACTGCTGCCCTTGGGGTTCGAACCCAGAACCTTTCGGCTGGGAGTGAAACACCCCACCTCCCACCAATTTGCAATTCTGCTGCATCCTCCTTAACTTTATGTTTTCCTTTCGACCTTTCGACCATCGACGTAACCATTGACGACACTGATAAACTACACCCTGTGCGTTTCCATTAGCTGTGATGTGATCGCACGGCACACAGCAAAAAATATATAAACCTTTATCCTGAACTGATCTTCTATTTACACTCCCCACCAAGTGATAAATGAACCCCATAAAGAAATAATCCCAGTTGAGCGATGTTTAGTATTGAATAAACCACACTGGCATCGCTGGATTTATTAATGGCCGCCGTGCATTAAAGTTAAATCGCCCCCTCGCCTTGAGGACTTCGGGTGGTGTTTCCTGCGATCAGTTAACAGAACGAGCTCCCACCACAGCCACATTAACCCTTAGGAGGCCAGAGTCCAGTCCTGTCCAGTCATTAAGAGTGGGCCGTCATCACGGGCCGGCGAATGCCTTTTTTGTTGACTGAACTCCAAGCCACGCTCAAGTAGAGCCATCAATTATATTAACAAGCCTGCACTCTGTGGAGAGAGAGACCCCCACACACACACACACACACAGACAGACCACACACACACACACACACACACCACACACACCACACCACACACACCACACACACACACACACACACACCACACCACACACACCACACACACACAGACACACACACACCACACCACATGCGCTGCTACCGACAGAGAGAGAGAGATTGAGACCCGGGCAGTGCTGAGACACAAACGCCGCAGGACTGGTTTTAATAAATAATGTTCCGGCGCGGGGTTGGGGCGGGCGGGGGGGGGGTTGCTGAGTTGGGCCGGGGCGGGAGCTCTGTCAAGTCATGACTTATTTCGATTTCGACTCGGTTTGGGTTGTTTTCGGACCCGACCGCCCCCGTCTTAGCGGACGCCCCCCCCCCCCGTCGCGCCTCCCTTCCGAGCGTCTAAAGGGGGAGGGCGGAGGACCGCGGGCCCGCTGGGCGCCACGGCAAGCCTCCGTGGCCGACAGCCGGACAGCGGCGCTGGTCTCCGCCACAGCGGCGGGGCCTCCCGTAAGGGAACACCGCGGGGAGCGACGCGCCAGAGTTCTGTCAGGGTTCTGATGGCGGCGGGGGGGGGGGGTCACCGGTTTCACTTCTTCACAGCCTGACAAGATTGATAGCCAATAGCAGCCCCGGTGTACGGCGCGGGGTTAGCCCCACAGGGCTGAGGTTAACGCGTTAGCTGGCTTGTCTGTGAGGCCGCACTCATCCTAAACCCCCCCCCCCCCCCCCCCCCAGCTGGGAGCCCCTTAAAGGAAAAGCCTAGAGAGTTAGGAAGCGTTTTAGCCTCCCTGTAAATGGCTCATCCGGGTGCGGGGGCGAGGGGGGGGGGGGGGGGAAACAACACAAAACACAAACAGCGCGGGCTCCTCGGAAGAATAGGGGACAAGTGCAGTTAGTAGTTACAGGCCCGAACTGACCCATAAAACAGGCCAATAAAAATCGCTGAATTGGTATTTTCTGTATTACTGGAAGGTTGAATTCTCCTGCTGTGGAGGACCCACTCGTAACGACCCCAGTAGATGTGATAAAGCTGCTCCCGCTTCACAGCCCCGCACATGCTCTGTTCGGACCCCCGAAACCCTCCCATCACTCGGGCAGGCGGACGGAGAGAGGAGGGGGGGGGGGGGGGGGGGGGTCGTGGAACGGGACATAAAATGTCTTTTCAGAGTTTTGAGATTTTCCTTTTTTTTGGGGGGGAGGGTTTATGAATTGGGCTTCATCCTAACACAGTAAACTTCACTTGAAAGAATAACGTGTGATGATAACCACTTTGAGCTGGTTCGAACCCATCACCATTTCCAACTGGCACAATTCCCCCTGGAAAGCGTGAACGGCGATTGGGAATGTACACGGAATCACCGGAGAGGCAGTGGTGCATTGAGAACAGCCCCCTGGGGTATTAGTGATGTAAAAATCTTGGCTCCGACAAGGAACCGGAGGTGGGCGATCATCCAGTTCGGTGGATCCTCACCGCAGTGCCTTCGGGCAAGGCAAGGTGGGCCAGTCAACTGCGGGGGATGATTCCCTAATCCGCACGGAGGTTACGGTTGCCACAAGTGAGCGAGTGAAGCCAATACCTTAAGCCATTCATCTGTCCTGACCTATCGCAACTGACACGCCACCGAACATGCCACGAAATGTCAATTAATTAATCAATGTGCGTTATTCATTCATCTTTATCTATTATTTCAGTGGCGTGCCCCGCCCTGTAATATTCTTAGCGACTAAACCCGTGCCGTATCTTAGCAACCATGTTGGATACATGGGATATGTTTGTCACACTCGGGTGGCAGTAGCTCAGTGTGTAGAGCGGGTGCACAGAGCGGGTCGTCCACTAACCGTAGGGTGAGTGGTTCGATCCCCTTGATCCCCCTCCTCATCCAATTGTCCACATGTCCAACCCCACAAATGTACGGATTGTAAGTAGCTTTGGACAAAAGCGTCTGCTAAATGCCCCTGTTACCCTTTACCTCTCCATGGAGCTAGCCAGTGTTTGGAGAGTGCATCGCCCAGGCTAGCCACTGGTAGTAGAGGAGGAGCAATATGCAGTTTTCATCGACAATTTTATCATTAAAATTTTACATATACAGTAGATGTACATAGACATTGTGTATACATATAAAAAGAAATATCTGTATATTTAGTCGTGTTATTGTTTGTAATTTTTATGTTCTTGTATTATTCTACTCCTGTCTCGTACTCGCGGCTCTGGGCCACCATTATCTGCCATCTGGGATCGATAAAGTACGACCTTATATCATTACCGTCAAATACTCACTCTGTTAAGCACTTTGAATGTCCTTGAAAAGCGCAGTATAAACTTATAAACTCCACAAATTATTGTTGTTTGCACTGTTAAAGGAGAACCGAACCCCGACACCGCTTGCAGATCGCTTTGCATCGGAGGCCTCCCTCTGTAGGTTAAACACGTGCTACTGCCTATCCTCTGATTGGCTGCGGGGGGTGGGTCACCTGGTAACCTGCTGATGACACATCGATGCTGCACACCTCGACTCACTGCGAACGAACTAAATGGCTGGTCACAGGGGAGACCCCACGGCCCTGGTACTAACACAACAATTCAAAGATTTCTTTCCTCATTAAATCAGCCCCATACCAATATAATAAGTCAAAAATCACTTCCTTGTACCGATTTTGGGAAATAGCATTTGGCACGCAGGCGCCTGCCATAAATGTTAACACAAATGTTGACACAAATGTTAACACCGGAGCTTTGGTCTTGTGGACTCACTGCGCGTCGTCCCGTATGGATTACGCTGGACGGCACAACAGTGAATCACCACACAACTACTACATCGGCAAAGCGAAAAAGTGTAAGTGCCGAAGTAGTAGAAAAAGTGTGCCGAAGACGACACCCTCGGTCGCCCCGGCCGGTCTACGGCGACGCCGCTCCGCTCGGCCCCGGAACCGACCAGGACCTAGTCGGGGGGAAGGACTTAGGACCTAGTCGGGGGGAAGGACCTAGGACCTAGTCGGGGGGAAGGACCTAGGACCTAGTCGGGGGGAAGGACCTAGGACCTAGTCGGGGGGAAGGACCCTAGGACCTAGTCGGGGGGAAGGACCTAGGACCTAGTCGGGGGGAAGGACCCTAGGACCTAGTCGGGGGGAAGGACCTAGGACCTAGTCCGGGGGAAGGACCTAGGACCTAGTCGGGGGGAAGGACCTAGGACCTAGTCGGGGGGAAGGCATGGTGCACGGCTGAAGCTCTGACCTGCCCGTCGGTGCCGATGGTGCCGCCGCAGTCGCTGAGCAGCTCGGACATGTCGTAGTAGCTGGTGAACTCCCACAGGCACGCCTCCAGGTTCAGGTTGCGGTAGAAGCGCAGCGTGCCGGCGCCCCTCAGGGCGCTGCTGTACTGGTAGGGCGAGGACTCCCCGATCACGTCGGCGTTGCGGGTGGCGTCGGTCAGGAAGCCGTGGCGGGTCTGCACCTCGTGGTGGTCCAGCAGGTTGGAGCAGCGGTGGTTGCCCACCCGCGTGCCGTCGGGGCTCAGAGTCAGCTCGAAGTTGGAGAGCGGGCGGGTGGACACCACGGGTAGCATCCCTACGCATGCATATATGCATAGGGATGCATATCCATATACACAGACATACATACAGACACACACATACACACACGCATACAGACAGACACACACACACACACACACACGCACGCATACAGACAGACAGACATACACACACACACACACACACACACACATACAGACAGACAGGCAGACGGACAGACAGACAGACAGACAGACAGACAGACAGACACAGACAAATATGCACACACACACATGCAAGACAGAATCAGCCAAACTACCCAGATATATGTGGATCGTTAACATTCTTCATTAATTAAAAGTAATGTAGACGGAGTGAGAACAGAAGCAGCTAAATATTAAAACCGTCCTCAGTCTTCTCAGCCACCCGGGAACAAGCGGGGGGGAGCAATTACACAGACTATGAGCCAGGACTTTGAATAAACTGAATAATAATGAACCGTATCTCCATATGGTTTCTGATTCAGATTATGACGTCTGTTTGGCAGCAAAAGCCTCGCGCTGGCGAAGATATCGCTAATCTCCACAGGCCCGATTAATGTCTAAATAAAAAAAAAACGCAACACATTTCCAGATTGGCGCCCACGCTGGTTAATCGAGGGGGGGGGGGGGGGGGGGGGGGTGGCTGCTGTCTGTTTATCTCCACGGTGTTTATGGTGATTAAAGTGGTCAACAGACGATGAGCTTTCAGCGTCGCCATGACCAGCGTCCTCCTAAGAAGTCGAGCGCTGAGACCCAACCTAGCACCGGCGCTACCTAGCGATGTCAACTTGTCGACAGCGCGTTCGACAGCGCTGTTGAACGCGCCGAACCGCCCTTCTGTTGGCCGGCTCCACTCCCCGCGGCCAAGCTAGCGTCCTACGCCTTCGCTGGCCCATCGCGCGTCCACCGCTTAACCGGGTGGGCCA
>JAXIVH010000011.1:8751742-8764242 GCA_036785325.1 Urophycis tenuis
CCCAACACACACACAAACACACACACACACACAAACACCCCAACACACACACACACACACACAAACACACACACAAACACCCCAACACACACACAAACACACACACACACACAAACACACCCAACACACACACAAACACACACACAAACACCCCAACACACACACAAACACACACACACACACACACACACACACACACACACACACGCACACACACACACACACACACACACACACACACACACACACAAACCTCCCCACCTCCTCAGCCCAGCCAGCAGTAAGTGACAGGCCAGGCAGCCGTCATAGTTAAAAGCTGCTAGCCAGCGCTGTGTGGTCACACGGTGACAATGGAGGGAGCTGCTGTCTGTCAGACCCCCCTTGGACAAGCAGCCCCCCCCCCCCCCCCCCCCCCCCTTCCCCTTCCTCTGACAAGGCTCCAGAGCCCCAACACACAGGTGTCAGATACGGCAGTGAGGTAAACATGAACCTGGTGTATTAGTCTATGACAGGGAACACACCATCTGCATTCTGATATCACAAACCGCCTCAGCAGCATCACAGCTGCAACAACAGTTACGACAACAACACAACAACTTGACACACTCACAACAGCATCACAACAAGAACACAAACACTGTGTGTGAGGGGTCTCTGCATGCATGCGTGTGCATGTTATCTATCCATGTATGTGCTGACCAGCATGGTAAGCTGTGTGCTGCTGCAGCCAGAGAGAGTCTGCAGCAGAAACAGTATTTATGGTATCTGTAACTAATCCTACTGTGATTGGTGGAGGGCTGGGCTCCAACAGAGCAAGCCTTCCTCTCCCAGGAATGACTACAATCAGCTCATTACTTCCTCATCTATGTGTGACATGAGCATGTGTGTTTGTTCTCCCCGAGCTCGCCTTGAATGCAGAGATAATCTTATCTTAATGCGACCATGAGTCCCCGCACTTCACTCAACAACACGCTTGACCCCCTGACCCCTGCGCCACACATCCTCAACCCCAAGAGTGGACATTCCCACGTCTCCCACTCACATGCTGATCGAGTCATGTGGCGAAGGACACTTTCATCGTTGTTGAGGCTGTGTTGTGTTAACTGTGTGCAGTGAATGTTGTATTGAGTTGTACTGTCACGTTTTGTTGTAGTGAATGTTGTGTTATGTTGTGTTGTACTGTCACATATTGTGTAGGGAATGTTACGTTGTGTTGTACTGTCACATATTGTGTAGTGAATGTTGTATTACGTTGCGTTGTATTGTCAGGTATTGTGTAGTGAATGTTGTGTTACGTTGTGTTGTACTGTCACGTATTGCGCAGTGAATGCTGTGTTACCTTGTGTTGTACTGTCATGTATTGTGTAGTGAATGTTGCGTTGTGTTGTACTGTCACGTATTGTGCAGTGAATGCCGTGTTATGTTGTGTTGTACTGTCACGTATTATGTAGTGAATGTTGTGTTATACTGTCATGTATTGTGTAGTGAATGTTGTGTTATGTTGTGTTGTACTGTCACATATTGTGTAGGTGAATGTTACGTTGTGTTGTACTGTAATGTATTGTGCAGTGTATGTTACGTTGTGTTGTACTGTCACGTATTGTGTAGTGAATGTTGCGTTGGGTTGTAATTTCACATATTGTGTAGTTAATGTTGTGTTACATTGTGTTGTACTGTCACATATTGTGCGGTGAATGTTGTGTTACGTTATTTTGTACTGTCACGTATTGTGTAGTGAATGTTGTGTTATTTTGTGTTGTACTGTCACGTATTGTGTAGTTAATGCTGTGTTATGTTGTGTTGTACTGTCACATATTGTGTAGTGAATGATTGTGTTATGTTGTGTTGTACTGTGACATATTGTGTAGTGAATGATAGTGTCACTGCCCAGGCATCATTCACAGGCTTCACTCGCATCACTAGCTATGTTACGGTGGACATGAAAACTAAAGTGCAAGCTGAACTCAAAGCCTCCAGTGGACGCCACGGTCCTCGCGGTCGTGAATATTTCAACGGCAGTGTCGCACCGACGAAGCACTTCCTGCTCCCTTATGTTGGTTTATCACTGACATGTCCTCTCCTCTCAGAACCAGGGCCGGACCGCCACCACCACCACCACCACCGCCACCCCCACCACCCCCACCGCCACCCGACCACCACCACCCACCCGCCACCGCCACCCCTACCCCCACCACCGCCACCCGCCACCGCCACCGCCACCCCCACCACCACCACCACCACCACCACCACCCCCACCACCACCTCCACCACCTCTCATCCTTTATCCTTTTCCCCATTAAGAACCTGTTTGCCTCAACGTTTGTCCAGGAATCCATGAGCTGATGCCCCTGTGCAGGCAGGAGGTCAAGGGTCATGTCTCGGGCTACGGTCCCAGACCCTCCTACCTCCTGCTACCTCCTGCTACCAGGGCAGGTCAAACTCATCTGGTGATGTCACCTTTGAGTCTAGGGGCCTAGGGGCCGGGGAGGAGAGAGGAGAGGGGAGGTGTGGGGGTGAAAGGTGAGTGGAAAGGAGGGGAGAAGAGACCAGAGGAGATGAGAGGAGAAGATTGGAGGGGAGGTGATGGGAGATTAGCAAAGAAGAAGATTGGTAAAGCGAGGGGAGGAGGGAGGAGATTGAGGGGAGAGATGAGAGCGGGTGTGTGTGTGTGTGTGTGTGTGGGGGGGGGGGGGGGGGGGGGAGGCATGAGGACAGGAGAGGAGTGCAGAAGAGAGAAGGAGACAGGAGTAGAGGAGGACGTCAAAACAACATGTGCCACTTCATCACACTTTCCTCATCCATCATCACATCCTGTCTGCATGATGTCACTTCCCCGAAACAAAGATTAATCATTTCAACAGTTTGTCGTGAGTATATTACCAAGACAAGCTCAGCTGCCAGAGAGCTGAATTTAGTCTAATATAATCCTGGCGCGTACATATGAACAGGGCCTCGGTAAAGACCGCTCCCTGAAATGTATTAAAAACTCAAATATAAAACTCAAACCAGAAACGGGGAGCGAAAACACATGATTATTCGTGGAGCATCATCTTTATCTTCCCGATGCACAATTATATCCAGGGTACAAAGCTTTGCCTTGCTGTATTGTGCTGGATGCTGTAACAGCTGTTCTAAAGCCCTTTCATATCACTGTAGAGAGAAGGGAGCTGGAAATGCCGGGGGTTAGCCGTAACGTGGCGTCACTTTAAGTGTGGCCGGAGAGGACCTCAAATAAACTCAAACTTGGTTCATATCTCTTTTTTCCCCCTTTTCACCGCGGTACATAAAAGGTTTCCCTGCACACCGGAGAACCTTTACGGCTGTGGTTATTAAACTGTGGAATCGTGAATTAAATATTACATCACTCCAATAATCTGGCTTTAGAGGAGCGATTCTTATTCATGGGAAGAGGTGGACCCTTCCCCGGCTCTGGGGGGCAAGGGAACAGTGTGGCAGGGCGGGGGACTCCCACCCGCCGCCCGTAGGAACCACGTTCGATCCCCCCGTTCCATGTCGGCGGCGGCCTTCTATTCCATCTAACCTGTCGGCATCCTCGAGCAAGGTCCCTCATGACATGTGGTCCGGATCGGCATTATCCCTTTGGAAAAAAGACTCTGCGCCGCTAAATGACATGTAATAAGCAAGCCTCTTTTACCAGCGAGGTGCGTGTCGTGGAGGGCAAGGAAAATGCAGGCAGAGAGCGAGAGATAGAGCAAAGATAGAGGAGAGACCTCACCAGTGTGCACACATGCGCATTATGGCACTCACTCACACACACACACACACACACACACACGCACACACACACACACACACACACACACACACACACACGCACACACACACACACACACACACACACACACACTAATTGCCCATTCTTGTACTGCAAGAAAATGCATAATTTCAACCTGTAATTATAACTTACAGAAACCAATTTAAGGCTTTGTGCATCATGCATAAAGTTCTGCTGCTCATCCATAAAGTGGGGGAAAGTGCTGGAATACACAAGTACGTCTTCAACGAAACCCAATAAAGGGCCGTCCTTCTCTTTTAAAGTGTGGCTTTATGTGTAAATCAGAAACCCGGAAAAAAACAAATCCAAATGTGTTTTTTCATCCGCTCAGAATGTTTGGTGAAGGTATTAAAATGTAGATGAAACAAGTTCAGGACAGCAGCACAAATCAACGGCGGTGTTGAGCAAAGCAAGCATTTCACAACTTTAATGAAATCTTGTCAGTCTGAAGAGCTGACGGCAACACGCACACTCAACACACACACACACACACACACACACACACACACACACACACACACACAGAGAAACGCACACTCCTGGCCCTCACCTACAGTCGCATCCTCGAGCACCCGCACGATCCGAGAGCAGACTGTCTGGTCGGGGTGTGCCGCGACTTCAACCAACCTTGACTTTAACATAACCTAGGCGAGACTTCACTCAATCTTGACTTTAACTTAACGAAGGCGAGACTTCACTTAACCTTGACTTTAACATAACCTAGACGAGACTTAACTTAACCTTGACTTTAGCATAACCTAGTCGAGACTTCACTTAACCTTGACTTTAACATAACCTAGACGAGACTTCACTCAACCTTGACTTTAACATAACCTAGACGAGACTTAACTTAACCTTGACTTTAACTTAACGAAGGCGAGACTTCACTTAACCTTGACTTTAACATAACGAAGGCGAGACTTCACTTAACCTTGACTTTAACTTAACCTAGTCGAGACTTCACTTAACCTTGACTTTAACATAACCTAGTCGAGACTTCACTTAACCTTGACTTTAACATAACGAAGGCAAGACTTCGCTTAACCTTGACTTTAACATAACCTAGTCGAAACTTCACTTAACCTTGACTTTAACATAACATAGTCGAGACTTCACTTAACCTTGACTTTAACATAACCTAGTCGAGACTACACTGAACCTTGACTTTAATATAACCAAGGAGAGACTTCACTTAACCTTGACTTTAACATAACCTAGTCTAGACTTCACTTAACCTTGACTTTAGCATAACCTAGTCGAGACTTCACTTAACCTTGACTTTAACTTAACCTAGTCGAGACTTCACTTAACCTTGACTTTAACTTAACCTAGTCGAGACTTCACTTAACCTTGACTTTAACTTAACCTAGTCGAGACTTCACTTAACCTTGACTTTAACATAACCTAGTCAAGACTTCACTTAACCTTGACTTTAACTTAACCTAGTCAAGACTTCACTTAACCTTGACTTTAACTTAACGAAGGCGAGACTTCACTTAACCTTGACTTTAACATAACCAAGGCGAGACTTCACTTAACCTTGACTTTAACATAACCTAGTCGAAATTTCACATAACCTTGACTTTAACATAACCTAGTTGAGACTTCACTTAACCTTGACTTTAACATAACCTAGTCGAGACTTCACTTAACCTTGAGTTTAACATAACCTAGTCGAGACTTCACTTAACCTTGAATTTAACATAACCTAATCGAGACTTCACTTAACCTTGACTTTAACATGACCTAGTCGAGACTTAACTTAACCTTGAATTTAACATAACCTAGTCGAGACTTAACTTAACCTTGACTTTAACATGACCTAGTCAAAACTTAACTTAACCTTGACTTTAACATAACCTAGTCGAGACTTTACTTAACCTTGACTTTAACATAACCTAGTCGAGACTTAACTTAACCTTGACTTTAACATGACCTAGTCGAGACTTAACTTAACCATGACTTCATCACAACCAAACCAAGCTTAATTTAACCATGACTTCGACATAACCTACTTAACTTAGCAATGACTTCACCATACCCAAGACAAAACCTAACTTCACAATGACTTCACCATAACCAAGCCAAAACCTATTTTAACAATGACTTCACCATAACCAAGACAAGACTTAACTCAACCACGGCTTCACCTGAGCATCCCTCCAGCTGACCCCACCAGGTCCTTGAAGCGTAAGATGGCAGGTGACACCAAAAGGGCTTCAAAGTACCAGGAGACGGGTGACTCAATACGGGCATTGAAACGCCACGTGACAGGCGACCCCCTGAGGGCCGGTCGAAAGGGGCCCCGGCCGGGCTCCAGCCAGGACTTACCGTCGTCGGCGTGCGGTAGGATGGCGACCCTGGCGGTGGGGTAGTGGGACGCCAGGCGGCCTCCCACCGGCATGCTGAGGCTGACGTTGAAGCTCTCCTCCGCCTCGTACAGCGAGTCGTCGATGACGACCACGCGGCACGCCTTCTCTTCCTCGCCGCGCTCGAAGCGCAACATGCTGCGGTGGTCCTCCGGGCGGGAGATGTAGTCCGAGTAGGAGAGGACCGAGGTGGGGACCGTGCCCGTCGCCGTCGCTATAGTAACAAACACGGGTGTGTTCACGCGCGCGCGCACACACACACACACACACACACACGCACACAGTTGTTGAAGAGGTACTTTAGTGGCTGGTCTAAAGGGTAGCAGCTTTATTTGAATCATCTTTCACACACACACACACACACACACACACACACACACACACACATACACATAGAGATGGCACACGCGCGTGCACACATACACACCACAGCACAAGAGTTATAAAGGCTTGCACAGAAAGTATATTTGAATCATTTTTCACACGCACACACACACACACACACACAGACACACACACACACACACACACACACACACACACACACACACACACACACACACACACACACACACACACATCTCAGCATCATCACACTCCCACACACACCTTGCTGGGTGTAGCAGACGACCAGGAGCTCCTGGCTGACGTCTCCGCTCCTGCGGACGGGGATGAGGAGGTCTCCCACGTCCTCCTGGATGTTGTAGAGCGCTGAGGGGATGAACACGCTGGACTCTGGTGGGACATCACAGAGAGACATGTCATACAACACATGTAGATGAACACACTGGACTCTGGTGGAACATCACAGAGAGCCATGTCATGCATCACATGTAGATGAACACGCTGGACTCTGGTGGAACACCACAGACAGACATGTCATACATCACATGTAGATGAACACGCTGGACTCTGGTGGAACACCACAGACAGACATGTCATACATCACATGTAGATGAACACGCTGGACTCTGGAGGAACACCACAGACAGACATGTCATACATCACATGTAGATGAACACGCTGGACTCTGGTGGAATGCCACAGACAGACATGTCATACATCACATGTAGATGAACACGCTGGACTCTGGAGGAACACCACAGACAGACATGTCATACATCACATGTAGATGAACACGCTGGACTCTGGAGGAACACCAGATTACTTTATTGATCGTGAGAGAAAGAGCTTCTGTTACAATTGCTCTCTTCAAGATAATAAAACACAGAAAGTAAGATAAATGTTGGTAAATCTAAAACGATACCACAGGTACCACAGGGCAATAGAAATAACGGAAAATGTGCTTATGTACAAAAATGTACGTATGTAAATGCATTTCATTTGCATCTATAAAATGTGCATATATTAAACCAGAATGTAGATAAAGTATGCATGTACGTTCTTGCGTATATAGGCAAAAAAGAATATTTACATAAGACGTAGATCAGTGATACATAACATGTTCTGCTTTCGCTTGCCTCGTGCTGCTTTTCCTTCTGCACTTGAACTGTACTTCCGTACTGTGCTCCTGCACTTGAGCTGTACTTGTGTACTCTGCACTTGTGCTACGTCCAAAAAACAGCATCCGACAAATACGCGCCGCAGAATGCGAGACCCGCGTTAATGTACACACTCAACCACTTCCTGGAGCGCGCGGGACTCTCCAGGAGATACTGAGCAGGCAGCCGACCCGGTCAACGCAGCCCGCAAGGGTTGAGGCGAGAGGAGGGGAGGGGAGTGGGAGATAACAGAGGAGGTGGTGGTGGCGGTGGTGGTGGTGGGGGGGGGAGGGTTATCTGACGCGAGCGCGGCCGGCACCAGAGGGAAACCGGTGGGAGGCGCCGGCTCGCGGCTCTCTCTCTCTCTCTCTCCGCCACACGGCCGGGGCCCCTCGCGAGAAAATCTCGTTAAGTATCTGGCCCGGCCCCCGGCCCGCTCCCCGCGTCTTTGATCAGAGCCTGCGATGGGCTCGCACTCCCCGCGCTTATCCAAACACACTCCCTCGCTCGCCCTCCAGATTAATTCACAGCGTAACGTGCAGAGACAGCGCAGCGGCTACTCAGAGCCCCGCGGGGACCCAGCAGCCCCCCCGCCCCAACGCCCCCCGCTCCGGGCCCAGACAAGCAGAGTACGCCACAGAGACCAGAGAACGCTATCGAGGAAAAAAAGAGCAAATAGACGCCGGCGGATCCTCTGGGCATTTATCAAGCGGGCTTGCAGACGCTCCGCGTGTAACAGGATACAGCTGTGTGCGTGTAATGTATATATACACACGCGCTGCACACACTGTATTTCCTCAGGGTGCAGCCGGATGATAGCTCTCCACAGCCGAACCATCGGGGGCTGTGTTGGTTAGTGTGTTTCCTCTGTTTGACCATCTCCCTTGCCTCCCCCCCCCCCAATCATATCACCCCCAAATCCCCACCCCTACCTCACCCCACATCACCTCACCTCCATCCTATGCTACACCCACCCCATCCATGACGTTACTCACACCTAGACGCCGCCTCCCCCCTCCTCACGCTCATCCACATGTCTCCACCCCCCCTCCTCTCCCATCTCTCTCTCTCTCTCTCTGTCTGTCACTACCATGAGTCAGATATCAGCAGCTGCCTCCCACAAGCCAGGCTCCTCCCCCTGCCCCGGTTCCCCCGGCAGGTTAATCCCGGGGTTTGTTAATGATGTGGTGGACGGGCACCTGCCCTGATCCATAAACCATGATAGCGCTGCACTCTCACATCCCCCGGCCGTGCGGCTCATGAATTACAAAACCCGGCCAGCGCCAGGACCGCGGCCCGGCAGGGGGGAACCTCTCGAACCCCCCCCCCCCCCCTCACGCCCTGGTCCCCCCACGCGCACAGATGCGGCCCGACTAACAGAAAGAAATAAAAACTGTTTGGCGTGTGGCATCATAATAAGCCTCTAACAACGCAGCGCTGACCTTGAGGGAGCAGGGAACACTGCACCGCAGTTCAGTTGGCAACTCCGGCCGGTGTAATGATATGGTAATAGAAAATGTAGGTTTGTACACCAGGCAAAGACAAGGGCTGTTCAAGGAAATAAACAGAACGATTTAAAAGTCATGGACAAAGGAAAAAAAAAAAACGAAGGCTGGCAGTTATCATATTTATACTCAAGAGGGTGCTTTGTGCGGAGAAGCGCCAAGCAAACATGCAAATGAGCATAAACCCTCAATTGTAGACCTTTAAAAAAATTAAAAAAAAAATTCTGATTCAACTCATGCGGGGAGGCAGCGAGGAAGCGGCGAGGCTGCGAGTGTGGAAGCCCCGCTGCTACACACAATCTGCTGTCTCTGTTCCTGTTCCTGGCAGGTTGCTCTGTTCAACACACAAACACAACAACATCTGCATAGTCATTAACATTCCCGGGCTGGTCTGTTGTTGGTTGGGGGTTCTGCACGCCGCGGTGACCCGCGTGTGTCCGGCCAGACCGGAGCCGACGCTCCACTCACCAAACAAACCATCGGGGAGGAGGAGAGAAATGCCGAATGTGACGCTGAATGCTGAATATTGTTCCCCAGCGGTAAAAGATGAGCAGGCTACAGTTTTAATGCGTTGTGGGACTTCAATTCCATTCGATCAACCTACATCAAGTATCTAATTTAATTACAATGTGATTCATTTCAATTCAATGACAAACAATGACCCGCCCCCCCCCGCTGAAAGGTACCTGGTTTGATCCCCCAATGTTCACAGTCTAACCTGTAGGCCTCCTTGAGCAAGATGTTCCCTAACCCCTACCTGCTCCTTAATGACCTGTCTCTTTGTTTACTATCTAACCCCTACTTGCTCCTTAATAACATGTATTTTCACTGTCTAACCGCTACATGCTCCTTAATGACCTGTCTCTATATCGACTGTCTAACCCCTACCCGCTCCTTAATTACCATCTCAATTTTCGCCGCCAAACCTCTAACTGTTCCTTAATCACTTGTCTATGTTTTCACTGTCTAACCCCTACCTGCTCCTTAATGACCTGTCGCTGCATTCACTTTCTAACCCCCACCTGCTCCTTAATTACCTTTCTCTGTATTCACTGTCAACACTCGACCTGCTCCTTAGTGACCTGGCTCGGTATTCTCTGAGTCACTTTTAGTATCAGCGTCTGCTGAATAGTAAACATTAATCAGTAAGCATCCAGAAGGTGATAAACAAGAGGTCTTATACATCTTACACCTCTAGCGCTTTGATATTGGTCCCAATGAAAAGCTCATTATAAGTTAAATGTATTCATACCTCTGCCAAGGAGGTCATGTTTTTCGCCGTCTGTGGGTCTGTGTGCAGGATATTGCAAAAAGATGAGCCAGAACTTGGCAGGTTGGTTCCGGGGCAAAGGAAGAAGTGATTCACTTTTCATGCCAATCAGCCAAAAGGGGGCGTGGCAGTGGCATCCCCCAGCCCCTCCAAAACATCTCTAAAGGTGGCCTTGTGGGGTATCATCAGACTCAGGGAATCCAATTGGCTCCTCCCAGCCAGGACCACTTCCATTAACCTGAATCCTTGATGTGGTCTGTGCTCTACTGAGCTCATTCTGCACTTATCATGACACGATTATGATCACTGCTCCTGCTACTGACCATCTCCCGGGTCGACGATCTCCACCGTGGCCACCTGGGGGAACTCCAGCACCGCCATGACAGGCTCAGACAGAACGATCTGGAAGCTCTCGGACACCTCGTACTCGCTGTCCGTCAAAATGCGGACCCTCCAGACGGCGGTGGTCTGGCCCGGGTTGAACTGGACCTGCTTCTGGGACTTGCCCCGGAAGTCGCTGTCCTGTTTGGCGGTGCCGTCCACGGTGCCGATACCTGTTCGGGACGCAAGACGTACGGACATTAAGAGAGGGAGAACCCGGGGGAACCTTCCTTCTGGTTCTGGCCCAGGTAGACCCGTCCTGGGCCACCATCAAAGAGCAGGACAGCCCGGAGCGGTTCAGTCCGCCTGGGCCACGGTTACCGACATGAAGAGATGTAATTTACTTTCATCAAGACCGTCATTGGATTGTTATCGACATAATCAGCCGAAATTTAAATTATTTAAAAATATTCTTTGAGCATATTGCTTTTGCGTTGCCAAGGAAACATCTGGTCGATAGTTTGCGTTGACCGTTGCAGCTGCGGCACATTGATTCAGAACCGTTAGAAGGCAGAGGTGTCCTGCTGCTGAAAAATAATGCCCACCCTTGGAACGTTATTGACCAATCAGAATCAAATATTCATCAACACTGTGGTGTAAGTGTATTCACAGAGCACTCGTTCAAACACATTGGACATTCACAATGGCTCACATCGGCAGGAATGACATTTCTAAATGATGAACCCTGTTAAACTCTGGGTTTCTAAAATCACTTTAATCTCTTCACTTTAATCTCTTTAGTCTCCTAAACAAAAATAGTTTTAAAGACCCTCAGGTTTATCCTCACAGTCGTACTGGACGGTAAGTGCTTTCATTGGTCTGGGGATTTGGGCATGAAGTCCCACAACCTGCAAACTTTCCTCGAGGCTCATCTCTATTGGATTGGATTGGACTCAGAAACAAGGTTACAACTTCTCGCCATTGTTCCAACATTTCCATAGAAATTGCCTCTTCTTTTTTGGGGAGGAAGGCTTCACTGGATTCAGAACACCCATTTAAAACAATCAAGACATTTAGGGATACATGTCAAATAAAAGCATGAGAAGATAAAATAATAATTATACCAATGTAGACGATGCAATGAAAAGCTGCAGACAAAAGCCCCCAGAAAAGGGTTTGAGCCCTGATTTTAAAACAGGTCCACATCCTGTCGAGCCAGACCTCCGACGTTGAGGAACTTGGTTCCAATTATGTGTTGGTAGATACAAACTAAAAGCTGCTTCACCGTGCTTCATTCCAGCCGTGGACACAGTGAGACTGCGGGTTCCTGGTGACCCCGGAGCACCCGTGGGCGAGGTCTGTCCGGTGTTTACTGGTCAGTCTATTGATTGGTCCACTTTAACATTTCTTCCTTTCTTGAATTGAGAGCAGAGGCTGAAACTAGCCACACTCCATACTTCCACAGAGTTTGCAGACATATTTATATAAATATATTTTCAATCCAGACATTGGCGGTTTTTTACTGCCAGATGTGAACTTGTGAACTCATGCATATATTAAATAATTCCATTGTATGTTCCCAAGAGCTTTACTATGTGTATTTTTATGCTAATTGGAATTTCATGTGAAACCTGAACAAAGTAATATTTTGAAATGGCACCAAATGTGTTACAATGACCTTGTAAAAACACACACACACACACACACACACACACACACACACACACACACACACAC
>JAXIVH010000011.1:8766742-8776742 GCA_036785325.1 Urophycis tenuis
ATCGGGGGGGGGGGGGGGGGGGGGAAATACAACAGAGCCGGGGATATGGACTTCCTGGTGTTTATGGTCGTTAGGCTGACTCCACGGCGGTCTCTTTGAAGTAGTCACGGTGACATTTTGCAGTGCGCCGAGGCCTTAATGTGTGTGTGTGTGTGTGTGTGTGTGTGTGTGTGTGTGTGTGTGTGTGTGTGTGTGTGTGTGTGTGTGTGTGTGTGTGCATGTGTGTGCGTGTGCGTGTTGGACCTGAGGCTGACGACACGGGCATTCTCTGCATCTTCGTCTTCATCTTCAGTGAAGAACGCAAGAACCGGTAGAAGACTTCAGAACAGGTCTCCATGGTAAGATTTAGAAATGCCATAGCCATCTGTCAGCTATTAGTGAGTGAAATGTGCTGTGAGAATATCTGTTCTGGTTGACTACGCACCTGCCTCTGTATGAGAGCATTTAGATTTTAGACCACTCCAAGGTAATTTCTGATCCATCAAGGCATCTTTTACATGATTGGTTCAGGGAAGGCATCCTCCCTGTCAATCACAGCAATCTGAATGCAAAACCTCTCACTGGCAAGAAACAGAGAAAAGGAAGTAGAGTGGGACTTTTTTTTGGGGGGGGGGTTATGTTAAAAATCGTGCTCTCTTCTGCTCTTTCGCGCTCTCTATCTTCACATCTCTTGACTCTTCCATACATCAATCAAGTTCTTCACTGTTACTTAACCAACAATAACTTTTTTTTGTAGTTTTTGTCTCGGCGCTGCATTTCCACATTTCAAAGCAGACGTGGCCATAAAAACGGGGAGCAAAAAAACATATCAACAATGCTTTTTCATAGAGGACATTTTCGGCAAATACTGAGCAGAGATGAGCGCTGTTAAAAATGCATTGGATGACAATGTACACACATGGTTGTTCAATAATCCAGACAGAGTGTGAAATATTAATAAAAGGCTTTGAGATGAATCATACTGTGCCAAGTGGCTGCTTAGGAGCACACACAGCGAGATAAAACCCACTGTAAGGTACAATAAAAGGAGATAAGTTAGACTTATCTCGAGGTACTCCGCTTCCATGGTAAGTTATTCATGTATTAATCGCTGAATAAAACATGGTAAATATTGAAAATATAATGAATACCTGCCCAAATCTGTTTTGTCTATACTCAGACACTTCAAAGCAGCCAACAACGCAGTCACAGCAGCCTTATATTTTCTTGTAGGTATTAAGATCAGATTAGATAAGCGAGATAAGATAACACTATTGGACCCTGAGGGGGGAATTCCGTTG
The DNA here is from genome assembly GCA_036785325.1 of Urophycis tenuis. Classification (NCBI taxonomy): domain Eukaryota; kingdom Metazoa; phylum Chordata; class Actinopteri; order Gadiformes; family Phycidae; genus Urophycis; species Urophycis tenuis. The sequence goes on from JAXIVH010000011.1 coordinate 8,768,023, forward strand.
TTGCAGCAGCAGCCAAAGAATTGGACAGTAATCATCAAAGCAGAGGAGAAACATGAACGTTAACATGAACGCTAACATGGATTACGCCGCTGTTTTTCCTGATCTCATTGGCATCATTCGGCAGGAGAAAGAACGAACCGCTTCCTTCAATGCCTTGAAGAAGCCCAGCAGGGGTCGAGCTCTCTCGCCAGCGACGTGCTGCCGGTTGCTAGCTACCACGCTAACGCAGACCGACTCGCAACACTTATATAAGGTCATTATTCGATGGGAACATTCAGACCATATAACTCAACACTCTGCGTCAGAACTACGTAGAAATGCTGTAAAATACTGGATAATATCTGTACAATACTTCTGTGCACTTGCACTTGTACGCCTGCACATCTGTATTGTGTCATATTTTACCACTGCTTCCATCAAAGCTGTACGACCCTCCAGTTTATGTATGATGTAAATACTTACATGCTTTCAGTATGCACTTTATATTTATCCAATGCTGCTACAAATCATTCTCCATTCCTGCTTATCTTCATTCTTCGTCTTTCATTCTCCGTTACTGCTCTTACTAGATCTGTGATGCCCTGATTTTACTGTGATTCTGTACTTATTGTATTTAATTTAATTTAACAGTTTTCTTTTTCTTTTCTTTCGTCCAATACACTTCATTGTACAGTATAGTGTATAAGTGATGCTGCACATTTGACAATAAAGCACTTGAAACTTGAAAGAGCTGGACGAGCCCTCCCATCCTGCGACACGACGGCCCCTTGAACCCGGGCTGGACTTTGTCCCTTAATTGACGGTATTAGCGGAAACAACTCTGGCGGGCACAAAGACCCGAAGGCCCTGGCTGACATTCCACGGGTAAAGCCCCGGAGAAACAGACTGCCAAGTGGCCGTTCAGCTTCAGCCAACACGGAGCGGCCAATCAGAAGGCGGCGTTTCAACGGCTAAACGTTGACCTCGCGAGACCTTCCAGCATGAGGCCGCACAACGCCCCCAAAGGACTGGTCTGGAACCATGGTTTCCCCCGGGCCCAAAGATACAACCTCTGGGGGGGGCGATAAGGTCCAAGGTCACGTGACCTTGGCGACCCCAAAGGGTGTCACAAATGATCCCGGGCTTGATGGGCTAAATGGTTGTGGCCTCTGTCAATTACAACACCGGCTCCAAACTTATGAATGAACAAATTGATGATCAAAAGAAAACATTTGTATGAATGTCCCGCCTCTCTGCTCATCGTCGATATTTGGCACTTCTCAGAACCAATGAAATCAAAGCGTTGTGTTCTGCAGGCATCCCAATCCATACCAAATCGGCAATCTAACGAAAATCTTAAAACATACCGTAACTTTAAGTTTAGTTTATCTTATCATGTGTTTTTGGTCTAAATTTACCTGTTATTCTCAGATTTTTTGTTGTTTTAAAATAATAGTTTTTCTCATTCTTGTTGCGTTTCCCTTGCTAACAGACAGAGCTCCCAGCTACAAGGTACTGCTTTCGATCCTGTGAAAATGATGGCATTTTACCCTGCAGTTATCATTACGCAGAACCTGCCCCCTGCCCACACACACACACACACCTGCTCAATAATATATCCATCTCAAGTGCGATTGATCGGTTGACTTACTAACGAAGGAGGTCTCTCCCAGGTACCCCCTCCTCCTCAGAACCACCTCCAGCACCTTGGACTCCTCATCCACCACGTAGGCCTCCGTCTCCAGCGAGATCCACGACCAGTTGAGACGGAACGGCTGGTTCCTCAGCTGGTTGCCGCCTGCAGACACAGGGAAACAAACAGACGAATAAACACACACCTTTTTCAACCCAGGAGCCCTCCACAAACCCCCGACTCCCAACTCTATTTCAACAGACTTGTACGAAGGCAACTTGGTAAAAACATATCAGAAGACAGAAGTTTTGCAAAGCCCCCCCGCCCCCAAACCCCTGTGAGAGGCTTCAGAACCAACGTCTCTCCTGGTAGTTTCCCAGACGTCTCTAGGCTAACGCCGTTCCAGTCGTCATGAGTAACCGTGACAAAGCGTTTTTATTATATTAGTACACAGTTAAGGAAGCCGGCGCAATTATTATTCAAAACATGTAAATCACATCGAAACGAGGAAAGCTTTTGATTTTGACGTTGTACCGGCCCTGGACTGGAACGATTATCCCGGCACTTTAGAGTTGACTTTGACTGTCGTGTGGGAGAGTTGTGGCGCGTCGCGGCTGGCTGAATGCAGCAGGGAGAAAAAGAGCGACTAATTGCTTCATTTATAATTAAGATAAAAGGCGTTCCATGTGTTTCCTGCCTGAACTGGACTGTTTCATCCTGGGCTTCAGAAGCCCCACTCAAAGACAGCTACTACAGTACCTAGAGGGCACCACTGGCCAGAGAGAGAAAGAGAGCCCAGCCACACTGACATCAAACACACACACACACACACACACACACACACACACATAGGCACGCATGCACAATCACACAAAAGGACATTCCAGTGTGCACACACTTACAATCACAAACACACACACACACACACACACACTAAATTCCACACACACACTATTCCTGAACCACGTAAACCCTCAAAAACACAGGCTGACAGACACGAACACACACATTAAGACACAAAGAGGAGCAGAAACAGACACCAAGTCAAACACTCAGAGACAGAGTGACAGCAGATGTCCATGCAGGAGCTGTCAGAGAGGCGTGTCGAGTGTTGAGGGCTGCTCTGAATGGGGAGGGGGGGGGGATTCAGGTGACTAGCCAAGGAGACAGCAGGCACACAGAAGACACAGACACAAACCTCTGCAGGGCGCCTAGACACCATTGTTCACAGGATCCACTGGCTTTGTGTTATTAGACACAAGCTGCAGCCATGAGCATCTGTTTGTGAGGCTCAAGCGGAGGAGTTTGGCCCGATGCAGTACCTCCGCTGGACTCTAGGTGGTTTGTGGTAAGCGGTGGCCTAATAAGCCATCGCCATTCTAAGCCAACGGGGGTACATTTGATTAATTTTCCAGAATACAAAATGGCAATACACTTTCCTTTATTCTTCCAGATTTTTTTTTAACAATCTGTGGTTTTGACATGTCTAGCAGAAAAAAAGCCGGCACATAGCTCGACACTGAAGACATAACACGCATGGACATGACCCAATTAGCCAGGCTACAGCTAGATAAATTACAGCAGGATACAGCTGACCAATGCCAGGCTAGCAAGGACACAGCTATCCAAGCGAAAGACACAGCTCACCGTGACAAAGTCGCAGTAAGCCAAGCCACAATAAGCTACAGCTAGTCAAACAGCAGCTAGCCAGACTACAGCCATTGGCTACTAACAAACCAGGACATTGATAGCCAGGATACAACTAGCCAGCAAACAGCTAACCACGCTAAAGTGTATATGTGTGCTGAAGTGCCAGTGTGTGTGTGTGTGTGTGTGTGAATATGAGTGTGTAGATTTGTGTGTGTGCATGTGTGTCAGATGACTGTGCATGTGTATATGCACAGAGTGATTGAGTGCTTATGAGCGTGTGTGTGTGTGTGTGTGTGTGATATGTGTGTGTGTGATGTGTTTGTGTGTGTGTGTGTGTGTGTGTGTGTGTGTGTGTGTGTGTGTGTGTGTGTGTGTGTGTGTGTGTGTGTGTGTGTGCATGCATGCATGTGTATGTCTATGTAAGTGCATGTTAGCGCTCCAGTGCACCTGTACCGCAGGTTTGTCTTCATTATAATAATCTCTCAATTCTCTAAATGCCCGTCTCAAACACACACACACACACACCACACAACCACGTGGTGACTTCCGACAACACACATCTAAAATTAGATACAAACGGCTAAAGGCACAAAGTCAGAGCAGGTAACAAGCATTACAACAAGCGACCGCTCTCTCTTACTCTCCCTCTCCCCCGTTTCCCTCCCTTTAACTCCCTCTCTTCTTCTGCTCAGCAAGAACTGCATGCAGAGTTGATGAGAGGCGCAGCGTTTGTTTCTCTGGAGTTATGAGCATTTTCTTTCCGTCTTTGAATCAGATCAGACGGATAACAGAGAGACAGACAGACAGACAGAGAGACAAATACATAGTCAGAGAGAGAGAAACAGACCGACAAACAGTCAGTCGGATGGAAGAACAGACAGACATACAAACTGCCAGTCAGACAGAAATACAGACAGGCAGACAGACAAAATTAACAGACAGATAGTCAGACAGACAGTGGGACGGATGGACAGTCTGTCCTGATGGATGGACGGACAAACAGACAGACGGACAGAGAGACAGACAGGCTGACAGCGAGGCAGAGAAGTAGAAGGTGGAGATGGTGGAGCTGAGGTGAAGTGTTTCCTCTGAAGACGAGGAGAACATCTGGGACAGCGTGTCCAGAACATAATAATGGAGAGCAGAACTTGTCTGAATAATTCACCAGACACCTCGGCCGGGTTTACCTTTTAGAGACATCATTTAAAACCAAAATAATTGGGGTGGGATTGTGTTTTTTGATTAGCTACTTTGAAATAAAACATTAAGCACCAATTGGCTTGTCTGTAACCTGCTGGTCCCGAACACAACCAACGCGCACACACACACACACACACACACACACACACACACACACACACACACACACGCACACACACACACACACACAAACACACACACACACACACACACACACACACACACAACCACACACACACACACACACACGCACACACACACACACACACACACACACACACACACACACAACCACACACACACACACAAACACACAGAAACACACACACACACACACACACGCACACACACACACACACACACACACACACACACACACACACACACACATACACGCACACACACACACACACACACACACACAAGCCACTCCTGTCTACATTAATGCAGAGACAGGCAGGCCGACACAAACATTCAGACAGACTGAACGTTTGACATAGACGTTGAAGCTGCAGACAGGCAGGCAGTGAAACAGAGAGAAAGACATGATCTTCATATTAACCAGGATCAGTATAACATTCTACACACAAACGTACACACACAGAGATGCACACATACACACACGCACACACACACACACACACACTCACACACATACACCCTTGTCAGTCAGGTCCAGTGGTCACTGCTAACCACGGCCTATGATCTCTAGTCCACTAAGATCCCTTCCTGTGTGAGGTCATGGAAACACTACACATTTTTGTGGGAGAGAGAGTGCTAGCGTGTGTGTGTTTATGTGTGTGTGTGTGTGTGTGTGTGTGTGTGTGTGTTTGTGTGTCAGTGAGGGGGGTTAGTATCAGTACATCAGTGTGTGTGTGTGTGTGTGTCTGTGTGAGTATCTGTGTATCAGTGTGTGTGTGTGAGTGAGGGGGGTTAGTATCAGTGCATCAGTGTGTGTGTGTGTGTGTGTGTGTGGTAGTGCTCGAGTGTGTGTGTGTGCGTGTAATTTATCTAAAGATCCACGGCAGGGCGTTGTTAGCTTGGCGCGGCGGACGCTAACACGCTGCAAAGCCATTCAGAGATAATGGGAAAATGAATTATTGGTACCCCCCCGCGCCCTCCAACTAATTCCACACACACACACACACACACACACACACACACAAAGAAATACACTCTCACACACGCACACAAACAGACACGCACGCACGCGCACACGGAACATTCCAGAACCATTTATAGGTAAGCCGTGTGTCACACATTACAGCGCGGTCGCTGCCCGGGGTGTACTTATTTACCGGTCTGAGGATGGCAGGGTAGACATTAAAAGGAAACCCTGGGCCACCAAACACACGCGTCCTTCAGAACCTCCGCGCCGCCACCACGCAGCTGTTTGCCCTCGTATAAAAAACCTCCCAGGTAGCAATCTCTTATTTTTCATATCACTCCGTCCCCGGGGGACTCGTGAACGTCGTAAAAACTCAGGAAAAACAAGACAAATATGCTGACATTTTATGTTGTTTTCATTTCCGTCGCAGGTAAATATTGGGTTATAAAGGCGGGCGAGTGTCTGCGTCGCCGCCGCGGCTCGTTTTTGTACCGCGGAGGAGCGTGGAGGAGATGGGCTCCTCCCTCTGCTGCACCCCCTTCTCCTCCTCCTCCTCCTCCTCCTCCTCTGCCGCCGCCGCCTCCTCCACCTCCTCCTCCTCCGCCTCCTCCTCCTCCTCCTCCTCTGTCGCCGCCACCGCCGCCACCTCCTCCTCCTCCTCCTCCTCTGCCGCCTCCTCCTCTCCCACCTCCTCCTTCGCCTCGTCCAATTAAGATAAGGAGGAGGTGGAGGAAGCCAAGTCCACTTCAAAGGCCCTCCGGAAAAGCCCGGAAAGGCCTGGAGTTAATGTTCGACCAGGGTCGACCGGCGTCGCTCAGACGGAACAGCCTTTCGGCGAGCGAGAGAGAGAGAGAGAGAGAGAGAGAGAGAGAAAGAGAGACAGAGAGGGAGTGAGAGAGAGAGAGAGAGAGAGAGAGAGAGAGAGAGAGAGAGAGAGAGAGAGAGAGCGAGAGAGAGAGAGAGAGAGAGAGAAGAGAGCGCGCCGCGGGATGGTTAGCGCGTAGCCCGTCGTCGTTCAGAGTGCGTGTCATCGCAGACTTCCTGTTTGATGGTCGTAATTTTAAGCTGTATATCTACGGGCGTTCTGAGGCTGCTCAGCTCCGCCGCCGGCCTCCCTCGCCTCATTTCCCCGCCGTTGACAGGGGTTGCATTGCGCGCGCCCGCCGGCAACACGCAAGATGGATTCCCCCCGAACCAATCAGGGAAGTGATGTCATGATTGGGCCAAAAAGAAGTAGGGGGAGCGCTCTGAAATCGAAACTGTCTCCAACAGAAAAAAAGCCGCTGTCAGCGGGAAAAAAAGGGCACTTAATTAGAGCTGTTAAATGTTACCTGAAGCGCGTTAAACATGCAAATGTATTTAAAGTTTGTCATCGTGACTTCTGTTTGTTTATATTCTTTTGCTTAGCAGGTGCTTTTATCCAAAGTGACTGAAAGTGAATTCAGGAGCAAGAGTTTAATCAGCAGGTTGGGGTTAGTGGGTTTCTTGCTCATCGACCCTTACAGGTTAGGCTGCAGACATTGGGGATCGAACCCAGTACCTTTCAGCTGGGAGCTGGAACACCCTCGCCCGACTATACCCTCCAAAATTGACACATAGCCATGCCAATTATTTAGTATATCTACAGTGTACTCAATACCCTGGTTATATTTATTACTATTATTATGAATCCAATAAAACATTCAGGAAATTCAGAGAACCTCAGAAGCTGTTGGCTGTCTGCATGCACTCGGCACAATTAGTGATGGGGGTTCATCCGAGCAGCCAGCCATACATACTTAATAAACACTTGGTATTAATATGGAGCTGACACCCGGCCTGGCAGCACTGTAGCCCACTGGAAACTCATCCACTGACGATAGCTTATGCTGCTAGTGTTGCTAGGGCCCCGGGGCCGAGGCCGGGGGCCCGATGGGTTAAGGGCCGTTTGCGGGTCGGTAGCAGAGTGTGTGGGCGCATGCCAAGTCTGAACTGTAAGGCTGCAGACCACCCATATATGGTCATCCCAGAGGAAAAGGGACGCCCCCCCCCCCCCCACCCCATCCCCAGACCAGCCTACTCGACATGCAGACAACAAGACAGACAGACAGGTAGAGAGACACAGACAGACAGACAGTTAGACAGAGTCGTCACACAGACGGGCGACCACGCACAATGACAGACGGACAGTCGAGTCAAAGAAAAGCCAAAGACAAAAGGACAGACAGACTGACGCCCCACACACAGACAGACACACACACACACATATCCACACAGACACACACACATATCCACACAGACACACAGACACACATGGGCATAATTGGCCAGACGATGAGGAGGGATAAAGAGAGACCAAGCCTGCCTGTTTTAATGGAACAATGGGTCTAAAAATACCGATAGCCGTCCAGTCCTGGCGATGACCTTGTGGATGTCCGTGAACCTCCCTCCTCTAATCCCCACAGTTGGCACCAGCATACTGTAGCTCTACGTAAGCCCCCCAGCTTTAGACCCCCCAGCGCAGACACCGGGGCTGGAGGCAAATCTCGACACACAAGACAAACCCGCACATTGTCTTGTTTTCTCCCGATATCCCACCGATTCTCAACACAGATGTATTCAGATGTATTCATAGCTTCGACCCGCGGTCCACCCGCAGGTTGCATTAACACTGTGTTGTGATGTAGGGCGGCCCCAGCCTGCTCCCGTCCCGCCGCCGTCGTCATTAGCGCCACTGAACGTTCCGGTAGGCTCCCACGGCTCTGTCCTTGGAGTCGCTTTTCTGTTTAGTGGTTAGTTTTTAGATTTTTTTTTTTTTTTTTTTTTTAATCTTTCCCGAACATGAGATAGTTATCTTGCGTGTGTGCATGTTTGTGTCTGCCCTGTGTTTTCAAGTAAGAAGGGGGAATCGTGAGATCAATGTATTGTAATGGAGTTTAGTCACACCGTTGATATCTTATTTGTATGCATAGCTGTTTAAAATGCCCAGACCAGCTGACCGGGGTGCAATTAGCGACGGCAGCAACAACACAGGCCTTGTTGTGAGTGCATGCGTGTCTTTGTTCATTCGTTAGCTAGCAGATGAGATTGATTAATAGACTTCAAATGCTCAAACAAACTGTTATCGTTGATTCAATTCTCTTCCCCTGATTGAGATTTTGTCTCATTAAT
>JAXIVH010000011.1:8781742-8782808 GCA_036785325.1 Urophycis tenuis
CAGGATTGGGCCTGTCGTGACTGACGTGAGGGGTCCATCAGGTGTTTCTGGCGCTGCTGAGTGAGGGATACGCAGTGTACCTCCGACACAGAGCCAGCCCGCGCTGATGATTCGGGGTTCTGGCGGTGTCCCTCGTCAGAACAGCCTGTCCAAATGTGGGAGTCATTCAACAAAGGAGTCATTCAGACAATTTTGTTTCTGTTAGGATTCAAGTTGAGGTGGGGGGAAACGAGGCTTTGATTTCATTTGATGAGGCGAAGGGCAAGTTCTCAGTGTGATTCAGACATTAATATTTTATCCAAGACATTTTTAGAGTGTTGCAAATGAGGTGGAAACCGGGGGAGAGACTTTCTGAGCAGACAAAGCTGCCAGAATGTACATTTTCCTCTCCCCCTTTTCTTTTTGCACAACCAGCAGGAGCGGAATCTTTACCAGAAGAAATATTGAAAAAAGAGGGAAAAAATAAGTCAAAAAATAGTCAAAATAAATCAAGAGCAGGGTTTTTAGGAACCCATCCAATGATGTGTTAATGTCAAGTAACACTTCAACTGCACATCTGTTGACATACTGCAGCAAAACATTTGTTTTACAACCAAATTAGCGAGCTGTAGTTTAATGGTGAAAAAATAGGCACTGCCATCCGATTCCCATATAAACCGCAACATTCATATTAGACAAATGTCAATGAGGACTACTTGATTAGGATGTTGACAGCTTCAACACCCTTATCAGATACAAATGTGCAAAAATCTGATACGGTATCAAATCTCCTTAACCAATACCTCACTAAGTTTTCGTGCAAATTAAATCAAATGAAATCAATGCCAGTTTGAATCCCAACAGAAACTGAATTGTTTGAATGGACTCCCAGCTTTGGACAGGCAGTCCCTGGTTCTGACCAGACTGATAAACCCCGGATCATCAGTCTGGCCTACTCTGGGTCTGTGGTACAGTGTGTACCCCCTCAATGCACTGCACTAAGTCCTCGTTCAGCATCACAAATCACTATTAACTTGGCCCTGGGACAGTCCCGTGGTTAGGTTATTACGTGCTGCAATGTTTTGGT
>JAXIVH010000011.1:8783008-8798008 GCA_036785325.1 Urophycis tenuis
TAGACATAACCATCTCTAACCTAAAGTTAACGGTCTCTCACCTAATACCTAGACATAACCATCTCTAACCTAAACTTAACGGTCTCTCACCTAATACCTAGACATAACCATCTCTAACCTAAAGTTAACGGTCTCTCACCTAATACCTAGACATAACCATCTCTAACCTAAACTTAACCGTCTCTCACCTAATACCTAGACATAACCATCTCCAACCTAATACCTAGACATAACCATCTCCAACCTAAAGTAAGCCATTTATTATCTAATGCCTAGACTTTGAGCTTATCTAAATCCTAAAACATCTATCTGAACCTAATGCAGGAACGGGAACAAGAAAAGAGCAAAGAAAAGACCCAGCTGTACCCAGATAGGTGTCTGCTGCACACATGCTCTGAGACGAGGCCAGCAGGGGGAACGTCTCTCACTGCCTCGGCTGCAGCTAGCTATGCAGTATACTTCTTTCCTGGGAGGAATTTGTTTCAGAAAGTGTTGCTGTGAAGCAGCTTGTTTTAAACACAAGCCTGGGCTTCAAACAGAGCGCGCCATCCACTTCTAACTCAATAGGAGGCAGCGACGTGAAGCTTTAAAACCAGGGGAGGAAATTGACTTTTTGGTTGACCAGCTTCTAATTAAATACAAATAAATCAATACGAGAATACATATTACATATAATAGTTGTCGAGTCATACATTGTATTGCATGTGAAACAATATCCACATGTGTACCTGGATTTTGACAATCATATTAGAGGGAAAAGATTGGCATGTATCAGATAAGTGTTTTGTAGGTTTTGACCAAATCTAAAGATACTGCCAACACAACTGAAAAACAACTAGTTAGCACACACACACATAAACTGATACACATCATCCTGCCAAACACATCCACAGACCCAGCCCCCCCCCCCACCACACACACACACACACACACACACACACACACACAGCCACCAACACACCCACACACAGACAAACAGACCTCCACACACACACACACACACACCTCCACACATACATACACAGACCCAGTTCCCACAAACACACACACACACAACACTTACACACACACACACACACACACACACACACACACACACACACACACACCTCCACACACCTCCACACACACACACAAACACACACACACACACACACACACACACACACACACACACACACCTCCACACACACACACACACACACACACACATACAGCAACCTACACACCCACACACAGACCTCCACACACACACCGCCACACATACATACACAGACCCAGCTCCCACACACACACAGACACACACACCTCCACACACACACCTCCACCCACCCACCCCTCCACACACACATACACGCACAGACGCAACAAAACGCAGGCATAAACAGACGCAGATTTTGTTGTCAAAAAGGGAGCTGACACTTTTTCAGTAATTATAGGTCTCTTGTTGCTCCCAGCGTGACTTCACGCTGCAGGTGAGCACAGAGAGCCCACATACACTCGCATGAGCCCCCAACACAAAGCCAAACCCCCCCCCCCCCCCCCCCCACACACACACACTTCCTGAATTTCTATCCCCACCCCGAGCTCCACCACTAACACCGTCACCACCACTGCCACCAGCATCTGTGAACATTGTTGAAATGGGACCCCCCACACACACACACACATTAAATCATTTAGTAATCAAACTACACATGTGGGCAATTGTTCAGGGATTTTGATAAATCGATGTAACAATTATAACCATCTCTAACATATTATCTAAACATAACCATCTCTAACCTAATACCCTAAACACAGCCAAATCTATCCAATCACCTAAACTTTATGCTCTCTAACCCTAACCCTAAACTTAACCATCACTAACCTAATACCTACACGCAACCACTTCTCACCAAAAACCTACCTCCTACTACTACTACCACCACATCATCACCACCACCACCTTTACCACCACCCTTACACAACCCCTCATCCACTTGCCCCGTCCAGCCCCTCAGCCAACCTTGAACTCAGACTCACCACTAAAAATCCCATCAGCTTAACTCCCTCCAGTAAGAGCTCCCCCCCCCCAACCCCACCCCACCCCCACTCCCACCGAGGGTCAACGCACACCTCCGCCCCCCCTCCTCCCCGCCGTCTCCAATCGATGCCCGGACGCGCCCCTCAATTATGCGGAGGAACGCATTGTCCGCGCTCCCCGAGTGTGTGCGCTCGAGGGGGTTAAGTGCCTCGTTCGTCGCTGCCTCTCTACAGCGTGAGTGGCCCTCGGTTATTGCGCAACGCTACCAATTAAAAATGACGAGCTCCTCGGCGCGGCCGCTTGATTGTCACGGCGTTGTTTTGGGTGAAAAGCCCCATCTGGTGGGTTTGTTTACGCCGGCCTAATTGAGTGAGACAGCGCAGGCTCCTCCTCCTCTCCCGCAGTCCCCCAAAATGACACCGGTGTAATTTGTCCGCGGAGAGAGAGAGAGAGAGAGGTCCGCTCGATCAACGTCAGCCTTCGTCGCGCGCTCCTCAGAAGGGGTCGGCCCGTTCCTTTTGCATTAATAAAACACAAAGATTGGTGTGTTGCAAATCAAAAGTGCGGGGCTATTACTGTAGCCGTCCCGACGCATAAAAAAAAAAAAAAGAAAAGTGCAGCGTGGCCAAAAGTGGAGGATTATAACTTGGGCCTATCAACGTTCTCCACCCCCGGAGATTTATAAAGTCTCGCTCTACAGTTCAAATCGCATCACGCCACAAAGTAGGTAGTCGGCTGCCAGGAGCTAAACTCATGCACACTCAGCCTAAATAGGTCAATACCGTGGCATTCATCAGCATAATCCATCTGCACCAGAAGCTTTCACAGAATGAACTCGCCGCTGGTTCGATGCCAGCCAAGGTACGAGCTGCCAAGAGCATTGAGATGGAGTGCAATGGATGGCACCACGTTTTGAACAAACATTTCCTCCCCGCCCCCCCCCCCTCCCACCTTATGACAGATAAAAGCCCAACAGAGGAAGTTCGGGAATGTTCTGCAGGGTTCTGCTTGTGTTGGAGAGGACCGGGATAAAGGGTCTGGCCGTGTCTCCCAGTTGGCTGATCGTCTGATTGATTACATTGATGATATTAGCCTGTCGCAGGTATGTCGGCATCTGGGCTCACCCACTGAGCAAATATGCAATAGTTCTGCCTTTTAATTCCGTTAATTAATTTGGTCATTTGTCATTCCTTTTTTGTATTGAAGAAACTTTGTCTGGCATGAAATCAACCACTTGATTTTAATTAAGAGATGACAGAAGAACCGATAAATTTGAACCTTTCAAGAAATGCTTTTTTTTAATAGTGGCTTACGCACCATTGTTCGTAACCCTCACTTGTAAATGGCCCTGGATAAAAGCATCTGCCTAATGACAACATGCAAATGAGTGTAATACATATCAATAATTACAGGGCACCGAAAGCTAAAAAAGACATGATCCAATATCACTGTCCAGTCATCTCGCCAACACTGGTTCTGACAACCTCAGTCACACGTTTTACTCACACCCACATACTAACACAGAAGCATGCACACACACATTCACGCACACACACACACACACACAAACACACACACACACACACACACAAACACACACACACACACACACACACACACACACACACACACACACACACACACACACTCAACCCTTTTGCTATGATTTTAGAACATTTAATTGAACTGAACTGAATCAGCAGTACTCAGTGTCACATTTACATACATACATACACATGCAGAAACCCAACATGCTTGGGTAATGCGATCGTAAGGGAACGGCCGTAACGTGACTCTCAATGTATTCAGAAAAAGTGCAGAAACAACACTCTGCAGACAACGGCAGCGTCCTGTGTGGTTCAGGCGTGTGTTTTGACGCCCCCTAAAAATGGATCCCAGCTCCCAGGAATCAAAGAGCAGATCCTGAGGAGACGAGTTCGCTGCTTCAAAGCAACCCCCCCCCCCCCCCCCCTCCGCCCTTGCCTCCATCACAGGGGTATTTTAGGCCTCGCTGTTGGCCCCACAATGCACCAGCGTTGCCCCGTTGTACGTAGGCAGGCGGGGGGAGAGAGAGACCGCGGCTGCGTGACGCGGGGGGGGGGGTCGTCGCTCAAGGAGGCTCATCACACCATGTCGTCGAACCGCCGACTCCCGTCGTAACACGCTCGAACCCGCGCCCGGCGTTGCCGCCGAAGGAGTTCAAACGAGACGCTGAAGACACGCACACGCGCACCCGCAGGTGAGCCTCCGCGCCCCACCCCCCTACCCCCCCCCCTCCCCTCTCGCTCCTCAGGTTTTGTGAAGTGCTCCGACTCGACCGGGCGGAGGAGGGGCGGGCGGAAGTCGAGCGTGCGCGGCGCTAACAGCGGCGGGCCCTCTGATCCCGCTCTCGGGTGGTTGATATCGAAGGAGATCTCTTTGAGGGCACGCCGTCGCTCGGCGCACCTGCTCAACCGCGGCGCACGGATGTGTACAGAGAGAGAGAGAGAGAGATGCAGAGACAGAGAGAGACAGAGAGACAGAGAGATAAACAGCCAGACAGAGGAAGGCGGATAAATGGTAGACGGATACGGGGAGAGAGATGGAGAGATGGGTGGAGATAGACAGAAGTGACGGGGGAGCGCGAGAGGAGACGGCAAAGGGAGGGGGGGATGGGTGGAGGGGAGAGACAGGTGGATGGAGATAGAGAGGTTTGTATGTAGACACAGGGTGAGATAGATGTACAGATGGGGGGGGGGATGGGGAGGGAGATAGTGCAAGAGAGTGAGTGAGATAAATAGATGGCGAATCAAATGAAAATATGGAGACGGAGAGACAGAGAACGAGTCAGAGAAAGAGCAAGGAAGAAACGGAGAGAGAGGGAAAAAGCCATGGAAAACGAAAGCGAGCGTGAACGAGGTACGAGAGATGAAGCGATGGAGAGAGAGAGAGAGAGAGAGAGAGACAGAGAGCTGGCGGCGCGACGGGAACGGAGGAGGAGGAGGAGGAGAAGAAGGAGGAGGAGGAGGAGAAGGCCTACAGAGATCCATGACAAATAGCCCAATTGAGCGAATAATGAGGGGAATCGACCGAGCTTGACTCAACAAAACGAGGAGTGCTGTACGCGTGCCGCACACCGCCGGCGCCGACCGAGCGGCCCACGAACACGGCTCCTCCCCCTCCGCCGAGAGCCCGCGGCACCTCTGCACGCCGGCTCCACACCCCCCATTAACACTCACACCCCCCCCCCCCCCCACACACACACACACACACACACACCCCCACCCCCTCTACCTGTTAGCGAGGCCGTTCGTCTGTCCACGTGCTAATTGTCGCCGCGGCGCGGCCTCGCGGGCACCGCTGAATGGAGCCCTCGGATGTGTTTGTTACCTAAGTGTGTTTTGTTTGAGAGCGAGAGAGAGAGAGAGAGAGAGAGAGAGAGAGAGAGAGAGAGAGAGAGAGAGAGAGAGAGAGAGAGAGAGAGAGCAAGAACGAACGAGAGAGAGAGAAAGAGAGAGAGAGAGTGAGAGCGAGAGAGAGAGAGAGAGAGAGTGAGAGCGAGAGAGAGGTCCTTTGTGTGCTCCGTTTCGAGAAAAAAAAAGCAAAGAGCCGAAGGAATAACATACACGGTTAGCCCGCTACTTCTGGTAATGGCCGCCGCGGCCGCCGTGCACCGAAGAACCTCCCCCCCCCCCCCCCCCCCCAGCAGCTCGCTGCTCGCTGCCCTCCACGGGAGCAAGGGCCTGTTGTTTTTTTTTCTTTTCCTTGTTCTTCTTACAAATGCAACGAGCCCAGGCTCGGGACATAATGGATCGATATTTAGGGTTGTCTCGGCAGTAAGAAGTGCAGTACATTGGAAAATAAACAGATCTCCTCTGTGTGTGTGTGCATGTGTGCGCGTGTGTGTGTGTGTGTGTGTGTGTGTTTGTGTGTGTGTGTGTGTGTGCATGCATGCGTGCGTGCGTGTGTGTGTGCATGTGTGTGTGTGCGTGTGTACGTGCGTGCGTGTGCGTGTTTGTCGGTGCCCCCGGCTCTCATTGGCAGATCGCCGTATTTTAAAGATATCTACTTCAAGGTTGCCATCGCGGACGCCCCGCAAAAAAAAAAGTTGATGGTCCAGGCGGCCTTGACATCTAAATGGTTTTTTAACTGCTGGTTGGAGCAGGGCAGCGGGCGTGACAGAAAATATCAAGTAAAATTTAGTTCGACCCACTGCAGAAAACCACTTCTTTATGAAGACTAATAAAGGCTGCCCAAGGGGTTGTTTTTCTTGTTGCATTTTTCGCCCGTTGCCTCTCTCAAAATATTTCTCTGCTTTATTCTCCCAGGTCTCAGGTGCACAAGGCTCATAGTGTACGAGGCGTTCTGGAACCTTGCGATGTGTTGATCCAAGACGTCCTTCAAGTCAAGTTCAGTCAATCACCCAAACCACTGGTCTTGGGTCCCCCGTCTTTCCCAAATGGGGGTACATGAACGTAGGGGGGTACATAGGGGGTCGCCTGAAGATTGTAGGGAGTACTAGGAACTTTTAATGGCAATTGATTTAATAACGTTATGAACAATTGTAAAATAATTCCACATCCATGAAATTAATTACATCTGAACCATAACACAACTAAGTAAATCTAGATGCTAGTCGTAGTAATATGGTAAATATTTCCCATGAGAGCATATCACTTGAACTTTAGAGGGATAATTGGCTGTAAAAATATCTCAGAAGGGCACATTAGTAAAAAAAGAGTTTGGGAGCCACTGCACTCAACTATACTCGTTATTATGTCTGGGACACATTAGGATAGGAAGGGCACACCTTGTGATGTTTCCCATTGGGCTGAGTGCGGCGCATTGTGCACAAACACAAGGTTTCGCGACAGACACATTCATCATCCAGACCCTGAGCTTACCTTTGTCCTCGATGGAGAAGTGGAAGGCGTCGCTGGTGGCGTTGTCTCCGCTCCTCAGCACATAGCATATCTTCATGTCGTCGATTTCAGCTGAAACCAAAAACAACGGCAGGCATCAGGTAGTCACATCGGAAGAGACCACTGAACAACGGGCCGTCCGAGAGGCCAAAAACCTCCCTGGACTCAATGGTTCAGTGGCGGCGGTGAGGTATAAATCCTCTGACCGCGCTATGTATACTGTATTTCCCTGTGTTGCGTTATTCTAACGCATTTTTATATCAAAGCGTTTCTCCTGCCTCTGCGCGATCATCAAGTGGAGGTGGAGTAATCCCTTTTCCCGCCCATCCCATGAATTATGCCCCTTGTGCGGCGCCCTGTTAACTCGGTTCTGGGGGCCTTTCGTCGTGAGCCGAAGCGACGGCTCCGCTGTCACGCCGCTGAGAGAGAAAATAGTCTCATCTCGTCTGCTGCCATCTTGAACGGAGCGGAGGGGGGGATTGGGGGGACACGGAGCCATCTTCATCGCCCAGGAACGAGGGGACGGTGAGGGGCAGCCTCCCACTTTTGCGTCTTCAATATTTGATGTCAAAACATTTCCCTTCAAAGGGGGTCCGCTCATAAAAATGCATAGCCACAATTTTGAGACACCCCCGGGACGTTGGCTTTATTTACTGTCTGTTTACCCCGGTGAGAACGCTTGAAATATTGAACAGGCCTGGGGACCAGCGGGCAGAAGAATGACAGGGTAAATACAAGGAGGGGGAAGTACGTGGAGATGGAGTGTGCACTGATCTCCTTGGCCTGATATTTAGTGTTTACCAACGGCCACCCCCACCACCACCTCCACCCGCCCCCCACCCCACCCCACCACCAGCCCTACCCCACCTGTCGTCCCCCATGGTTCATTTACAACAGCAGAGTCTGACAACCACTGTTTGTAAAAGCCTGTCGTTTGCCGTGTAATCCCTGACAAACAGCTCTCCCTCCCTCCTGTTTGTTTTCATGTTCACACCTTCCCTTCCTATGTTTGCAACCCCCCCTCCCCACCCCATAGAAGACGAAATATTACTGTGGTGCGTGCAAAACACTGCTAATTCTTCGGGAGGAGAAATGCATTAGAGGAGGTGCGAGAGGGAGAGAAATCACAGTTCTTGTGAAATGTGGACAGCCCGAGGTGCTGACACACTTCATCTCCGCAAACAGGCAGTCTCTGGGGAGAAACCTAAAACCTTGGCGTTTGAACTCAGCTGTTTTCTCCCTCCTGTGTACCTCCGAGGATAGAGCCATTAGCAAAGTGACAACACGCATAATGAGTTAAGAGTAAGTGGGCTCCGGCATCGCTGGGAATTCAAAGCACGGTGCCAGCGGCGCCAGCATGAAAAACACACACACACACAGTGTTTTACATACTTGATGTATTGTTCGCGGAATAATGAGGTGAATGGAAATGCATCCTTACCTTGGGTGAAACTGGACACTGTGGCGTTTCCTTTGCCAAGGTTGATGAGGTAGCCGTGTTCCGGAGACACGCCGACCCTGAAGACCACGGCGTCCTTCTGGCTGCCTCGGTCCTCTGCTTTCAGGGTCTTGGAGGTGATGAGGAAGCCCAGGTGACCCGTGTCCAGTACCCTCAGCGTGGGAGCGCCCTTGTTCACCATAATCTGCGGCACGCCGTTGTCCACCGACAGGATCCGGATCTTCATCACCTGGGGTTTGCGGGTCTCATGCACCGTGTCGGGGAACACGTAGAAGCCGGTGTGGGTGCCGTCTGTCACGGTGAAGGAAAAACTGTCCTCGGCGCTCTCTGTGCCGTCGTGTCTGTACGTGATCATGTTGTCATTCAGGTCCTGCTTGGTGAAGGAGTTGACGGGCCTGGTTCTGTTGAACAGCAGGCGGCCGTGGACGGGCGGCTGGGTGACGGTGAACCTGAGCAGGTGATCCGTCGTGTCCCTGTCCTCCGCCGTCAGCTCAAAGGGCGTGATGAGCTTGTGTTCTCCCTCGGTCACGCTGAGGCCGTGCATTGTTACCACGGGTCGTTTGTTATCCACGTTGGTGATGGATATGCGGAAGGTGCGGAACACCGGGTTGTAGCCATCCGTCACCTCAAACTCAAAGCTATCCATCTTCACCTCGTCGTCTGCTGTGTGGACGTAGTAGATTTTGTTCCCCGCCAGCTGCAGTTGAGTGAAAGACGCCACGGGCATCCCAGGGGTGTCGGTGCACTCCAGGTGACCCCTGACGGGGGCCCTTGTGATGGTGAACACCAGGTGTTCGTCTGGGCTGTTGAGGTCGGTGGTGCTGAGCAGGTCGGTGGTCAGGGACACCCTGCCACCCTCCTTCAGTGACACGCCTTTGTTGACCACGTCGGGGAAAACCATGTCGATGCCTCCGATGGTGACGTAGAAGTACCGGTCGATCAGGGCGTTGGTGCCGTCCGTCACGTCGAACTTGATGAGGTCGCGGATCCCCTCTTGTCCGTTGTGGACGTACACGATCAGACCCAGGTCCACCTCGTTCTGAGTGAAGTTCATGCCGACAGTGATGTTCAGCAATGAGCCGTCGGCCGGCGTCTTCTGCAGATAGCCCTGGCTGGGCCCGTAGCGCACAATGTACGTCAGCGAGCTGTCGTCGCTGTCCAGGTCGGTGGCCTTCAAAACGTCACTGCTTATCACGTTCACGTCGCCCACCTCCACCTCCAGTCCGTCGTTGATCGCCATCCGCGGAGTCTCGTCGTCAATGGGGATGATCATGATGATCACTGTCCTCTCCACGCTGAACTTTCCGTCCGTGAGAACGACGTCGAAGCTGTCCTCCGTCGTCTCTGAGTCATCGTGCTCATAAACGATGCTGGAGGCCTCTCTGATCTGATCCAAGGTGAAGTTTGAGACGCCCACCGTGCCGGTGGTGAGCTGATTGAGGATGTAGCCGTGCTTGGGGCCCCTGGTGATGATGAACATCAGTTCATCTGGCGGTTCGTCTGAGTCAGCGCCATTCAGTATCGGTGTGTCTATCACTATGTTCATCCCCTCCATCACCACAAACTCTCTCATGTAGATCTCTGGCTTCTCGTCGTTGGAGGGGATTATGGAGATGGGGAAGAAATGCCTCTCAGAATAGTTGATGCCATCAGAGCACCGGAACGTGAAGCGGTCCTCCACCGGCTCCACGCCCTTGTGAATACTTTGGACGTAAAAAATGTGACTCTGTCGGATGTCCTTCATAGTAAAGGCACTGATGGCTGTTCCCGACCGGGACTTCTCTGAACCGGGGGCTGGGGAGATGTTCTCCACGTAGCCGGATGTGGGCTGGACGATGATGGTGCAGAGGAGGTCGTCGTTGGGGGTGTCCACATCACTGGTGCTGATGTGCGTGATCTCAATGGCGCTTTTCCCACCTTCCGTGACCACGTACTGCGGCCCCACAAAAACCTCTGGCGCCTGACTATCCAAGGGAAGGATGGTTACCTGAACTCTGACCCCAGTGATTTTGTTCCCCCCCACGGTCCACTCATCAGACAGATCGGTCAGAGTGAGGTTGAACAAGTCCTCTTTGGTGGTGAAGCCGATCTCTCCACTGGTGTGCACGTACAGCACCAGACCGCTGATGATGTCGGCCTGGGTGAACCTGTCGGCCTGCACGCCGTTCACCAGGATCTGACCGAAGATGGGCGGGTCCTCCACGATGTAGGTCAGCCGGAGGTCGTCTGTGTCCTCGTCGCGTCCCTGGAGGACGTTTGTGGTTATCTCGGTCGCTCCGTTCTCCAAGACGTCCATGTAGGAGCCGACTGTCCCCACCGGCAGGATGATGGTGGGGGTCTCGTCGTCAACGGGCTTGACGGCGATCTTGATCGTGATGGGGACCACGTGCACGCCGTCGCTGACGTCCAACTGTATCGTGTCGACGGTCGATTCGTCTCCGTTGTGGACGTACGAGATCCTGCCGTGCGCGATGTCCTCCGGCCCGAACGTGTACCCCTTGGTCATGTCGGTGAATGTGAACCGGAAGTTGCCGTGCTGGGGGGCCTGGGTCACCGTGAAGGAGATGTATCTGCTGTCCGTGTCCGTGTCTGTGGTGTGCAGCTCCGTGTCGGTGATGACATGCGTGCCGCGCTCAAAGACGCCAAAGCCGGAGTTGGTGATCGCTGGCGGTGTGTTGTCCACCGGCTGGAGAATGATCGTAAACACTCCCTCCGCACGGTTTCCGGAAGTATCTTCGACGGTGTACTTAAACTGTAATACGTGAGTTGTAATCCCTAGCTCCAGGTATGGCGGTTTGTAAGAGACTTTATGGTGGTTAATCTGTGCCTGAGTGAAAGTAATGACTTCAGTGTCTGGCTTTTCCGTCAATACTATTGATCCCAGCACTACGGGGCTGTTCTCATCAGTATCAGTTGGTGGCTGGACGATGGTGTACCTCAGATCCCTGTCTTCCGAGTCCAGGTCTGTGTAGCGGAGGAACTTCTTGCGGAAGAAGGTGAGCTGGTACTCGTGGACGGTCATCTGTAGGGTCGTACCGGGGTACATCTCAGGCGGGAGGTCATCCACAGGGAGAACCTTGACGATGAATGAGCTCTGACCGGACTGGTTGGGGGGGTCGTTGTCATCCTGAACCCTGAACACAAAGTGGTCCATGACAGTGTCGGTGCTGTGGGGCCCCACGTGTTTGTAGAAGAGTTTTCCGTCGGTGATGTCCTGCTGCAGCCAATCGGTGACCACCTTCTCGTAGAGCTCCTCCTCCGCGTTAAACTTCCAGGTGGACGGATCCTCCGGGGCCTCCGCCTGCCGCAGCATCACCTGGCCGATGGCGGAGAAGGGTGGCTCTATCTTGAACAAAATGGTGGAATCCTCTGAGTCGATGTCAGCAGCACTGAGCATGAGCGGGGAGATGAGCATGATCTGGTTTTTAAACAAAACCAAACCCGTGTTGGCGTTGATGATGGGTGGCTCGTCATCGGTGGGCACCACCGTGATGGGGAAGAGGAATTCCACCTCGTTCTGGCCGTCTGTCATCCTGAAGATGATGTTGTCACTGTAGGTGTCGCTGCCGTCATGTTGGTACACGACCACACCGGCATCTAGGTCGGCCGGAGTGAAAAACTTCCTCCCGGAGCCCAGGATGCTGAGGTGTCCGTGGCGCAGGCCAGCAATGGCGGTGACCCTGACCTTATCCAGGTTGTCCTCGTCGCTGATCTCCAGGTTGTGTGAGCTGGACAGGGGCCTGGACTGGCCCTCATAGAGCAACTGTCCGCTGTTCCTGGTCACCACAGGGGCCAACGTGTTCATGGGCTTAACCACAATCATGAAAGCGAAGGGATCTGACACGGCCCCCTCTGTGTCGACAATCTCAAACACAATTTGGAAAATCCTCTCACTGTCAGAATCCACAGCAGGGGGTTTGTAGGCTATTTTCAACTCTTTCAGGTCTCCTTGGTAAAACGACGTGATTGGCAAATTCCTGTCGTCTGTGCTCACAATGTAACCTTCCTCGAACGACAGGGGGGAGGTAATGTTGAAAATTAAGTCGTCCGGGATTGACTCTATGTCCTCCGCCGCCAGCATGTCTGTTGTGATCGCTGTCATGACAAACTGGTCCACTTCCATCATCAGCATGGCCACAAAGCTGGGTTTGGGCGCCGAGTTGTCCTCTCCCTCCTTAATCCGCACTAAAATTTGAAAAAACTCCTGTTTGAGCAAATTTCCCTCCTTATCTTGTAGTTCCACAAACATTGGGATATAATCTCTATTCGGCGACTTGAAAGCGAAAGTGTGCTGATAACGGACGTTCATGTTCATGAATTCATCGCAGTCAAACATTGTTCCGAGGTTCCCATCATCCACAAGTTTCCCGTATCTTGGTAACGCGCTGCCCGCGGACAGCGATGCTATTTTACACTGGTGGGCGCCGCGGTCGAAGGTGAACTCCAGTGTTCTCCTGTCAATCGGGTTACTTGTGCCGAGCTGCCTCTCCACCGTCAGGGGCATATTTTTGGTCAGCACTTCCAACTGAGTGAAGACGACTTCCACCTCCATCATGAAAGGGATGATCACAGTGTCCGTCTGGGTGTCGTACCTGAGTTGTAACCTCACCCTATCCTTCGCGGGGCTCCGCGAGCCGAAGTGCGAATACTTCACGTCGTTGGGACCGAATTCGCAGGGGAACTTTTTGGGGGACAGGTGCCCGGGCCTTTGGGACAGCGGGTCATTGTCCAGGACTGTTATGCCGCATCTGTCTCCGGGCTGAACTTGGATCACTAGGTCGTTGATCGGATCGATAAAGACGGATCTCCCGAAAGGCACGCGTATTCCATTGTTTGCCACGAGCACGGCGTCCTCAGAAATATCGGGTCGCATGGCATACGATAATCCATAACTGTCGAAAACCTGCGCGGACGCTTCACCTGTCAGCGCGAGCGCGAGCAGGATCACCGCGGCGCAGGGACGGTGGAGATGTGGAGGGATCATCCAAGCCATTTGTTGGAACGTGTGAATCCACGGCGAGCAAAGAATGGTTTAACAACTTTCCCGAACAAAAAAAGCACACCCTAAATAAAAACGGCGCATACGTGGTTTAAACTTGCAGGAGGAGAACAGCGTCTGAGCAGAGTTTGATTCTCACGCGCCTCGGCGGGTCTGGGTGCACCATTCTCTCGCGCCGCCTCTCCTCAAATCCCCAAACTTCATACTCCCACAAAGCAGGAGCCAGGAGGGCGACGCCCCCTCTTGCAGGTGATTGGCTGATACCTCCGCTGGAATGCGCCGTTCGTTTTGTGACTAGCGGAGGCGTTTGTCATTCAGAAACGAGGTGCTCCGGAGCGCCGTGGGCTGGACCTCAGCAGGTTGTTGTGTGGGGATTTGATTACACATAGATATGCATATTATAGATGATGGATTATAGATGAGAGATTATATTGTAGTTTTATTGTATGGGGTTTCATTTCAACAGGTGTTTCTGTCAGGAGTTAGGGGGTAACGTGTTCAACTTTAAATCCTGACTGGCCTTTGTTGTGCAAATATATCCTACGTCAACTTCTAAAGTTTAAAATCAAGGGATGTACATAGGTCTGTATATTGGATTAAACTGAATCGCAAGGTTGGCTGTTCTTAAAAGCGTAGGAAATAAATCATTTGTCTGTACTGTCTCGATTATGGGCGAACGTTTGACAATCTTTGTCTCCCCCATGTGGTTTCTGTAGGTTTTGTTTTACATTGGCCAAACGCAAAGTTGACTGTTCTGAAGCAATTCGACCCACTACTAAAAAAAACAGTTACATTATTTATTAAAATATGAAAAAGACCATCCACGTTTATAGATCATAGGTCTACTGTCAACATGTCTCAGTGCTTAATTTAGGCCTACATCCTAACATACTAGGATGTAAATGTTTTGAAATATGACTAATAAAACATCCTGACTACCATTACGTTGTGAGTGTACTAAAATACAGTAAAGAAAATGTATTCAGGCATTTGAATACATTTTCAATTCTTCAATAGCCTATACATGTGTGTGTGACAAACATTTATGCTGCTTTCGGTTGAAATAATTGCATCAATGTGATGTTGCATCAATGTGATGTTGAAGTGGGGCGGCAGTAGCTCAGTGGGTAGAGCGGGTCGTCCACTAATCGTAGGGTCGGCGGTTCGATTCCCTCCTCCAACTGTCTGCATGTCGTAGTGTCATGAGGACGACACTGAACCCCAACTTGCTCCCCGGGCGCTGAACACGGCAGCCCACTGCTCCTATGTAATATAGGATGGGTCAAATGCAGAGAACCAATCCCCTCCCCCCTTCCCTTTACGCAATTTCCCTCAGGGATCAATAAAGTATGTCTGTTCAGGGGTTGCACATCGCCGTAATGACGATAATTAAGAGTATGTTTGATTGGCCAGAGGTAAAAGAACAGACCAAAGACAGACAATATTCCATTCTACCATATATATTCCATTTGTTTCCATTGTATTATATCATATGCTATGGTATTGTATTCCATTGTATCCTTCCTGTTCTATTCTGTACCACTATGACATTCTAGCATATTCCGTTCTATTCTCTTCTATTATGTTCGATGCTATTTTATCATCTTCCAAATAT
>JAXIVH010000011.1:8803008-9043008 GCA_036785325.1 Urophycis tenuis
ACACTTACACACACACACACACACACACACACACACACACACACACACACACACACACACACACACACACACACACCATAACTCACAAACACACACACACACACACACATGCCCACGTATACCACACCATAATAATCTCATAACAATGCATAATACATACCATGAAATACACACACACATACATACACATAAGCATACATATATACATTGTATAGATACTGATAGATAGATAGATGGATACAAACATACCCATACACTCTGTCTCAGGAGTACACACATCATAAAGAACACACCTTTAGCTCCCCCACCAACTTGTTTCATAAACTCACTGTCTTTGCAGACTGACGAGTCACACCAGTGGATGAAAGGGGAGCTGGATTTACTGGGTTTAGTAAATTTCCCTGGAGAACGGACTAAACAGAACCTCTAACCTCCATTCATCGCTCCCTACGGGGGTCCGAACACAAAACACGTCCAGCTGGTTGCTAGGAAACCGGTTCCTGTAACCGCTCATCCACTGCCAAAAAAAAAAAAAATGTTTTGCTGCTAATGGGCTATAATATTCAGAGGGTTTTTTCTAACTTTTATGTTAAATGCAGATGGTGGTACAACTCTGTAACCTGACAAAGATAGCAGTAGAAGTGACTCGTAGTTAGTAGTCATGTTGATTGAGCAGACACTCAAAACACTCAACACAGTTAATGTCCCACTTTATTCTGAACATATCATGGTTACAAATTAGTACAATGGATAAATAAACGACCGGAAACGAAAGACTAACACTCTTATTATATCTTATTAAAGTTCCATTCCTATGTCAACCACACAGAGGTTAGGACCGTCACACACTAAAGACTTTATCTTTTATTATGATCAAAAGTCCCATGCATGAACGGAATAAACCACCAGGAGAGGGCGACGTAGGATTATGACTATATATTTTCAGAACAAAAATGTGTGTGTGTGTGTGTGTGTGTGTGTGTGTGTGTGTGTGTGTGTGTGTGTGTGTGTGTGTGCGTGTGCGTGTGCGTGCGTGCGTGCGTGCGTTTGTGTGTGTGTGTGTGTCTTTGTCTTGTGTTGCACTAAGATGAGGGCTGGAAATGGCATTCTGAACCCATAGCATGCTTCGAGTTAAAAGTCGATAATAACTTTAGCACATCTGGTCTTTAACGGCCTTTTATGGTCCAATACTGGCATCTGGTGGTTGGCCCGCAGATACAGCTAACCATAACCATAACAATCGCAACAACACAACAATAAAAAACGACCTAAAAGCCTAGGATACTTGTCAACAGTGAAAGTCTATAAATGAACAGCTCCAAAATGAGGGTGAAGAAGCTTTATTGGACGCATTTATTTGAACGGCTCCGAGAGAAACTGAACCCATACTTTACTTGACTTTACTACTTTTCTCTCCTCTCGTAAAGTTCACTGCTCAAATTCTCCTGCCAGGCAACTGTCCTGGAACAGGAGCCTTGATCTTGATCATGATGATGATGAACTACGAGAGAGGGTGAAGGGACCGGTTTCTGGTTCGTGTTATGTTGGATTTGGATTTCATTAAAACAGAGACAATGATGATGATGATGATGATGATGATGATGATGATGATGATGATGATGAGGATTGGGATTATGGTAATGTTAATGATCCATTATCGTAACCGCTTATCCTCTACGAGGGTCGCGGGGGGGCTGGAGCCAATCCCAGCTGCAACGGGCGAGAGGCGGGGTACACCCTGGACAGGTCGCCAGCCTATCACAGGGCTAACATACATAGACAAACAACCATTCACACTCACATACACACCTATGGTCAATTTAGAGACACCAATTAACCTAATGTTAATGATGAGGATGATTATACAGATGTCTTATTAATTAAAAAACGATTATCATAGTTGTATAACAATTTGCATGCAATTGTGTAATATGTACATGTATTCCCTTAATGTAGCCTAAATTTTTATGCTATCTATTTGGCGATGTTAAAAGGAAGATTCCCATGCCAATAAAGCCCTTTGGATCATGATCATGAATAGTGAGATAGAGAGAGAGAGAGAGAGAGAGAGAGAGAGAGAGAGAGAGAGAGAGAGAGAGAGAGACGAGAAGAGAAAGCAGACGAACTCGTCTCCTGTTCCAGAAGCGCAACGGGACATTACAGACCGTGAACAGTCCCCCTGGCAGCCACCGTGGACGAGATCTTCCTGCTAAACCACTCCCAGACCACAGACATCCCCCAGAAGCCCCCCCCCACCCCAGCACCACACACAGGAGGGCGCTCCGGTCGAACCCTCTTACAGGTCCACGACGCCAACATCAACATCAGGGCTGTCCCAGCATCCCTGGTCTCCCTCCTCAGGCATCTGAAACCGCCGCGGTCTACATTAGCATCCATTACTGCTGTCTGATGCTGTACTCGACCCCCCCCCCCCCCCCCCCCCCCCCCCCCCCCCCCCCCCAACAAGCTCCTAAACTCTTGCTTTATGGGAAAACCTCTGGCCAAACAAAATAAAATAAAGTTAATTACAATTGCACGTCCTTGTATTGTTGGGATTTGTTTGGAAGCATGTATTTGTTTTATATATTTGTGCATCGTGTATTTTCTTGCTTGAAAAAAGGGAAAGCTCTTTTAAGAGTTTCTCATTTTAAATGGACTCCCTGTTCTTTCATTTGTTAAAGTGGGACTGAGGCTTGGCTTCTTCAAATATTCTGTCCTGCGCTATTGGCAATGGGCAGTGCGTCCCCTAGTGGTTGACTAGAAACATTACCCAGTATTGACAGTTGGATGGGAAAAGAAATAACTCGGCGAGGACCGATAATAATCTCACAGACAGATTATTAAGAGCATGTCAACGCGAGCTTCAGACGTGGTTTGGTTTGATTTCGGGTTACAAAACATAAAACGGAGCACATGTGAAAGTACTGAACAAAGTGAACCTCCATGTTGAACAATATGTCATATTGTCATACGAGATATGACTGTCCATTGTTGACTTGGTGACTTCTCAGAACCTCTACCAGTCTCACCATTCAACCCTGTACTCTGAACAAGCAAGACGAAGTCCGACAAAGGCCTACTCATGTCATACCTCACATCTTATCTGAGACATTAACTTTTTTCCTCACTTTTTCGACGACAGAACTGATGAGACAGCTCCCTGAAATAACAGTGTTGTATGGGGATAGTCTGTCTGTTTATTGTCTGTATATTTATCCATCCCTCTCTGTCTGTCTGCCTGTTTGTCTATCTGTGTTTCCATATGTATTCTGCTGAAGAGGTTCTTATCAAACTCCTCTTCTACAGAGCCGTCGGCGTGCTAGTATACATAAAGGCACCGAATTCGGCAGGCAAGTCTAATTCACATTCTTATTCCATAATTTAAAACGACCCTTACTGTAACGGCAAACACGTTTCAGCGTTTGAACAAGGTTATGTGTTTCCGTGGTGCATGTCGCGTAGAATGGCACAGACATGTGGTGGAAGTGATTTCCCCTACGCTGAATAGAAGATTAGACGCAAAGCTGACAGAGATGTGGACGTGGTTGACAGTTTCTTACTATAAGAGCCTTATATTACATTTAGAGGATTATACGTTCCGTTGCTGTGTTGTGTTTTTACGCACTCACATTCATTCATTTTCTAAAGGGAGAAAACAACTATCGTTGTATACAGGACCCCCTGTGACCTCTGGTCTGAGAGTTTAATAACTATAACTATTTAACTAACAACCAACAACGGTTGACTCCTCCGGCAATAGCGCTCATCGAGTCTGCCTACGGCGTCATGAGAGTAGTACGATGCGCCGTCGAAGTGCCTGGAAAACCAGTCAATGCGCCCTCAGCGCGCATGGCCGTCCCGTTGCGCGCCATTACGCGCGACGTGCGCAAAACCGATCACCCACACCCTGCCAATCTCGTCATCTCAAAGTAGCCAAGCAATTACAAGAAAGGCGGCTGCTCGCAAAGAAACACGTATCTACCAGCAGTTCAATAGTTTATCTGGATTAAGGCTACTTTTAAACGGATTAGGTATGAATGAAAAAGGCAATTGTTAAAAAAACGAAAAAAGAACGACAAATACAAAGACGCCGTGCACTGTCGCTGGATATTTAGATGAGTTGTCTCAGCATCTCTTCTCGGAGAGTCACTTGTTGAGCATCACTGGACGATGTCTTTCTGAGCAACACATCGCAAACTAAAAGAAGGTAAACTTTATACAATTACGTGCACGTTCTCTTTGTTTTTGATTACATTTTGTATGCGTTTTGTATGTTTTTTTTTTTTTAATGTTGGCTTAATCTGATTAGATAATTTAGTAGGCAACATGATAATCAGTAGGATCACATTGTAATGATTGTAGTGGATATGATTGTTTCTAAGCAGTTTTTTTTATAATGATGTTAGGGGCTATTAATTAATAACGCATGTTGACTGTCAATTTTGCTTTGATTTAAATTAGGCCTCCCTAAACTTTCTTCTTCGTATTATCTCAAATATAGGCCTATATTATAAATACCAACATTTCCCTTTTTCCATCAGCTGAGAGTGAGATGAGCAGCAGGCAGTCATGACACAACTTTACTACAAGACGGACAGCTCGTCTTACCGGGACCGTATCCCGTTGCGGATCGTGCGCGCCGAGCCGGAGCTGTCCGCGTTGGAGCGGTGCTACTTGAGCGCCGTGGAGAAGGGCGACTACGCCAGCGTCAAGCAGGCCCTCGAGGAGGCCGAGATCTACTTCCGGATCAACATCAACTGCGTCGATTCGCTGGGACGCACGGCGCTGCTGATCGCCATCGAGAACGAGAACCTGGAAATCATCGAGCTGCTGCTGAGCTATAATGTGTACGTGGGAGACGCCCTGCTACACGCCATCCGCAAGGAGGTGGTGGGCGCCGTAGAGCTGCTCCTAGACCACAAGAAACCCAGAGGCGAGAAGCAGGTGAACTCTTGAAGGCATCACGCATCCCAGCCCTAAACACTTTGCACACACCTATACCAAAACACTTCAACCACCCAACACAAAACACTGTGAACCCACCCAGCGATAACTTTTCCCTACCCATCCACCATACCCACACCACCCAACCTCTTTCAATTACGTTTATACTTACTCTTTGTTTCTATGTAGTTATTTTTGTGTCAAATCTTAATGTTTAGTATTATGATTAATAATTTCACTAGATTTATTTATACCCTTTCAACACTGACAAGGTGGGTAGAACAAGCATCAAAGGAATAGAAAAAAAATATTTTTCATTACAATTACAGAATGCTTAAAGACTCTTGATTCACTTTAGTAGTTTTAGATTTGGTCATGGAGCAGACGCTTTTAGTCATAGCAACTTGAAATTTGATTCAAATTGATTGATTGAACTGAATTGAATGAACAAGAGCACGACCAAGTTTGTAAAATCTGGGCCGAGAACAGGGCAGCCCATGGGTATCAGGAGCATCCACTGTGATGTGTTATATACGGATCTATATGATATTACAGGCAGATGTTAGTGGGGTACAGACGTGCAGATGTGGGGAGGCAGACGCAAGAAGCCGGGGCCGCAAAACATTTCTGCCCTGAAAATCAGGTCACAGACCAAAAAAGGGCAGTGAACCAGAATTGGTAGACTATTCCCCGGTGGTGCCGGGGGGGGGGGGGGGAGGGTGTTGAAGCTGTGAGCCGTTGGGGAGGGGAGAGCCTGCGAGATAGAGGAGGTCTTTACAAGCCCTGGCTGGAGCTCTCGGACATCTTGTAAATGTCTCCTTGGATATGCGGGAGATCTGCCGGCTCTCCGCTTTCAGCCAAAAGAAAGGAGAAAGCAACCACACGCAACCATTAGTCTGAGATAGGAACGCTTAGGAACCTCATCCCTCACAGCTTTAGACAGACCAGTTTTACTTATGCAGAGTTAAGATGTCGTCTGCTATCGGAGTGATGTTTAAAGTTCAAGGTCGTAAAGCCTGCTGCTCCTTTGCAAAATCTTTGTTCTCTGTTGGAGACCAACTGGCTCTCTGTCCCTCCACACATGACTTTCATTGAACCCCTTTTTAATCAGATCGTTTGGCTTAATCGACCCCAGGCAACGATATGTGCCCGTCTAACTATGAACTTATAAACTTTGAACTTTGACAGCCGACAGCCAGTTCACCGCGTCTGGCTGTGCTGGGTCCAATGTTGTGCGGTTCGTTTGGAGTGAGGGGGCAGGACAGTCTCTACTGTTTTGACTCCCAGCCGACAAAAGGCTCTGGCTTTTGGGAACCCGGCTAGCCCGGCGCAACGCTTTGGTTAACAGCGTCTGCAAAACGACTGAATAGTATCTAATCATGGTCATCAACGACATGCACCGTAGCCACCAGTGACAGAGTGACGGCGGTAGTGAGTTAGTGACCCCGCCTTTCGCGTGTCTAAAACAATTCTCAGTCAGCCAGTCATGATGTCTGCAGAAATGACCAAACACCTTGGGCCCAATCTCAATTACCCCTTCCCCTTCCCCCTTCCCCTTAGTTTTGCGCGTGCACGTGAGACGAAGGGCTATCTCAATTCTCATTTCGATCGAGGGGTAGGGATAAGGGCAAGGGGTAAATACCCCCTAAAACCAAGTAAGATCGGGAGCTTACTTGAAACCAAGGGGTAAAGGCACTCTGTTTCAAGGGCCAAGACGTAGGGGAAGGGGAAGGTGGAGGGGTAAAATAGAGAAATGAGATTGGGCCTAATTGTCTCACCTCCGTGGCCGCCCCCCCCCCCCCCCCCTCCCCCAGGTCCCGCCCGCCCTGCTCAACAAGCAGCTGTCTGACTTCAGCCCTGACGTCACGCCGGTCATCCTGGCCGCCCACACCAACAACTATGAGATCATCAAGATGCTGGTGCAGAAGGGCGTGTCGGTGCCACAGCCGCACGCCGTGCGCTGCAACTGCTGCGAGTGCATGGCCAGCTCGGACGTGGACGGCCTGCGCCACTCGCGCTCCCGCCTCAACATCTACCGGGCGCTGGCCAGCCCGTCGCTCATCGCCCTGTCCAGCGAGGACCCCTTCCTCACCGCCTTCCAGCTGAGCTGGGAGCTGCACGAGCTCAGCACGGTGGAGAACGAGTTCAAGGCCGAGTACGAGGAGCTGTCCTACACGTGCAAGCAGTTCGCCAAGGAGCTGCTGGACCAGACGCGCAGCTCCAGGGAACTGCAGATCATCCTGAACTACCGCGACGACCTCAACCCCCTGCTGGACGAGAACGGCAACGACCTGGCCCGCCTGAAGCTGGCCATCAAGTACTGCCAGAAGGAGGTGAGATGTGATTTAGCGAGTGACTTCACCAGAAGGAGGTAAGATGTGAGTTACTTGGTTAGTGACTTCACTAGAAGGAGGTGATATGTGAGTTACTTAGTTAGTGACTTCACTAGAAGGAGGTGAGATTTGAGTTACTTATTTAGTGACTTCACAAGAAGGACGTGAGATGTGAGTTACTTATAGTGACTTCACTAGGACGTGAGATGTGAGTTACTTATAGTGACTTCACTAGAAGGAGGTGAAATGTGAGTTACTTATTTAGTGACTTCACTAGAAGGAGGTGAGATGTGAGTTACTTATTTAGTGACTTCACTAGAAGGAGGTGAGATGTGAGTTACTTAGTTAGTGACTTCACTAGAAGGAGGTGAAATGTGAGTTACTTATTTAGTGACTTCACTAGAAGGAGGTGAGATGTGAGTTACTTATTTAGTGACTTCACTAGAAGGAGGTGAAATGTGAGTTACTTATTTAGTGACTTCACTAGAAGGAGGTGAGATGTGAGTTACTTATTTAGTGACTTCACTAGAAGGAGGTGAGATGTGAGTTACTTAGTTAGTGACTTCACTAGAAGGACGTGAGATGTGAGTTACTTATTTAGTGACTTCACTAGACACTAGAATAGACTTCACTTTCAAACAAAGGAGGGAAGATGTTAGTTACTAGGTTAATCATTAGTCAGAAAGTGGAAAGATGTTGGCCAGTCATTAGGATGGAGCCGACATGT
Source organism: Urophycis tenuis (assembly GCA_036785325.1). Lineage (NCBI taxonomy): Eukaryota > Metazoa > Chordata > Actinopteri > Gadiformes > Phycidae > Urophycis > Urophycis tenuis. The sequence continues at coordinate 8,811,013 of JAXIVH010000011.1, forward strand.
TAGGTGTTACTTTGTGTTTTTTTTCTAGAGAGGGATAGCCAGATGACGCCCACATCACTCATTATCTGACGTGACGGGTTACTGCCGGTGTATTCACTCTCTCACACCTGGACACACCTGCCTATCTTATAAAGAAGAAGAATTACTCTTTTGATCCCGTGAGGGAAATTTGGTCTCTGCATTTAACCCAATCGTGAATTAGTGGAAAATACACTCAGCACACAGTGGTGGTGAGGCACACAGTGAGGTGAAGCACACTAATCCCGAGGCAGTGAGCTGCCAACAGCGGCGCTCGGGGAGCAGTGAGGGGTTAGGTGTCTTGCTCACAGGCACTTCGCCACTCACTGCTCCCCGAGCGCCGCTTATGCACAGAAGACAAAATGCATGCATAATGCTTGTATTATCCCACCCCCCTGATATGTCCTACATGGCCTTCTATCAATCACCTGTTTGCTGTAACCAATTGATTGGTAGAGCTGTCTTCACATCCACTGCACTTGAAGTGAAGAACAGCCTGTACTGACTGCTGCACCATGCTAAGGATTGTCCAGTCAAAACTATTGATTTTTTCTCGAGACTAACTGTTGACGTGTGAACATCAACATTAGTAGCCCACAATAATAAACCCATCTGCTATTCGGAGGCATCAGCGTGCATTAGCAGCGGTTAGCAGAGCAGTCATGGTGACCAACTGACTGACTGTAATGTATTTACTAGCATAGATTGACTTCAGCAAATCTAACAGCTTTGGTACCCCTGGAGAATTGAAAAGGAGATTTTAAAACCTAGTTTCCCCCTTTCCAAGTCGCTGCACTTCTGAGAAGCTGGACCGAAAATCCCGCCTGGCCGATCTATTATCGAGGCCCAGGTTCACAACGTCCAAAACGGAAATCTTTAGTGTTCCTCAGATTCTCCCTCCCAGAGTACGTCCCAGCTCGATTCATCGCTTTATTAGCCCACAAGTCTTCCCCTGTACAAACTGAACCACCCCCACCCACCCCACCCTGTTCCCCACGCCCCACTCCCACAGAACCTAATCTAATGCAATATGAGAGTGGAGAGGAGAGTGGCATGTCATTCGGTGCCCATCGGTCAACTCATAAAGTGATTTTGGTGTGGTTGTGTGTGTGTGTGTGTGTGGGGGGGGGGGGGGGGGCGGGGGGGGGGCTGGACCAAACGAGCTGCAAATGGCCTTGAAGATGGGTGGAGAGGCCCGTGGGGAGCGCAGACCAACAAGTAATTTTACGCCGGGATGGCTTCTAGCGATGCATTATGCCGCGATTCCTCCTCCGTATCCATGGCGATGGCTTAATTAGGGCTAATGAGAGTATGAGAATCAAAGTAAAAGGATGGAGCGTTTCCCTGAAACACACGCTGGTCATTTTCTCTTTGGAAATCAATGCTTTATTGCCCAGTAACCTCCTTTACTGGATTCATTTTTTTTTTTTTTTTTAGTCCCCCTCCTGTCCATTACAATAATTTTTCAGATTTAGATTCACGAGAGCTTTATTATTCCTTATGTCATTCTTCTGGCAGTAAGAATGCATAACCATTAATAAAAAAAAGTATAATGAAAGAAAATGTATAATGTTAATATATAATATTATAGTCTTGGAGTCTTTTGTATGTGAACATGATAATGTCTAAATAATAATGTAAAGTTTTTGAACCCTGTTTGAGTATTTGACTTTGGATTTAAGAACCAGAAGTGGCTTCACACTGTGATCCCTTTGTCTGTCACTAAGCTGTTTCTTACTTTCCGCAATTCAGTTTGTTGCATGGGAATGGAACCTGCGGCGTTTGGCCTGCACTTGTAGGTACAGCGGAAATGGTGAAGGAATAACCTCATGGGAGACTGCTTAAGGAGACGCATCCACACACTAATGAATAGAGACACACTTTGACACACAAACAGCTCTAATAATCCTATTTACTACAGCTACTCTGAATAGGGTTTGCTGTTTTATTGTTTTAGTAATCCAAATTACATTTTTGTTTCATTCTAAATTCTAAGAGGATTACTTTGCATGAGGGATCAGAAATTTATTAAAATATTTCCTGTTTATTTGGTCCATTAAATAACTAAAGTTAAAATGACATTTTTAGGCAAACTTTGTCATCGGGTTTGATGGGTGTGTGTAGACCCAAGGCAAAAGGCTTTTGTGTATGCGTGCGTGCGTGTGTGTGCATGTGTGCTAGCCTACCTACTGTGTGTGTGTGTGTGTGTGTGTGTGTGTGTGTGTGTGTGTGTGTGTGTGTGTAAATGGGTTCATTGTGTCCATATGTGTGTCCTGAGTGCTGAGCATGTGGACACTATGTGTGTAATATCTTGGATGTTTGTGTGTGTGTTTGTGTGTCTTCGTGTGTGTCTGCTTGCATGCCCCAAGTGTCAGTGTTTCCTAGTGTGTGTGTTCCTGCATGTGTGTGCGTGGCCTGCACAAATGCACGCATGTGGGTGCGTGGCCTGCGCAAATGCATGCATGTGTGTGCGTGGCCTGCACAAATGCATGCATGTGTGTGGGTGTGTGTGTGTGTGTGCGCACACGTGCACGACACAATATCGGTCACATAAACACCCCATTGCCCGAAAGTGTTCCCCGCGGACGACCAGTAATGCAAAGTGAAGGACGGCCCGGCCCATTATCCCAACCAGAGAGAAGACGACTCTCAAACAGGAAGTCTCACGCCCAGCACCAATGACCAAGCTCGCACGCAGACTTCTAATGCGTAGTCGAAGTATGACTGGCGCCCATTTACACTAATACGGTTACGCTCGGACTCAGATGTCTGGCAGATGTTTCATCTCCGAGAGAAGAGACGCGGCGTGGAAAAGAGGTTCAACCGCGTGGCGTTTACACATCCACCCCCTCCACTTTTTAGTCAACAGGCAACAAACCCACGCACACATCATCGTATTCCAATGAAAAATACCATCAGGAAAAGTAAACAATGCACTGGAAGAATAACAAGTCCTACGTCAAACTGTGAAATTATTACTTGCTAAATACGTGGCACAATCAAAGGGGAATTTTTTTTTTATATACTCTGGCCCTGCCCACTATGACACATAACACATTTGTAAATCCTATTGGCCAACCTGGATAGGAGGCTTTTTCCTGACAGAACCGGGAATTTCTGTGCAATGGAATTGCGCTTTCATTCGTATCCATAGAAATTAATCCCTGGAAATGTATGCGTGATGCTAGTGAGAGAGTAGATACCAGAGACTGTTCTTAAATGCTGTTTGTGCCACACTCTAGCTAAAAACAGTATTTATTCTCTTGGTGAGGACACTGGGGTTTAAACCCAGAGCCTTTCCACTGACAGGCGAACCCCCAAACCATAAATTCATGCTTCTATGGAAATGGAAGAAATTACAGTGTATGGCTCTTGTTTAATAGACTTTTAGTAAAAAAAAAAAAAAGAAATGAAACCACTCACAGATGTACAATAAACGTGAAATGTTAAATATTTGCTTTGAAATATATTGGAGTGAGATTGTACTTAATTACTGCCAGACTTGCCCAGAAGCCACCCTGGCTAGCAGGGAGAGTTTGGGTGTTCAAAAAATGTGTGTCGTTCGGGTCTTAAAAAACAACCTGGTGCCTCAACATTCTCTGCGATTTTGTAATCGCAATGTTGATCTAATTTTCGTTTGTCTTTGTCTTTCTTTCCCCCCCTCTCTCCCCCTGTCTGCTCCAATGTCTGTACCAGTTCATAGCTCAACCTAACCGCCAACATTTCTCTCTCGCTCTGTTTCTATGTCTCTCTACCAGTTTGTAGTTCAATCTAACTGCCAGCTCTCTCTCTCTCCCGGTCTGTCCCGGTGTCTGTCTTTCAGTTTGCTAACAGCCAGCTCTCTCTCTCCCTGTCTGTCCCGGTGCCTCTCTACCAGTTTGCTAACAGCCAGCTCTCTCTCTCCCTGTCTGTCCCGGTGCCTCTCTACCAGTTCGTAGCCCAGCCTAACTGCCAGCAGCTGCTAGCATCCCGCTGGTATGACGAGCTTCCTGGCTGGCGCCGGCGCCATTGGGCGGTCAAGTCTGCCACCTGCGTCTTCATCGGCCTCCTCTTCCCGCTCTTTTCCGTCTTCTACTTGCTGGCGCCCAAGAGCCGCTACGGCCTGTTCATTCGCAAGCCCTTCATCAAGTTCATCTGCCACACCGCCTCCTACCTCACCTTCCTCTTCCTGCTCATCCTCGCCTCGCAGCACGTCGTCTCCAATGACCCCAACCTACAGGGACCTCCGCCCACCACCGTTGAGTGGATGATCTTGCCCTGGGTGGTTGGTAGGGACATGTACTGTATACACACACACACACACAGCCATGAACATACATAACTGTGTGCACACAAACAGTGCAGATTTCACCTCATGAGTCAAGCGTGACACAAAATACAAACATATTGTTTTAATGGAGCAAAGCATGCACAGTGCGAATGTGGTGCAGCTGTACTTTTTTTTTCACTTGCGTCGAATTGGACAAAAGTTTATTCAGGACGCAAAAATTTCCAACCCAATATTCATTATCTGCCCCAGCTCAGCCACGTGCTTCGGGGGGTTTAGATATCAGATGTGAGGTGAAGAGTGTGTTGTAGCTGTGTTGTTTGAGGACAAAGCGTGACACCTCTGTTCTCTCACTGTCGTGGAGGCTTCATCTGGACGGAGATCAAGCAGATGTGGGATGGCGGTTTCCATGACTACATGAACGACTGGTGGAACCTGATGGACTTCATCATGAACGCGCTCTACCTGGCCACCATCTCCCTGAAGCTCGTCGCCTTCGCCAAGGTGAGCCTGGAAGAGTCCCATCGTCCCGTCCCATTTGTTATATAACCATCTTATAGTGTAATGGAATAGACCAATGTTATAGCCTGAATCGTGTTTATCCAAAGCTTCGTACACTTCATTCTGACACATGTCATGAATCAGCAGCTGGTTCTCAAAGATACCGACAGGTAAGAAAGCAGATGTTTAGGTTTGAACCCCAAACGTTTTGTAAGTGGGTCAGACCACCCTAACCGCTAGCCTTACCTTCCCCCTGTATGTAGCCTATTTGTATCCCACACTGTTCCACTGTGTGTTGAGTGATTCCCCCCCCTCCTCCTCAGTACAGCGGCTGTAAGCCCAGGGAGAGCTGGGAGATGTGGCACCCAACCCTGGTGGCCGAGGCCCTGTTCGCCATCGCCAACATCTTCAGCTCCCTGCGGCTGATCTGCCTCTTCACGGCCAACTCCCACCTGGGCCCGCTGCAGATCTCGCTGGGCCGCATGCTGCTGGACATCCTCAAGTTTCTCTTCATCTACTGCCTGGTGCTGGTGGCCTTCGCCAACGGCCTCAACCAGCTCTACTTCTACTACGAGACCGACCAGGGCAAGGAGTGCAAGGGCGTGCGCTGCGAGCGCCAGAACAACGCCTTCTCCACGCAAGTCAAACACAAGAGACGTTGTCACATTGTCGTTGTCGTGGTCCGAACACAGGTCTTAGTCAATAGCTTATAATCGCTGTTTCCCAAACCAAAAGGCAGGATCCCGCTTGAGGTAGACTGATGCATTTGCGGTCGCAGGAACTGATTTTTTTTTTTTTTTAAGCTGTAGTCGTTGTTTTGAACGTTTTTTAGTGACAGAATTATCCTACAAACGGGCTGCTGAATAATTCACAGCCACAAGAGATCCAACATGCTAACTACATCACGGGGACATTGTTTTTTCCAGGCAAATGTTGACCTAACCTAAAATGCCTGGGAACCATCGCCATGAATGTGGTGGGATATTGTTCATTAAAGTGTGTTGTGTTGTCCTGCCTTCTGTTTCCCAGGCTGTTTGAGACGCTGCAGTCTCTGTTCTGGTCCGTGTTCGGCCTCATCAGCCTCTACGTGACCAACGTCAAGGCCGAGCATGAGTTCACGGAGTTTGTGGGCGCCACCATGTTTGGGACGTACAACATCATCTCGCTGGTGGTGCTGCTCAACATGCTCATTGCCATGATGAACAACTCCTACCAACACATCGCTGTGAGTGGACCGGTCCTGGCGCCTGACTTTAGCCCCCTTCAGTCGCTGTTGACTGTTTAGTCGTCCGTCACAGGCTAGTTTTATCCAAAGCGACTTGCAGTGACTTCAGCTACAGGGCGTTAAGGAGCAGCTAGGTGTTAGGGGTGTCTTGCTAAATGATGCCTCAAAGTAGACTAACGACATTTGGGTTTCAAACAGAACAGAAACATTCGGCTGGAGAGTTAAACACTCTAACCACTAGGCTATCCTGACCCCCCTGCACCCCTCTTCCCAACAGATCTAGAATGGACTTCTTATTCTTGGGTTTATTCATCTGTTCCCAACAGGACCATGCAGACATCGAGTGGAAGTTTGCCAGAACCAAGCTGTGGATGAGCTATTTCGAAGAGGGCGGGACTTTGCCCTCTCCCTTCAACATCATCCCCAGTCCCAAATCCACCTTCTACCTCTTGGAGTGGACCAAGAAACAGATGACCAGGACCACTAAGCTCAGGCGCCATGAAACCTTTGGGACGTTGGGGGTGAGGCAGCCTGCTTCCAGAGAATCTCAGAGTATTCTACCTCAAGGGTTCTTACACATTTTCGTCTCGGGACCCAAAAATAAATTCCAGTGTGTCTGTGGCAGAATGTCTGTATCTTCGAAGATGGCCGTAAGATAGTGTGTCTCCAGAATAACAGAGTGTTCCAAAATATTCCAGAAAGTTACATGGACCTTATGCACCGAGCAGCCATATTGCGATTGGGTGGATAAACCTTCTACGATCTTGGGTTAGACAACGACAATTCAAAGGAAATTTATTCTACCTGGATGGGGGAATGCAATGCACAACTGAAGATAAGGCATTGACTTTCATGGGTCCCAAAGATTCGAGATTGGTTTTCAACTAACCCATATCTTATCCGAGGGAGCCGAATGCCATCATGAGACCTCATGTTAGACAAGGACCTCTAGGTACACTCTGGTGGGACAAATTAAATATCGCGCTTCCTATGTAATAAACCCATGATCTTTTTCAGAGGCGTGCGGCAGAAAACGTGAGATTAAACCACCAGTATCAGGTAAGAACACTCTTTCCTGTCCTGCCTACTGTTTGACTATTGTGATTCCCGGTGTGTTTGTGTTCCTGTCCAGTGGTGTGCTTTTCTGTCTGAACTTGACTGAACCTGAACTTGTCTGAACCTGAACCGACCCCTGTCTCTCAGGAGGTGATGAGGAACTTGGTGAAGCGGTACGTAGCGGCCATGATTAGAGATGCTAAGAAGGAGCAGGGACTGACGGAGGAGAACTTCAAGGTAACCTGTGTGTGTGTGTGTGTGTGTGTGTGTGTGCGTGCGCATGTGCTTGTATTGGACTGTGTGTGTGTCTATCTGCTTGTATTCATGTGTGTGTGCATGTGTGTGTGTGTGTGTGTGTGTGTGTGTTTGTGTGCGCGCAGGAGCTGAAACAGGACATCTCTAGCTTCCGCTACGAGGTGCTGGGGATGATGAAGGGGAGGAGACACAGCGGGGTGCCGGGCTCTCTCACCCCCGTGGCGCCCACCTCCACCCTGGGCTTCCCGGAGAGCTCCTTCACGTACCCGGCCAAGTTTGCGCCTGCCGACTCCCACAAGAAGCTGGACCTGTTCGAAGTGACGTCCTGCATGCTGCGGCAGGACGGGGCGCAGAGCTCCGCCCGCAGGCTGCTCAACGGCACCGCGGTAGCGCCGCACGCGGCGAGGGAAGGCGAAGCGATCCGGGCGAGAGACCCGGTCCTGCGCCCCGACCCCAAGCCCTTCGGCCCGGGTGGAGGTGACCGTGGCAGGGGTGGCGCTGATCCTGGAGGTGGAGCAGAAGAGGAGGTGAAGGTGAAGGTGGAGGTGGAGGTTGTGCCTGAAGAGGAGGAGGAGGAGGAGGAGGTGGAGGTGGAGGTGTGGGTGAAAGGGAATCATCGCAAAGAACAGTAAGGTGGAGTTAATGGGCCAAGAGGGGGAGGAAGCACAGATGCATTATTAGGGTGTAGAACAGTGTTTTCTTGCCATCCGGCTGCCTGACATGAAGACGGGGTCATGAGGGATCGCTGACTTATTAGCAAAAGCTATTTGATGGTTACATACAGTACATAGATTTAAATGGTCCCATAAAACGTCCTGTATGTATGGCCAGACTGCCTTATGATTCATAGTCCCAAGAAAAATACCGCTAGTCACTCTGTGTGGTGAGATACGCATACATTAAACGTGTTGGATCTGACATGTGCCAGACACAATGTGCGATACCCTGTCTCAGACGCCGACATCAAAATCAACCGCTGGCCAGACAGAGCTGAACACATTCGTACGCACTGTGGCGTTACATGTCAATAGACTGGAGGACTGTGTGTTGAGAAGTGTAAATAGGCTAAATAAACCTACCTCTGCCATGTCCTACTACAGCATGTACAGTGACCATGACAATGACCATGACCATGGTCATATGACCATGACCATGACTATGACAAAGTTACCCGATTATGAATTGTTAAACTGATTTTTCCCACGTCTCGAGCCGTGGAAGACGCCGTCCTCGGCACCACCTCAGCTGCTGGGAAGGGAGGAGTGAGGCCGGGTATTCGGTTTGTTGCAATCTGCAACCCGACCCCTAGCTGGCACTAAATTCCACACACAGAGGAACATTAAATCTCCCGTGACAACAAGTAATTAGAGACACGACTATGCTAACTAACGACCACGTTTGCCAAACACCGGGAAGGAGAACACTGGCAACATTTTTTGCGTTTATCTTGACTTAGTTTAGCTTATTAGCTAAAGTTAATTTGCTTTAGCTTAGTTTAGCTTCCTGAACTACTTGCCAACTACAGATTAACCATCGATTTCTTCTTCTGCTGTGTTATTTAATTTGATTAAAATATTATTGTATAGAAATGATATCAAGCTGATAGTCTCTGATGTTTATTCAAGTAATCATATGTGTAGCATGTTGATAGCATGCCCGATAATTCTGTATTGATTGTAGTTTTGTTGGGGGGGTCATTGGGTCATTGTTATTGCATTCTTTATACATAGCAAATCAAACATTGTATGCAAATCAAAGTAATTGTTGTTGTTTTTTTTACAATTTACATATTGTCATTTGAATATTGTTGTAGTCTTATTATGTTTGCCACACGCTATAGCATGAGCTGACACGACAGCTGACAAGATCAATGTACTAAGCACATATTCATTTTTCCAGTTTGTATTGCCGATATACAGTAGATTTAGCATATATAGAGAGAGATGTGGATTGATGCAGACTGTGAGTTTGTCTGTGTGTAATGTGTGCATAGTGTGTGTGTGTGTGTGTGTATGTGTGTGTGTGTGTGTGTGTGTGTGTGTGTGTGTGTGTGTGTGTGTGTGTGTGTGTGTGTGTGTGTGTGTGTGTGTGTGTGTGTGTGTGTGTGTGTGTGTCTGATCACGTGTATAAATGTGCATGTTCGAGTGCATCTATTGTTTTGGGGGTTTTTTTTACATGGAAATGTTGTTATGTGGGTATTTCGTGTGTATGTGCGAGTCTGGCATATGTGTATGTGTTGTAATGTGACGAATGTGTTTTGGAGGTAGCTCCATCTTGATAAACACTAACCAGATTAGGCTGCAGAGCTCCTGTGAGTTCATGCTGCCGCTCGCCTCTCTGGCTGTCAGTAGAGACTGCCTTGGAGAGAGAGTTACAGATGTCTCAAACGTCTGTACTAGTTTACAGTAAACAAGAAGTTGGACACGTATGATTTAAATTTTATGAAAACCTATATATACCATTTAATGACAAATATTGATTTTCTTTTGTGAATGTCATTGTTAGTTACATAAAAATGAAAAGTCAATATGTACATTAGAAACCTTTAACAATTTGAATGTGTTTTAGACGTCGACCGCCTCGCGTTTCAGCCAATCGCCGCGTTACTGCGTTGCAGCACGTTCGATGTGTTACAGCATCGGGACAAACAGTGTAACTGGAGGATAGCTGGCTCCATAGCATATTGATTGATGAACATGTTGGTGATGAAGGCCGCTCATTACAAAACAATTTCATCTCTTCTCTGTGAGACGTGTCCCTGCTTAAACCCTGCATTCCTCAGCAACAGCTGGGACACAAGTGGGATAGGAAACACTTGCTGTGTGTGTGTGTGTGAAGGCATGCTCGCCTCTGCCGCTGTGTGTGTCTTGTCTATGTGTGTGAGTGCGTGTGTGTGTGTGCGTGTCTGTGTTCAGGCTTGCGCGTGTGTGCCGGCATGTGCACGCGTGTCAACCCTGTGCTTTGTGTATTTTTTCAAAAATACATTATACTGAAATGTGAATGTGAACGAGTGCAATGCCTTTCACAGCAGTTGAAGTCACTTAAGATTATGTTCATATGGCATCCTTAAGACACAAAGGGTTGTTCAGAATGCTTTAGGTTAGGCTTATACTGTGTCCTAAAGTTGGAGGTTTAGGGTTAAGTTTAGTTGATGTGGAGAGTCACAGAGGGTTCCATGTTGCCATGTTGACGTCAGAAGGGGGCTGATGTGTCCTGTTGTTCCATGATTCGAGGCCGGCCAAGAAGATGGCCCAGCAGACAGTCTTGTGTCTTCGTGTTTTCACTTTAAACATATGGTGGCCAGAATACTGGCATACATATGTGAAAAACGATTGGAAAAATTAGTTTTTCATTTTTTCGGTTCTGCATATTTTTTTTTTTCTTAATTTTTAACAGACTATACAGAACATCCTTGATGTGAACAAGCTGGATTCTAAATCGGCTGAAACGAAAATCGCATCACCTTGAAACACAATCAAATCCAAGTTATTTTCAACAGATGCATTAACAGATATTTAAAGTCCAGTGAAATCCAACAGACACAATTAAGAGAGGTATGGTTGACTGAATATTTATACAAAACGCGTGTTACGTTAGGAATATATGGAAATATGTCGCAACACTGTACAATTAACAATATGAGAAAAGACTTGCATGCCACAGAGCACTGCATGCTAATGGTTTAAGTGTGACACATTCTGACTGACTGCTTAATTAGTTGTTCAGTGAGTTATTTATTTTTTAGAGTAAAAATACCAAACGTGTCAGAAAGAATGCAGCTTGATCATTTGATCTCAAGAGACCCTGGGAGGTCAACAGTTTACCTGAAGCTGGAGTAGTCTCACCCTAACTCACCAGGGGAATGTTGTGTGTGTTCTGAAGTACTCTGATTATCTTTAATAATACAGTAATACATATTATTGTTATTATCATTATTGTTATTGTTATTATGTATAATCCCAGTTATAAGCAGGGCATTAGAATACATTGCATTACAGCTGACGCAGAGACATTTAGATTAATACAGTGTCAAAACCAGTGGTCTTTCAAAACGTGTTTATATAGCCTCTATTACCTCTATACCTCTGTAGTTAGTTTGTTATGACTGTAACGGGTACTCTTACTGTAAAACAACCTGTTGCACAAAGTGTATCAAATGCTCAATTAAACTTCTCTGGACCTGCTGTCAAGGAGTGAAATCAATCATGTTGATTTATCTTTCAATAGCGTAGTCAACCATTTTTAAGTATGAAACATGACGACCTTGAATATAATGTTCACACTTAACTCTGAAGTGAACGACATTCTAAAGGGTGTGCAGCGATACGCAACAGGGAGACCCAGGGAGATGGAGAGAGGTTTGGGTGATTTACTATGTGTGTAACTTTGTCTGTATGTTTTTAATAAAGTGTTCCTAGCAGCAGAATTCCATGATTGCATTTTTTTAACCAACCTATCCCACCACAGAACATCCTAAAGCATCATAGATGCAGTAAAAGACTGCTTCCCATTTGGCCACTAGATGGTGTAAAAGTCACTCTGATAAAAGGTCAAATCGTCGTTTGCTGGAATTGATCTCCAGAATGCACTCAAATTGCTCAGTATGTAAGTCACATTCGTTAGTCTCGAGTTACCAGTAATTATTTTGCATCTGCATCCTGAAGGCAGTATTGTATAGTACTACTTACTGGGTGCAGTAAATACGTATATATCAAATGTCAAATAACAAATATAAACAAGAACATTGTAGATGTAACCTATAAGCAGTATACACATATACACGTATCTACAATGTATCTGTGTTGAGATACAGTTCACCACTGAGTGTATATGTTGTTCCTTTTCCTTTATTCCACATGTCACTAGGTAACCGCACCATACCGTGGCGTGGTTCAAGTGAGTTCAGCAACACGTCCAAACACCTGCCGTCAGAGAAAACTGGCCAGGTAGAGCGAGGGGAAGACCCACCGTGACTCTGTGATACAGGGGCCCTGCCCTTCCACGGGCGGAGGGCCGCGGGGGTTGGCGGAGCAGAGCTAGCTCTGGGTGGTCCTGGATGTTTCCATCCTCCTCGGGAAGTGCCTGAGCGAGCGGTATAAAAGATCTCCCTCTGAAAGCCCCGCTTCCAGAGCTCTGTTTGCGTGGAGGGGCTTGACAGCAGAGATGAACGCACTCGTGATCGTAGCCCTCGCAGCCCTGGCGGCGCTGTCCGTCCTGCACGTCGCAGACGCCTCGGCCTATGATAAGATAGTGTACCACAGCCGCGTGCGGGCCAGGAAAGAGGGGTGAGTCCGGGCTCTTCTGTTGCTATTCGTACAGTGATGTGATGCCGGTGTGTGTACATTGCTCTATGATGTATTGTTATACTATCTGACTGTCAGGTTTTGCTTTTTTGTGACTATTACATTGTTGTTTCTGAATTGGTACTCATCTTTTCTTATCTAGCCGTACTCCTTTAATGATTTAGAGCTGTGCTGATTGGTTGTGATTTGGATTAGAGTGAAAATTAATTGGTGCAATTTATTAATTGTGATCATGTGAGAGTGATTAAAGTGTTAATTAAGGGTTAATTGACAGAGTGAATGATTCATTGTAAATTTAGTGATTATAAATAGATAGATATTTTGGAATCATTTTGCGTAATGTGAGTGTGATGACTTATGACATCCCCACAGAGCTACACTTTGGCCCGGTGGGCTGAAATAGTTCATTATTCATTCATAAACCTGCACACAGCTTCTCCCCCTGCCAAGATGTGGTCAAACCGTTACTTGTTGAGACTTGTTAAGATCTGGTTTCTAAGCCTGCGGGGGTTTGAGTTGGCAAAACATTCCTGATCTGAAATTTAGTGTCAGAAACAGCAGGGTAGTACAAGAAACACCAGCAAGCACAAGCACACACACAAACATAAAGACACACACACACACACACACACACACACACACACACACACACACACACACACACACACACACACACACACACACACACACACATGTGAACGCTTACCCTGACCTGTTTCAAACACTTCTGAAGCCTCGCTCTAATGTATTCCCTGTGATCTCTGTACCTCGCTCGCCCCTCCCCAGACCCAACGTGTGTGCGCTGCAGCAGGTCATGGGCACCAAGAAGAAGTACTTCAGTACCTGCCGCAACTGGTACCGGGGGGCTATCTGTGGCAAGACGGCGTGAGTATTACCTGATGTCTCTGGGAGACCCCGGCGGTCCCCGGGTTCAGAGCCCCCCCCCCACCGCAGCTCCCGGAGCCCTGGCGCATAGTTCAGAAGTAGGCTACTTAGCCCGAGATGCTCCTGTGTTTCCGCATTTCCCCTTCCGTTATTTAGTATTTATCGCTGGACGCGCTGTCCTCGCCGCCGCTGTCAGTTTTTTAATTTTTTACAGGGTTTTTTTTTTTTTTTTCTTCTCATGGAACGTTGGGTCTTTTCCATGGAGAATGACATCTGCTATCTTCCCAGAGTGAAATGGAAGAGCATATTTTCATGGCTTTTCCATCCGCCTATTCCCGGGAAGGTCTCCTCCTAGCGACCGTTCATCACACATCTGTAGGAAATCCACAGGGGCCCCGTACGGAAATCCTGAGGTTGTAGAAAAGCGAGTAGTAAATACATATCCACAACGGAAAAAGGCTGTCGATTGTCAAGTCTGATCCAGATTTAGATCTCAGATTTCATTATTGATCCCAAGAGACATTTTTTTCTAATCTAAAGAAGGCTGCTAAACAAAATAAGCAGAATATCCCTTTGTGATATCTAATCACAAAGAAAATGTGTGAACATTTTCTTAAACACAGACAAAACACACATGGTGTGCCAGCACTCCTAGCATTCTGGTGTTTAAATCGTGAACTTCAGCCAAAACCACTTTTCCAGTGATGCTGTCTCTCTCTCCTCCCTCCTCCGTTTCATTCCCTGTTCACAGTGAGGAGACTGAACCAGGAGCTTTCCGCATGAAAATTGATTGGTTTACCTTTTCAATTCACGTGGTAAACATCGGACAAAAGTAACGCAATCTCCAAAGAAATAACAACGTTGTGTTTAGTCTGACACTAATCGTCCAGGAGGACAAAGTTAAACACACAACAGAGCAACGCACATGGCTTACACATGTTGCAAAGCGTGTTGTGTGTTGAGTGTTGCGTGTAGACTTGAGGTTTATCCCCAGCCGCTGTCTTTAATAATTAAAAACAGATTTCCAAAAAATATATTTTCGACCAAAGTACAGGGAACTAGACCTACAGTAACACACACACACACACATTTATGATGAGTATATGGAACTAGGCCTACATTAACAAACACAAACAGACACATACACACACACACGCTTCAAAGGGGGTAAAAGATCTAGGTCGACAGTAACACGCGCACACACACACACACACACACACACACACACACATGCGCTGCAGAGGAGAATATGGACGTAGGCCTACAGTAACAAACACACACACACACACACACACACACACACACACACACACTGACTAAGTCATGGTTTCCAGTACTGAGGCCAGGAGTGTGGTTCTCCCCTGATGCAGACACAGTTCTGCTGACTATGTCTCAATGGGGCTTGTGTGTGTGTGTGTGTGTGTGTGTGTGTGTGTGTGTGTGTGTGTGTGTGTGTGTGTGACCTCATCCCCCCCTCAACCTCCAGCTTTTATCTCTGAAGGCCATTTCAAAACGAGGGAAAGACAGCAGTCCATTTATTTACCATGACAAAGGAGGCTTTGCTCCGACACAGAGACAGATAGACACAGACAGATGGACAGAAAGACAGACAGCCACCCCGACCCGAACAGTCAGAAGTTAGCTGTGGATGAGGTACACAAGTGATGTTCCTCTGCCTTCTCTCTCTCTCTCTGTCACTCTATCCATCTCTATCTCTTAGTCTCTCTGTCTTGCTTTCTCCTTCTCTTTCTGGTTGTCTCTCTCTCACTCTCTCTCTCTCTCTCTCTCTCTCTCTCTCTCTCTCTCTCTCTCTCTCTCTCTCTCTCTCTCTCTCTCTCTCACACTCTCACTGGTGTCGCTGCATCAGCAACAAGTCTTGACCTGAAGCCCTTTCTCTCTCCAGCCTGTCTTTGTTCCATATCATATCGATGCTCCACACTGCCCTGTCAAGGTAGAGATATACGGCTTTACCTACAAGGTCTACTGTTCCCTTCCAAATACCTAATGGCTATATTTCATCAGCCACGCATGAGCTTGTATAAAGATACGGGGTTCCACAGATTCCAAACATTTAGGAAATTGAGGGTCACCTGCAGTGGTTGAGACATGATAAGATGGGGGGGGGGGGGGGGGGTTGGGACCAGTATTGCTTTCACTGTGACCTGAATATGATGTATCCTGTTATAACTAGCGACATGCAGTTGTTATAATAACCAGCACACAGCCATAACAGTCAGAAGGTAATCCCATTGCCAGTGGTGTACATTGGGGCATCTGTTGTGCATTTCCAGAGGCATGACGGGGTTTGGCGAAGACGGATAGTTGATATAAGAACGCGCTGCGCTCATCAGATCCAGAGCTCCTCATAAATCCATCCAGGCTTGTGGTATAAAACCAAACCATCTTCTAAACCAAACCAGGGCACCAGGATTGGAAAGCCCGGTTTACGACTATGCTGAAAAAAAAAGAAAAGAAAATGGTCTTTTGAACGTTTACATTTTATGCCACATTTCCCAGCGATGCAATTCTTCTGTTTCACTTTGATCCGTTGAGTTTGCGAACCTCTCATTGTGTGATTCCCGCTCCCCTCACTCATCACTCTGTCCAAAGTGGAAAAATGAAAGAGCTTTTAGAAAGAGCAGAAGAAAGCAGAAGAGAGGAACTTTTTGAAAATAAAAAAGAACCCCCCCCCCCAAAACCTCCCTCTCCGTCCCTATGTTTCTCTGCTGTGTGTGAGCATATATATGATTCACAGGCTCACTTGATTCACCAATCAGGGGAGAGATGCCCTGATTGGTCAGAAATGAGCGGAAGCAGTATACAGTCTAAATTACTCCTGCAAATGCAGTCAACCCAACGCAGTCAAGGAATTGCTTATAAATGACACTCAACCAACAGGTCTTAAATTTAACCTACAGCAACGATAATGACTAAACGTCATGATAAATGTTACTTTCCTGTATGGAAACTTCACAATAAACAGTGTTTAACATGGGGGTTTTAAAAACATAAATTATATAGACTGAGCTGAAGCCTGTAATGAATTAGCTCATCTCATTTCCAACTTTCCCCATATGGAACTGTTTACTGTTGACTGTAGCCCTCAATTCACACGGTATTGTTTTGCTAAGTTTGAATAAAAACTTTTTATCGCGTCTCTGATGGCGAACCGTGGGGGAGCTGAAGGCTCTGGGTCGTGCAGTTTTGTGAATTCACAGCTGGCTTACAACCTTTCAATGGCTGGTCGTTTTACCCGCAGACTGTAAAGATGGTCCATAAACAGCTGCTGGCCGGGGTCCACAAACCTCCACGCATGGCCAGGAGATGTGATTTATCACTACTTTATCGGTTCCTGTCGAAGAGATGTCTAATTAGAAAAACAAGTCACCCTTGTGTTTCCTTTACGGTTCAGACTGTAGGCCTACGTTTGGTTTGAGTTCAGATCGTTGGATCCGCCGTAAATACTGCAGTAGGCTACTCAAAGTTAGTTAGAAACTGCTTCAAATAAAACTGAATGAGTTGCCACAAAAAGGATCAGAAAGGAACACGCTGCAAACGCTGTCATCCGAAAACACGCGTGTTGTGTTTCCATCGGCGGTCATTAAGCGTGCTTTTGTGTTTCTTCGTGTTATAATCCAACCCAATCATCCAAACTTTAATCACACTGTACCGCTTCTAGATAGAAAAAATAATGTCTTGGATGTTAACCACGCGCACTCCGAGGCGACTTGGGTCCCGTCTGAGGGGGCTGATTACAGTGTGTAGCGATGGGACTGCAGCCCAAGAGGTTTGTGTGACCGCACGGTCCTGGCAATGGCTCGGAGCGGGGTTCTCAACTGCTTGACTGGTTATTATTTGGTCATTCATATGACAATATAATTGAAAAGCTAAATGACATTGTGGCCATTAATCCTACCTTATCTCCTAACGTAGACCTTTCCTTGTGTAACCACTTAAACAAATCAAAGAACACAACAGTTGTTCTGTCTGGGGCGTACTATCTAATCATAGCTTATGTGTGACTTGATTAATACATAGATGCATCTTCCAAATGCAAGATGCAGCATGGGATTAAACTATTGTATGTGAGTCTAACGTTAAAGTAAGTGATGAAGTCTTAAAACAAGAAAAAATAGTCACCAAATAGCAGAGCTGAGGTGGGGGTTTCCTCACAGAGGCGACCTGTAGAATCAAAGCACTGGTAGTCCCATGGTCGTCCCGCTCTTGAACGTTTTAGCCCTCACACGGGTGGATGAACGATGGATGGGAGAAAGATGCGGCAAGGCAAGTGATGTGGCGGCATGTGATGACATCTTTGTGTTTGAACACCCTGTGGTTTGTGCCTGCCAGGACGGTGGTCTATGAATGCTGCCCAGGGTACATGAAGATGGATGGGATACGCGGCTGCCCTGCAGGTACAACCTTTCCATCACCACAACTCAGGGACGTCCCTAAGAATTCTGGGCCTCCTGGCAGAATGCAGTTAGCCCCCCCCCCCCAAAAAAAAAAAAGATAATAATATAAAAAATGATTATTATAAATATTATAATATATAATATATATATATAATAATATCCAAAAAATATATTTTTATAAAAGATATACATTTTAAATGTTAAATATTAATTTGCATTTTATAATTATTATTTACTGGGTAATATTGGGTCAACATTGGGTAGTAATTATCATCAGAAGAATCATCAATCATTTCCTTTTCAGTAGCAATATAGGCTATTTGTAGGTATGTTGTAAAAAATTTATTTGTTGTTTGGTAAAAAAAACTGGGTGACCAACTGTCAACCGACCCCTTTTATCTCTTTCCTCTTCTGACAACCTGACTTCTTAATTTTACCGACCGGCATACAAACAAACTGACTGACTGGCTGACTTTAGCCTGCTAGTACCATGGTGTATGCCTTGCTACTTTGTTCTGCAGTAGTGAAAGACTTGGGCTGTACCAAATAATGACAAATGAGAGGGGTGATAATAGGGTGAAGTCTTTCTAATGAGTGTTAAAAAATCAAGAAACAAACCACATGTTCATGTTTTAATCCAAAAGATAATATAAAAAAACAAACATCAATCAATATTTTGCCAAAATTTACTTGCATATAGTTTTAATAATACCAGTCTCCTCTGCGGAGGCCCTGTCAGTGCTGGGCCCTTAGAATCATCCTAATTTATCCCCCCCCCCCCCCCCCCAGTACGCCCCTTACACCACTTGTGCTGTTAACACCCTAACCACTAGACTCTAGTGGTTAGGGTGTTAGTTTCACAAGGGAATTGCACAATTGTGCTCCCATCAACTTAAGATTGTAATTCTCTATATACAGTAGGTTTTGGAGGTTTCTCATTCTCTTGTCTGTTTCCCAGTGGCTCCTATTGACAACTTGTACGGCACCCTGGGCGTGATCAAAGCCACCTCCACCCAGGATTACTCCGACAGCTCCAAACTCCGGCAGGAGATCGAGGGCTCTGGGTCATACACCTTCTTCTCTCCCAGCAACGAAGCATGGGAGCTCCTCGATGAGGTATGGCTGGTTCAGGAAGGAAAACAAACCAAATAACGCCAACCCTTTTTTTGTCCGAGCACCAACCACCGTCGCTCTGCTTCTGTGCAGGATGTCAGGAGCGCCCTGGTCAGCAACGTGAATGTCGAGCTGTACAATGCCCTCCACTACCACATGACCAACAAGCGCCTGTTGACCAAAGACCTGAAGAACGGGATGATGGTCACCTCCATGTACAACGACCTGGGCCTCTACATCAACCATTACTCCAATGGGGTCAGTCACAATGAGTTGTGATTGAGGAAAAAGTTGCAGTTTGACACAAGTCAGGACAAACATTGAGTAGATGTCAGACTACAGGAGGGTCAAACTAGAGGAGGAGGAACAATGTAGTAGATGTAAAGTTATGTTTTTTTATAAATATTTATACATATTTATGCAATTCTCTGACGCCACAAGGAGAGACTCGAACCGGCAACCCCGGGATTGGAAGACGAACACTCTACACACACTTCCCCAAACGATGGAAGTTGTTCAGTGAAAGGTTACAGTGTTCCTAAGGCATTGGGGTTGAGGTTTACTGTGGAGGGTCACTCTCTGTTACATGTGCTTCCTTAGTATCCCCTACCACCTGGAACAGTCATTCTGAGCCGTTGGGTTCTCCATGCAGGTGGTGACGGTGAACTGTGCCAGGATCATCCATGGTAACCAGGTGGCTACCAACGGCGTGGTGCATGTGATTGACCGCGTCATCAGCTCTGTGGGGAACACCATCGCAGAGGTCCTCGATGTGGACGACGACCTCACAACGCTCACTGTGTGTATATACTGTATATATGTACTGTATATATGAGTTTCATAGTCTGGTTGAGGCATGGTCTCCTCTCCTGGCTCTGTACAGCTTTTTCCCTGATGTATTTTAGTTCACCTCTTCTCTCCACTGTTCATCACTCCTCTTTTCTTTCCGTCTCTTCTCTTCTCGTTCTCATTTCCCCCCCCCCCCTCCTATTTTCCTCTCTTCTCCTCTCCTCTCATAACCTCTCTTCTCGTTCCCTCTCTACTTTCCCCCTCTCTTCTCTTTGCTCCTCTCTGTGTGTCCATTCTGTAGTATATAATTAGCCCCAGTTTTGCATTAATGCAAGTGTATCATTATCAGTTTGTGTGATGATGACTACCATATTTCTCTGCTTGCAGGACATGGCTCGTGACGCTGGTCTGCTGGAGAAACTCGGAGAGCCAGGCCAGTTCACCCTCTTTGCTCCCACCAACGAAGCCTTCGATAAACTGGGAAGCGACGTGCTGGAGAGGCTCATGAGCGACAAGGACGTCCTGAGAGGTAAAAACTTAAAGCGAAGGACTACGAATCTCATGTTGCTTTCTCATGTTCATGGAATGCATCTAACTGGTTCATTCGTACATCGTTGAGCTTGCAAGACTCCACCCGTGCGGGGACTTTGTTTGTCAGAGCTTTGTTTGCACACAGGCCGGCAGAGACTGAGGTGTAACCAAGCACAGGTTTACTTTTATGAAACAGTTTGACAGAACAACTTTCAACTGTCAACTCTCTGAGAGGCATATAGCACTATGTGCACGCAATGGGTGTCTACTCGGCTGGAGTAGGCTGGATGTCCGTGAAAAGCCCTTTGGCCTTCTCTCCGAGCTTGGTCAACAATAAAGGCTGTTTTTACATGTTCCGCTTTTTCCAAACAGATGAGACCACAGTGGGTCATAATCATAGATGACGAATCCAGACAGCTGGCAATCTGTCCGTGACCAAGCTGGATAAGAACATAATACGAAAGGAGATCATCTCTAATCTCGCATGAAATATACAGTGGAAAGTAACACCAAGCAGGCAAATTATTAAATACTTACATCATTCCATTTGGCTCAGAAAGATTAGGCCATAATGATTCAGAGATTAAATTATATTTGGTAAAATAATCTCAGACACATCGTCTTGCCGAATACTCATGATGTGCAGTTCAAATTCTGGGAATAACAATTATAACGACCCGCACATGAATATTATATATATATATAGATATATATATGAACAATATTTGTTGAAACCAGATGGGAAATAAGGCCATCAATGCAGAAAGTAAATGACAGTAGACGTAATAGTCTTAAAATAAGAACATGTTAAATGCAAAAAAAAAAAATACAGAAACTATATCAATGGACACCACATCATAGGAACAGGATACATAGAGTACATTCAGATTTGTTTAATATATTTCAGATGATGTCAATGCTAGGGGAAAGGAAGTGGGTGATCTGTAGAGAAAGCTGGCCTCACTGGCAGCAGCACAGTTTCATCAGCTAATAAATCCGCCCCTTCCCCATAAAGCACATCAGTGGATGAATCCCAAGACCCCTTTTTGCTCAAGTGCCCTATGGACCCAGAGGTTCCCAGGGTAGTTGGAGCCACTTGTTCCACTGTCCTCAGATGCACCTCAGATGTCTGGTTGTAAAACGGCAGTTATTTCGGTCAGAAGCCAGCTTAGAGGAGCAAATCCAACAAGCTTTCTGCTATAGCTCATCGATGGCCCATAACAAAATAACTATTCAGACAACATTCTTTCACAGGATTTTGTCCTAGAATGCATTGATTCAATTAAATTCAACTCCTGATGCCCCACCCTACCCTACGTATGCCCCATTGGTCGGTAAATTGTGGATTGAAGATGAATGAAGTTCCTGGAGTTCCCCCAAAATACGATTGTTCAACTAAATAACATTGAGGATGCAAAATAGTCCCTCAAATAGGGATGACCATTGTACAACTGCAACTGTTTTGCTACTTTAAAAAAAAATGTCTGCCATATTTTTTTCCCAGGGGTACCCAAAGGGCAGGCTGGTAGGGTTCAACTAACATCTGGAGGACGTAACTCTACCCTATCTCACCATAGACACAGTTTGCACACATGGTGGTAAAAAAAAATAGGAGCCCTTTTAAAAACGCAGTTAAATAAGGAATGGATAATAATAATAATAATAATAATAATAATAATAATAATAATAATAATAATAATAATACATTTTATTTGTAAAGCACTTTTCATTGTTAAAAGCAATCCCAAGGTCCTACAGAGTACAACAAGATTTAAAAAAAAAAACAGGTTTAAAAGCCAAAACACAACAATAAATTTAAGAAAAGGCTTTTTTTTAAAAAAAGATAGGTCTAAACCTTTCTTAAAAGAGTCCGGTGTTTGAGGGGCCTTCAGGTGGTCTGGGAGGGAATTCCACAGGTGAGGAGTGGCTGAGCAGAAGACCCAGTAACCCATGGATAACAATGCAGGATGTGTTCCTCAACGTTCTCTGGCCCTCCCGCTGCAGCCTTGCTGAACTACCACCTCCTCAACACGGCCCAGTGCTCTGAGGCCATCATGATGGGCACCTCCTATGAGACGTTGGAGGGCAACAACATTGAGATTGGCTGCGACGGCGACAGCCTCACCGTCAACGGTATCAAGATGGTGCTGAAGAAGGACATCGTCACCACCAACGGCGTCATCCACCTCATCGACCAGGTCCTCATGCCCGACTCAGGTTAGAAACCTGTTACATGCCAGGTTTGGATGAAAGGTCTTCTTAGGTGGGAAGAATTGAATGTGGATTGGGTGTGTTGATTTTTTTTAACAGATTAACATCTCAATTGTGTTGTGTGTGTTGAATGTCCAGACTTGTTGATCCATGTCTGGATTCAATGTCTGGATTCAGTGTCTAATGTGTACTGTTTCAGTGTTGAACCATTCGGTGTTTAATGGTTTGGTGTTTCCTCTAAGCTAAGCAGGTGATGGATCTGTTGGGATCATACCATACAACCTTCGGGGACATGATGGCAGAGCTGGGTCTGTCTCAAGCCATGGATGCAGAGGCTGAGTACACCTTGTTGGCCCCGTTCAACGCTGCCTTCACTGGTGAGTTTGACACCCTTTACTACTTCACCTGCTCCACAATCACTTCCACCACTGTTATCACCACCCTATCACTCTACTCATCTGTACTTCTATCTCTCTCCCTATCCCTCAATCCATCTATGCCTTCATCTCATTCCCTTGCCTGCTCCACATAGTAAGTGGTCTTGGTCCGGAAATCTCTTGGTAGTTTTCATGTCCAGGTATTCTCTGCAAAAAATAGAAAATATACAGTATGTATTTTTTTTTATGTAGGAAAAGGCCTCCACCTCCATGTCTCAAAAACTCTCCCAGACTCAAAACAAGTAGCAATAGAAATATCAATGTAAGATAGACTACGTAATCCAGGAAGCTCCCAGTGTATTCTCACGGTCACAGGCTGAGGTGTGAAACGGGTGGAAAGAATGTGCGGTTTGGGGGGAACATCTGTGCGTATGTTACTGCGTGTACAGCGCTGTAAGGCGGGGTGTCGGGAAGTATATCTCTTCGTCTCTGAGTTTTACACAGCTGGCCATTAATTCTTACCCCAGCTGGCCATCAGGTGAAAGGCGTCTGATCTGTCCCTGTAACCCCTCCTCACATAAACAATAAAAAGCAATAGAAAATCATAGCAGTCCTATGATTTGAGGTAGTTGAACTAGTAGTTGATTAAGTAGTATTTTGAAAATAATGTCATAATAATATTTGTGTTAGTAATATTTGTAGTAGCAACTAACTACTACTATTTAGTCATTTTTAAAACGGTGCTGATATTTTCGCTGCAAGCTTGAACAGTTGAGTAGTTCACATCACGTACGAGCTGATTGTGTTGATGAGTGAGTCTGAGTTGGTGAGATGTTTGTACCGTCCCTCAGAGGAGGTGTTGTCCATGGACCACAGCTTACTGAAGATCATCCTGGAGAACCATGTGCTGAAGAACAAGGTGCTTCTGGGCCAGCTGTACAATGGCCAGCGACTGGAGACCATTGCAGGAAAGTTCCTGAGGGTCTTCATCTACCGCACGGTAGGTCCTTCCCATCATCCCCGGTGACCCCCCTTCTAGCCTACCCCTCTCCGTACTACCAATACCCTTCCACCTGCCCTAACAGTCTCTGATGCCTCCACGTATTCGCTCATCTCCTGATGCCCTACCCTACACTACGTATGCCCCAATACTGTACCTTGTACCTATACCCCATCCATCCCTGACACCATCCCCTACACTACACCACACCCTACACTACCTGCCCCGTTAAGCCCATCTTCCCTCCTGCCGATATCCTAATCATCCTCAACTCCAGGACGCACTCCTTCTGCCCAGACCGTTATCCCTTTCCCCATGCATTGATACCGGTGACCAAATCTTGGCTACCCAAGCAATCTCACCCTTCGTGTCTCATTGCACCGGGATGATGCATTGTTTTCTTAGGCGGTGTGCATCGAGAACTCGTGTCTGGTGCGTGGCAGCAGGGAGGGAAGCAACGGAGCCCTTCATCAGATGAAGACCTTGCTGAAGCCAGCTGAGATGAACATGTATGAGATCCTGATGGCCAACGGAGGATACAAGTGAGTAGGCCGGTGGCTAGGTAGGAAAGCAGGCGGACGGGAGGGAGGGATTTGAGGGATGGGGTGATGCAGTATGAGCCTCAGCCAAAAACCGCACATCCACCAACTCCCCCTGAACCCCTCCTCCTTCCTCCTCTTGGTTCCCTGCATCTGATCACCAGAGAGCATGACTCTTGGGAACACAGCTTTAAAAAAGGCAGAACATGTGCTGACTTGTATGACCTCATCCTTCTGCGGTGGTTCCCTTCTTCTTCTCCCTCTCTGGGACTTCGCGCTGCAGGATCTTCCTGTCGCTGATGGAGGCCGCCGGACTGACAGACCTACTGAAACAGGAAGGAGACTTCACACTGTTCGCCCCCAGCGATAAGGCCTTCAGGGGCTTAAGCGAGTCAGACCTGGCCCTCTTCATGAGTACGTTTAATCTTTGGCTCTGCAGCCCTCCAACAGCTCTACATCTGGTTACCCGTACAAGGATGGACCAGGCCAGCCCAGCTTAGCAATGCCGCTCAAAGCATTCACTACAAAGAAAGAACCTTGCTGGCACGTTAACTATCTCTGCACAGAATTAAACCTACATCTATGAACTGGGATTTAGTGGTCCATGGTTTATCAACCAATCAAACTTCATTTGTATAGCCTAAAATAAAATATTTTTTTTTTAGAAGAAAGCTTAAGTAAATAGACAAGACATATTGACAGATTGTGAGGCCCTCTGTTCCTCTTACAGGCATTCAGTGCTAGAGATGCATGTACCCTATATGTTGCTTTAGGAAAATGAAAATAAGTGAATCAAAATCAACAAATTAACTTCCACATGTGTTTCAGGGGACAGCAACGCCCTGAAGACCATCCTTCTATACCATTTCAACAATGGCATCTTCATCGGTGGGGGATTGGAGACGGGGGTGACCAACCTGCTTAAATCTCTCCAGGGAAGCAACCTGAGGGTTCTGTTTGTAAGTAGGCTACACACCAGGAAGTGACCTGAGGGTTCTGTTTGTAAGTAGGCTACACACTAAGAGGTTACCTGAGGGTTCTGTTTTTAAGTAGGCTACACACCAGGAAGTGACCTAAGGGTTCTGTTTGTAAGTAGACTACACACTAAGAGGTGACCTGAGGGTTCTGTTTTTAAGTAGGCTAGACACCAAGAAGTGACCTGAGGGTTCTGTTTGTAAGTATGCTACACACCAATAAGTAACCTTAGGGTTCTGTTTGTAAGTATGCTACACACCAAGAAGTGACCTGAGGCTGGTGTTTGTAAGAAGGCTATATACTAAAAAGTAAACAAAATCTGAATCCCGTTCTAATCCCTTGTGGTCTTTCTTGTTCTGTCCCATTTTGACTAGCTTTTTTCCCCATAATAAAGTGAAACCAGCACTCTTATTTTTGTCAACACTAAGAGAGTATAGCTTTATACAGGTGTTGTGATAATCTTTGAGTCTGTATCATCAACTCCGCTTCCACAAAAAATGTTTACCCGTGCCTTTGTTCCGATTTAGAGAACGCAAATCCCAGATGGTCCAACTATTACTCAAACTTGAAGGTTATATTGCAGTAAACGACCATTTCACAACAAACACATGAAACAGTACTCTCTTATATTAGAAAATATACATCAAAATAACCATTGGAATAGCAATTACAATTGGGTTTTTTCTCGTCAATTAAAATGTTGAGTCATTTTGTAGTTAGTTGTTGTCAGTTGAGTCTCACAGTTAGAGTCTGCAGTTAGATTAACCTAGCCTCATACTTTCATCCACAACACATGCTTCATCACGTCTGATTTCCTCCCGCAGGCCAACAACTCCATGCAAGTCAACACTGTCAAGGTGCCAGGCTCAGACGTCATGGCAACCAATGGGGTCGTCCATTTCATCGACAGCATTTTGTATCCTGGAGGTAAAAAAAAAGGAGTTCCCGCTAGCACGGGGAATAAAAGCTGTAAAACTGCCAATAGACACACCGCGTCGTGGTTTAATTGGATTGTCAGTTGTTAAAGACCTCCTTGCTTGTTCTGCAGATATCCCAGTCGGGAGCCAGGACCTTCATGGGCTGCTGAGGAGGATGATCACCTACTTCCAGATAAAGGTAAGGAACCAGCTTGTCATGCTTAGTCACAGGGCCTCCAGGTACATAGTGGGCGGGGCCAGCGTCCACACCCTGACACACAGGTGTTTTGGGGGTTTAATGAATCCAGCTTTGGTAAGGAATTTATGAACCTTCATGTGAAGTCTCGTGAAGAAATTCCCCTTTCCCTTTGTTATGGAACCAACTATTAAAGTCATAATTGCAATGGTTTCCCTTAAAACTATGAATTATTGTGTCCCATCAGTCTTTCTTCCTGCAGAAGCTGCTCAACCATTTTTGTGTGTGAGTGTGTTTGTGTGTGTGTGTGTGGGGGGGGGAGGGGCGGTGTTTGGGTGTGCGTGCTTGTGAGTATATCATCTAATCTTAATTTAATGGCCCATGTCTTTGTGACTGATAGTACATCCCAGGATTCAGATATCAGGAAATCCCCCTCACCTTCATGAGTAAGTAGCACATCATGTCGACCTACTTCTTAGTCTGTGATTAACTCCGTTTAACTATGATTAACTCTATTTAAGTGTTTGAACTATTTTAGTCTGTGTAAACACTCCAAATTTCTGTTCAACTCTGTTAAACTGTTTAGCTCGGTTAATCTCTGTTTGAGTCTGTTTTAACTCTGTTTAGCCTGTCTAGAACTAACTAACTAACTGTCTAGACTGTTTACTCTTGTTTAACCTTATTAACTCTGATTTAGAGTTTTCACTCTGATTTAACTATGTGTAAATCTATTCATCTCTGTTTAAGTCTGTCTAACTGATTTGAGTCTGTGAATATCTGTTTTAACTTTATTATCTGTTAATATCTCAATTTAACTCACTTGATTCACTTTTTATCTCTGCTACTCTTTGTTTAACTCTTTGTCCCTCTTTCCATCTCATGATTTCCTCAGAGAAGGTCACTCGAATCATCCAAACAGGTACAGTCATTTAAAATATATGATGATATAATTGTCATGTGATTCAGTCCAGTTAAAATGAGATCAAATGAGAAATTATTTGATTAAGTGTCACATATGTATCAGCCCAAACTGTTTCACAAATGTGCATGGATTTGTTGGTCCACAATGTTTGCAGCGTAAAATGTCCTTTTTTCATTATTTCGCAGGCCCTCAACTCACCAAAGTCACCAGGGTTATTGACCGTCAGCCGACCATCAAGAAGGTTACCAGAGTGATTGATAATCAGCCGGTTGTCAAAAAGGTTACCAGGGTCATCGGAGGTGACCCAATCATTACCGCTGTCACAGGTAAATACAACGTGGGATTGGGATTGATGTAACCATGGCGACAGACGTCTAGACTCTAGATGAGAATTTCATCGTCTGGGCTTCACTGAGCAGTAATTGATATCCAAATTTGAGTGCGGCTTACATTTACAAAAAACTCAGACTAAATAACTAAGTGAAACTGTTGCCTGCTTCGCTCTTAATGACCAGTTGGAAGTACAGCAAGAAGTACTCTGAGAAAAGCATTCCGTGCAAATGTCTGTTCATCATTATTCAGCCAGTTTCAGATAAAACCATTCTAATTTCTCTGTATATTCTGCAGACTTTGGCTATCCTTATCTGTCCTGCATTTAACCCCCTCTTTTTGTCCATTGATTAGTCCGGTCTGATGTGAGAAACTGTCATTTAAACTTGTGAGGTCAGGATGATCTACTGTCTTTAATCCCAGATTTTCCATCTGGGATTAAAGACGATGAATAAAGAACCATGTGTTTCATCCTTCTAGGGCCTGAGTTCTCTGTTGGCGGGGGAACCACCAACATAGCCTTCGAAGGTCAGTCCCAGATCCACAGTCTTTAACCACAGTGGTCAGGATAGTTTAGGGGTTAAGGTGCTTGACTCCCCGCCAAAGGTACTGGGTTCAAAACCCAACATCCCCAAATTCCTCATGAAATGTGTCTAAATTTGCTATTCATTTGCTAAATGTGATGGGTAAAAGGTTAAGTTTGTGAACTGGTTTGTTCTGTTGTTTGTAAGGAGCTGACATCAGACACTTTACAACCGGCGAGGGCAGCTACACCTCTGAGAGGATCACCATGCACGGTGAGGACACACACTGTCCACCATGTAGACCAGGGTTGTGTCCAAAGTCCTCCCTGTTTGTAGTGCTGTCTGAAAACTGAGTGTTCCAATCTGGTTCCCTATATGGTTCACTAATACCCATAATTTACTGTAAAAGAAGTGTACACTTATTTCCGCACAATATCCCATAAGGCATAGCAGTGATTTCTAACACGTTTGCTCGTTTATGCAACCCACATATTTCTAGGGGGGAAAACTAGTGTAACATTTCCCCGATTCTATGCTTTACTTGAAATAGTGTACTTTGTAGAAATGTAAAGATTCGAGTTAGCGTTAGTAACCCTAGGTCTTTGAACAGGGCCCAGGTACCTTGTCTTGTATGTCAAAGTATGTCATAACACTACTGAATGAGTGACGGTAAATGTGTCTGTCTTCCAGGTGATGGCAGAAGGGCCGCTAATCCACGCAGAGGCCAAGGTAAAAAGACTTCTTCCTCACTTAAACGGGACTTGTTGTTTTTAGATGTGGGGTTCCTTTATGAGTTCTTCATGGTTTTTTTGGTCCAATTATCTTTTCGTTTCGCTGCCAGGAATGAGGAGAACGAACATAGTCCAGGGCCAGTGATCTGGGCCGGAAGGATGAGAGACCACAGCTGAAGGTCACGATCCAGGGATGAACCCTAACAGAGGAGGAGGAGGAGATAGACGAAGAAGAGGACAGCTCTGGTCTGATATGTTAAACGTCCGCGGGCGAAATGGAGCGCTAAAAAAAACAAAAGAACAAAAAAAAAACCAAACCACTTTGTCAGTTGATTCAATGGTGCTTTTTTGATGTAATACAGGGATGTGGGAGTCGGGGGTGGGGACAGTGGAAGAGGCCAGCTTGGAGAACAGTTGACCCGGCACAGTTGCCACTCAATGAAAACATTGGCAGGACTACAGAAGATGTTGGAGAAGCTAACTATAAAACAGCTCAAAATCCACGCTATTAAGGAACCCATAAAAAGAAAAAAAACCCATTTTGAATTCCAAAACTATGTTTTACTGGCGCTAGGAGTGAGGTCTGGAGCAGGAGAGTTTTCACCGACTGCGGATGACGTTGTCACTAATCCCTGGAGCGATAAGGAGCTGGCTGGGTCGCACCTTGTATGATCGTGTCGTACGGCGAAGCTGAGCTGACGTACCCAGCTCCACATTCCTGCTCCTCCGCTTTGCTTGTGTCCCCTTCCACTCGTGGAACCTTTAGCTTTTCTGACCTTCACGTTCATCTGATTTCAAGTTGTAATATTTGGAGAAATCTCCCAGAATTCTTTTGTATTTGTGTTTTTGTTTTGTTAGTTTCTGCTTTTGTACTTTCTAACTTTTTTCAATAAAGAATATTCTTCGACAAAAAAAACCCGCCACAGCAACCCTCTGAGATGTTTAGAAATTTGGAAAATATTTGTGAGAAACTACTTCTAACGGTTGTTGCTCGATAGTACAGAACAGAACTTGGTTTCAGTTAATTGGTGTTGCCTATCAAAATTTGTCATATTCAACTCACTCATAAACATGTATGGATGATGGAAAATTATCAATAAACAAATATGCGCTGGTTTTGTTAAATGTTTTTCTTCCATTGAAGCTAAGTTCACGTTAATTCAAACATAATAGTCCAAAGTCTATATTGACCATGGTATGAGATGCACGTTTGAATTGGAAAATTAAGAGCAGAATCTATGAGATGAAACTTGAGGATGGGAGGAGTTTCTGAGAATTCTAAGTATAAAACATTGAGCTAATGCCAATTCTCCCCCCCCCCCCCCCCCCTGCCCCAACACACACACACACGACATGTGCAGAATGAATGAGTTAGGGCTTAGATTTTGATATTAAACTGAGATATTGTCTCTGACACATTATGGCCCCAATGTTGGCTCTGTGTTATTGAGATACATGCTGGCATTCAGCTTAGTGTTTGTTATTTGTTATTTTCCTTGTCATTAAAAAGTAAGAAAAATAAGAAATTCTATTGAGAGAAAAGTAGACAAAGAACAAACGAAAGAGCGAAAATAAAACGGGATGTGGGTACAAACTTACTATTACAATAAAGACTCCATAAACAGTGACCCACAGAGAGTAAGATATGTTTATCGACCACAGTCCAGTTCTGTTTCTACAACCTAACCTTCGCATCAGCGCCCATAAAGCAGTTACTGTAAATATTACCGCTAAAAATCACTAAAGTTTGGAACATTCTGATCGGAAGCCAATTCAACCGAATATGAAGATCCTGTAAGTGGAAACATAATGAAACCCTGCCGTAACTGAAACCATGCTGGCGAACAGAGCCATCTGCACAGCATGCCGTATTTCATGCAGAACATCAGATGTTTACAGCATTCCCACAAAATTGGAAAAGCCGCCTCTGTAACACATTACTGCAACAGAATACCCCGCTGTCTACCCCCTACACACACACACACACACACACACACACACACATGCCACAAACCAATGGCACGGATTGTACGCCTGTATCCTTTGGATATCTTGTTCCGTCAGCTTCTGCATGCGGCTGGGAAACGCTGATGTCATTCTTTGTACATTGATTGATGTGTTTTCAGCAGAGCCCTGGTGTCACATGGGTTCCAATCCCATCCGCAGTCCTGTCCACGTGGCAGAGGGTCAAAGTTCAGGGGAGATTCCACCCCTGTGGTTATTCCCCAACAACATGTGTGTCAGGCCACGTCCCGACATTCTGAAGGTGTTCCTTGTCTTTTCGGGAGCCGACAGACGGGCCGAAGGTTAAGACAAACCATCAAAATGCTACAGAACCTAATACCCTTGAACACCTTAGTCTTTGAAGGTCTGACGTGAATGAGCAGCATTCTGCAACCCTTCCACCCAGTCTCCTTTGTTCATGTGTACAGAGGCGCATAGGTATAAAATATCATGGACGCAGCAGTGTCAATGCATTGGTCAATTGGATGTTAGCATGATGCTTAATGTTGTACAAGTTTCCTCATCCTCAAATATCTCCTTAAGCCGAAATGTTTATAGTGTGTAAAACAACGTTTTACAAAAAATAAATCACATTCAGATAAATTAAATGTAAGGCTCTGTGGATAAAAGTTACTAAATGATAAGTAAATAGTAAGGTGATATTGACAGTAACCAGCCTCTAGATAAGTAAAATGTAGCCTCTAGATCTGGCCTTTCTAGATCTAGATTCTGTTTTATGTCTGTTTTATGTCAACTTCAGGAAGCTGAGGAAGCTGAAGATCTATCAGTGTGGACGTAAGCCTGCTTACAGTAGATATAATACATTCTTCTATTTTTCAATACACAATAGAAAATACCAGTTTTTTGGCAATGTCTGTATACTGACTAATAAGTAAATCATTGTCAGACAGCCAAATTACTACTAATAAAACACTTGTTAACCTCTGACTTCTGCAACTGCGCAGGTCCAATGCTGCTGTCACCATGGCAATGTGTTTCTTGTCATTTCACTTAAGCAGGTTCTAAAGTTACACAATCTGGCCGGTGGTGGCTGCCAGAGGAGCAAAAAAAAACAGCCCAATGAATATTTCTTTGTCGGCTCCAGGATTTGGCCAGGATACCTTTAAACTATTTCCAGTTTTCTCAGTTGACTACGTGGCTATCAGGTGGTGAGCTCATAGCTGTTGTCACATCCAAGCTGGATATCTGAAGTGTCTTGATGTCCTGTGTTGGTCTGGCGTCACAAACAACATTCATTAGGGACTTCATCAACCGAACAACAAATCACTGCAACTGGGAAAAACAAATCCTGGAAGATGAAAGCGTTATCAAGCATGTTGAGTTGTGGACACGCCTCTTCTTCAAGCTGTGTCCCAAACAATCTTTAAACTCACCCTGACAGCGGCTGCATACGGAGGCCAAAAGCTGCCATAAATCTGGCCGCGCTAGGAGGATAGGACCGGAAAAATCAACCCGATCTTCAACACTCATCACAACAGTTTTGAGAACAACATGGCATCCACATAGTATTGTAGGCCCATCCGGTACAACGGTAGGATCATCAAGGGTTTTCTGGCCGACACAGTTATGTGCTCCTTAGTTAAATCACTGACCTAATGATGTCCCTCTCTTCTTGATAACCGTAAAAGAAGAATGCAATTCCTTCGTCATTTTCATCCAGATACTCACTCTTTCTATCTACCTGTCTCTCTCCTTGTCTCTCTTGTTCCATCTACCTGTCTCTCTCCTTGTCTCTCTTGTTCCATCTACCTGTCTCTTTCTTTCTATCTCTCTCTCTCCTTGTCTATGCGAAATGAGTTGGTGGATGTCCGGAAGCTGTTTTTTTAAGGTTTTCCTGAGCAGTTGACGCTGACTCTAAGGGCCTATGTGAAGGTTGTCTGACTGCATGGTTGCTCCCTGTCTCCATGTCTCTCCATGTGTCATTTCATTTATTACATGTTTGCATTCACTCTCTGGTCTGGCTCCAATATGTTACAGCCTTATTAAACAGTTTTGAGGTCAAGGTTCGAGGTCACAGTAGTATTACACTTTTGAACTTCTGTTGCAGAAGTATTTTAGAAGTATCTCAGTAGAGGTTAAAGAAGCGTACAAATCCAACCAACGACGATTCAACATGTCCGCCCTGGCATTGGTCAAGGGAGTGTGCACGCACATTAAAGTTATACTTCCTCAACCATTCAGGCATCAATAGGTTGATATTTTACAAGATGTGTTTGTCAAAACTTTTGTACTTTTATAGATTTATGTTTTAGACGTGAACTTTTTCCATCTCAGTTTCCATCTTGTCTTTTAGTAGGGTCTTATTTTTTGTCTATAGTATTCCTCTTTGTTGCCATGTAAAATTTAAATAAGATATGAATGAAATGTACTTCAGAGCCAAATTCAATTTCACAGAAATAAATCGCACAGACATTGATTTAAACAAAGATACCGCTAAAAAGCAACAAGAAAAGATGAAAATAATGTATTTAATAATGTATTTAGTAAATAATAATACAGTAGTGTGCAGTAATAACCAGTAATGCTTCACAATAAGGATGCATTGATTTGCTGTTAATTACCTGTTAGCTAATGCAGTAATAAGCATTAACAGTTAATTAACAGTTAACTAATGGTCCAGTAAGCATTTACTAATGATGTTCATGTTTACCAATCATGTTGCTGTTTACGAAAGTAATGGTATTCATAATTCATTCATTTAGAAATTATTTAATAGGGTTAGGGCTACGGTTAAAGTAGGGTTAACCCTAGCCCCTACCCACTAACCTAACCCAAACCCAAACCACAACCCCTCTGCTAAAGCTATATAATAATGCCGAATTACTGCATTAACTAAAGTTACTGAATGGCTAATTAATCTACGTTGTACACTTCTTTTAAAGTATTACGGAATTGCAAAACAATTCCAGAGAGCCAAAAGGGAAAAAGTGTGTATATTAGTCCCACTACTGAATCTTGTGCAATAACTTACATTAAGTCACTCACATAATGTTAATTCATATAACCTTTTGCAATCTGCATATGAATATGTTTGAAGAAGTCCACATAGCCTGACTCAAACGCAATATTCAGAATACGAAGAACAATCTCAAGTCTTAAATTGGAAAGAATAAGTCATCATATCCATTTCTTTCTTCGTTCAAGTATGTACTTAAAACACAATTACTATGTTTTTCCATGCAGTGTAATGAAGTATAATACCAGTCCTACAAATTGGTGGTGTCTTGATGACTTCTAACGTTCCAAACAGCTGTCTCTCCGTCCACTCACATTCAGATTCCATCGATAGGTCCAAGGATATATAGAGAGAGAAACCCCCCTCTGTAAAACACATCAAGGTTGTACATAAGGAGTGTAAAATCTCTAATGGACTGTATATAATTTTTTCTACCCCAGTGCACTTTACAATGAGCATTCAACCGTCCATACACACATTCATTCGTGTCGACCATGCAAGGGAACAGCCAGCCCATCGGGAGCACTTAGGACTTAGGTATCTGGCTCAGGGACACCTCGGTGCTAGGAGGAAACGGGGCTTGAGCCAGCAACCCTTTGGTTGCAAAACAACCTGCTCTACCTCCTGAACCACTGCCCCCAAAATGCTGGGGAGACAGCTGGTCTTCAACGTGACATGGAATAATCCTCTGGTGTTGTTGGAAGCCAGTCAGTATGGTGTTACAAATCCTACCTCATTTGTACCACTTCACTTTGGCTTCTGTTCTGAAACAGTGCAAACATGATTGGACAGCGTTTTATGACATTGCATTCAAGACTCAAACCTCTGGTCTAAGAGGATATCTTGGTGTCAAATTTGTGATGTTGGCTGCTTTTGTACTTGAAGTGGTGGTGAACCCCATTTTTTCTTTATATGGCAATATGCCATCTTGTCACTGTTACTAAAATACTGCTGTAATTAAAATAAAATAAAGTAAAATCCTATGTTGTCTGCTGCAAAGTGAACACAGGTGGCATTCTTTTTTTACATGACCACAAAGTATTAGGTGTTAAAGAGTAAATTAAATGTACCTTTTAGTATACTCTTCCTGTCACAGCAAAGAGGGGCATGAGGAATGTGTTATGCTCTGTCTGAACAGTGGTTGTTGATGGCAGGGTTTCTAGGGAAGAGTAGTCAGAAAGGACCCATCGCTTGTGGTTTAGTGAAATTGTTTATATCATATTTCTTTAACAATGAAATATTCATTCAAGACATGGCCAACATTGTATAAGCAACTACATTGAGACAGCTATTACCCCATGTTTTAACAGATACTGTACATTGGGTTATGTGTTTGTGTGTGTAAGTGTGTTTGTAAGTGTATGTTGTCGATCACATCATATTGTGTGCTCGGACATGGCTACCAGAGTTTTTGATGCCAGGAGGAGTGTGAGAAAGTGTAAGCCAGGGGCCGGGTTCCAGCGCAGTGCAATCCTTCATCCTCAGGCCTCCGCTGCGGCAACACGGGCCCAGCCAAACACGATAAAAACACGCTCACATTTACAAGCCCCTTCTTGAATGGAAGCAGGTGCGACGCCAGACACAGTTGTGTTTTGAGTCTCCATTGTTGTAGAAGTGGAGTTGGATGGGTATGGGAAAACCACTGATCTGTTGTTGTGTGCCAGTTCTTGCAAAATCAAATTATTACTGATCAAAGTGTCTGAGTGAGGCAGCGTCTAATCTTTGATGCGATCGGTGAGGAGGTGGAGATTGATGGATTGGTCGACCTTTTTGACTCTGTGACCGGGGTGAGGTTTGCGGCGCAACCCCAGGACTTGAAAGATGTTTGAGCTGATGTTCCTCAGGGCTTTGTCAGGGAATCTGGAGTTCTATGAAATATAAAGTATGAAGTGTTGCGAAAAAACATGGAGTCCCATTAGAGTTGTAACATCATAACATGAGCAGAGCCCTGAGATGAACTTGGTCATAACACAATAACTATTCCCTTGGCTTGTTTCATTTGAGCACATTATACCATAGGCTTAGAAGCACAAGCATCAATGTGAGTTTACATAACTCATTAATTATAAGTATGGAATTTCAGATCCTTACTTGTCTCCTTAAGAAAGTAAATATGTGCAAGTTTGGGCATTTGTCAGGATTTATCAAGTGATGTGTCTTAAGTAAACATTGATCATTAAGAAAAGATGTGAGATGTTCCTGACGGGAAATAGGGACGAACAATTGCTTAAATGTAAATTCTGTGTAACGGTAGGTAAAAAGAAGGACGTGGGGTGTAGAAATTGTTTTTCATCACACTTGAATGGACG
This sequence comes from Urophycis tenuis, assembly GCA_036785325.1. Lineage (NCBI taxonomy): Eukaryota > Metazoa > Chordata > Actinopteri > Gadiformes > Phycidae > Urophycis > Urophycis tenuis. The sequence goes on from JAXIVH010000011.1 coordinate 8,847,383, forward strand.
TATGGTGTGCGAGTATTTAATAACATCCCCCACTTCACTGCTAGTTTCCACTGCATTGATTGATTGATTGATTGATTAGTGTTGTTACTGTCTGTGTGTTTTCAAGGCCTGCATGTTTAAGAGGATACTTAGAGTACAGATAATATTATTACAATTTCACTGTCAGCAGAAACCCCTGACAGTGAAATGAAAATATTTACAGCTAGATTTCATTGGTTTTTGGTTGTTACTGAAGATATATCTGCCATTTTATCCATCCCCCTTTTCAGCACACATCCAAACCTGCCATCTCCATGCGTTCCAGCAAATGATGAAGGAGAGTTTTCTAATGCAGAGTTGGTGCTGAAACATCTTAAAAACATGATGCATGATAAGTGCTATCTGTTGGCGACATAAATTACCTATTGTCTTTCATTTTTACCCTAAGCCTCTGCCTCAGAAATGCCTAAAAAAACAGGCTCAAAAATCCAATATTTTATTTCACAAATCTTTCAATTTGAGTTTTTCTGGTTCCAGACCAAGATCCAAATGAAATATATCTTGATGGCCAGGCCTTTCAGAAGGTTCTGAGAGCCAGGACTCTCATGGGACGACATGAGGTTCCTTCAATCTGAGTAGGACAATCTTCTGTTCTACATTGTCCCTTCTTACGTGAGCAGACGTCGTCAATCTACTGGTTCTAATCCCACCTCCATGTCCAAAACAGACCGACCACCTGGACGGAAACCCATCTGTTCTCGGTTGGTCCAAGAAGTTCTCCTGTGAACAAAAATATTTCACCACGCTTGACTCTGACTTTGGAATGTTTTGGACGTCATACATTCTGTTTCTGAGTTAATTTCCTCTTTGTATTTCTGTGAGAATGATTACATAATAATTATGTGGGCTAAGCAGACTGCCTACCGAGATAGATAGGCAGACAGACGACCAGATATGAAGACAGACAGATCGACAGATCAATAGACCGACAGATGTTGTGAAAGAACAGTAAAACTAAACTAAATATGCAACCATCCCAGCAGCTGCATAAAACCTCTCCAGCATGACATTTGATTGACTCTACCATGACGGGGTGAGGGCATTGTGACAGACACGCCTCCTCTGCAAATGCATTGCATGCAACATTCCTCAATCTGCGCTAGCATGCTTAAATACCCTCTCATCCCCTGACAATTAAGGGCTGAGATGCAGTAATGTATTGATATGTCCAGACAGGCGCTGAGAATCGCTGCGTACGGGGGAAAGTTTACCTTGGCTGGGAGCCCTGTACGGCTGACTATCTGAGGAAATCTACGTCTGTCCTCCTCCTGTCCAAAGTCTTTACCGATATGTATCTGCTGGTTATGGATCATCTGATTAATCGTATTGATTGATTAGGGTCAAGCTTTTCTGGGGAGTGTTGGTCGGGATTGAACAGTCACATATCATGCTAAACAACAAAATAGGAAAAATGTGCTGTGTTTTTATTGTGTGTGTGTGTGTGTGTGTGTGTGTGTGTGTGCTATCAGAGTAGTGCTCAGGCCTATCCCTACCTTGCTAGTGGTGGGATAAGCATTGAGTTAGCCTAGACTTGGGTTTAGCCCTGTTTTAACCTTAGCCAAAGGTTAGCTTGATCTCAGGTCGGGCTCGAGATAGCCTAGCCGTAGGTTAATCTATTTGCTGCTTGCTTTTTTCCGATGAAAAGCTATTTCTTTTAGATTACTTTTAGATGAAAAGCCAGAAATAGAGAAATTGGCTAGTTATATACGCAGATGTTTGGAGGAGGAGAAGGATTATGAGGAGGAAAAGGAGGGGGGAGGTTGATGAAGGGAGGGGGGAGGGATAGGAGAATGAAGAGGAAGATGAGGATGGATAGGAGGGGAAAGACGAGGACGAAGAGGAGGACAATGGTTTGACAGCCCTCTGACCAGACGGGTAACACATCCGGCTGACTAAACCAGATTTAACTCCCACATCTGTAACGAGTGAGATGGGAGGACCCAATTGCAGCACAAACCAGACGGGAATGAAAGTAATAAATAGTCTTATTTCCTGGTAAACGGATGATCACGGAGACTGGTGGGACCGGGAATCCGGGACAGCAGACAGGTGAACGGAGATCCGGAAGGACGAGGCGGAGATCGGAGTCGGGGACAGGCAGGATCAGGACATGGACACGCACATGGCAGGAGAATTGCTGGAGAGACTTGCATGTAGAAAACAGCTAAGACAATCTGGCACCAGGTGAATAGTGGAGGGCTGATTTGTAGCCTCTAATTACCTGATGCGGCACAGCCATGAAGGCGGATGAATGGAGTAGTGGAGTGGGTGTGGCTGACAGACCGTGATATATATATTTATATATACTGTTATATCTGTTGGGTTAACGTCATCCCTTTGTTTGATTTTAAATGTCTTTATCTATTTTCTATCTTCTGAGCCATCCTTGGATCCCTCAGTCTGTCTCTTCATCTCCTCTCCTCTCTGTCTACTATATCTGTGGTAAAGGGTTGTGCATGTAAAGTTGACTTAAATTGCCCTGATTGCCTTTTCCCAACATGTTCCCAAAACTTTCAAGCTTCATTGTGGCCTTCTATGTGAACCTGCACAACTCAAATGGGCCATGAATCAGTTGCTCTAGAGTGCACAGGGAATGGAACTCTGGCAAAGGGCAGCTGGTTATGGTTTGGCAGTTAGGAGTGTTGAAGTACTGGGCCCTTTCACATGCTGTGAGGGGTCCAAAGCCTGTGTGGTAACTTCCTGTGTGGAGTCTGTACTTCCCATGTTCACCTTGGATTCTCTGCTTTCCTCCAAATGCATGCATGTTCGAGTACTTAGCATGTTAGGGTAATAATCTATGTGATTTGGTGGAAATCGACCGGCGTTAACCCTGCTGGGGTTATGGCCTTGCTCTACCAGTTAAGCTATAAGGGAATGACCTACCAGCTGAGCAGTTGAGAGTACTTAGCATTTAGGATATTTAGCATATTATAGGATATTTGGCACGTAGCGATATTTGCCATGGTATAAAAGGTGAGGGTAAATGACATTGGTTATTTAGCATGCTAGGTACTTAGCATGCTGGGATACTTAGTATGTTAGTATGATAGTAGGCCTACATAGGGGCAGTTAGGTGAAATAAAGTAGGGCCAAAATATCCAATATAAATATAAATCAAAACGTGAACGGAGAAAGTTGAATTTCAACTCAGATACAAACCAAAGCAATCTGTCGGCTTGGAAAAGTACATGCATAGAGCGGAGTTCCCCCTTGTAATTCTTTGTACAGTTCTATGAAAATGTTTTAGGAAAAATCAGTTGAAGAGGAGCCGAATGAATTAATGACTTCTCCATCTGTGCCTCATGTTGTCTTAGCCATCAGGGATTACAGGTCACTGGAATGTTTCAACACAAAGATGCTTCATATTCTTCCATTTTAGTTGAAGACCGGTATATCTATTAATATTTTAATAATAATAATAAAAATATATTGACATGTAACACCATATATTGCATAATCATTACAATATTAATAATTTCAACACTTTTAATTGCGCGATTTCAGAACTGTAATACTGTTTACAATTACAATAACAATAATTACATTTCATAATTGTATAATTGTATAAAATATATATCTTCTATGATATGTACATTATCATGCTTCATGCTTTAAGATTGTATTGTATCATTGTTCTCTGAATACTCCAATACACCAACTAAAGTTACATATCATACACAATCTAGTGAGACATCAGAGCTGTCAAGTGCAGGACAGACATCATCTCAGTCAAGCTGTCTCCATCCTTGCACTCTCCTCCAGTTCTAGTCAATGGCGCTTCATGAAACAGAAGATCTGGCGTCCCCTGCTGGCATTCTATTTGTACTGTTTATTAGATTCTCACTCGCAATCTGGACTCATCTTCACACAGCCGGTGTGCACTGATAAAAGGGGGAAACCGTTTCAATGATATACGAAGGGCATTAAATACACAGCAATAAGGATGACATAGCATATGATCCAAAGAGAAAAGAACCACTATAAAACCTACAAATTAGTCAATATTCAGAAATCCCAAAGGTATGTTTACATGTGCACAATTGCCATAAAGACCTTTTCTAATAATATAAGTTGTCAAAAATTCTATCAAGTACATTTTACATGCACTTTTATATAAAGTTTCACAGGTTCACTTTATACAATAACGAGTTATGGTGGCTCCGTAGACAGAGGTAGTCTGGTTGTCATTTGGACCATAAGGTTTGTTTTTACTCCAGACGTTCCGACTTATATTTTACTATTGGAAAATGTCTCACGGACAAAGAGTGGTGACTTACCCCCTCATAGTTTAATCTCTCTCTCTCTCTCTCTCTCTCTCTCTCTCTCTCTCTCTCTCTCTCTCTCTCTCTCTCTCTCTCTCTCTCTCTCTCTCTCTCTCTCTCTCTCTCTCTCTCTCTCTCTCTCTCGTGATCTTAGTATATCCATAAAACTGTCAATGATAAAACTATCAAAGTACAGCATATTTCTAGGTTGTTTTTTTTTGTTTCGGAATAATTGTTTCAGCCAGTACCTCTGGCACCTCCATCTTATTGTTGATGCAATGATCACATCACAATGATTATACCTAGGAGCCTATTTATTTCCAACTTGCATGATATATTATATAAATTATGATCAAACTTATGATATAACTTATTAGAGCACGATTACCCCTAAGTGGTGAAGGAATATTGTTCCCAGAAGAGCAAATCAAATTGCTGAATTAATTGTTAAATTTGTTAGTAAAATATCAGAGGGGGCGACATTGAGTCGACAAAGGCTCCTTTGCCAGGTTTGTTCCTTCTCGCTCACCGTAGACAAATGATCGCGTCTTTCGGTTTTGGGTTTTATATATCTTTGCCACTGCGTGACGCAGGGCATGTCAATTTGCTTCTCTGGATCCTTGCCTTATCTTGGAGTTCTACCCTCGGGCAGTTTATGTGGTGTTATTGAGGAAAAACACTCCACATACTGCTACTGACCTCTGTAATAAAAGAACAACCGCAACTTCTTGGGGGTGCTTTCTCTCCTGGGCTACGGTGAGTTCATGTGTGCCTTCATGGCGTAGTAGTGAGTGAAGGCAACGCAACTTCGTCTTCCTCGTATTATCGCAAACAGCTTGACGCTCTGCACCCTAGTTTACTTTACTAATGCATTACAACCAGCAAGGGTCCCCCTGAGCAATGACCACGATGTAACTGTGTTTGAATATTTTAAACTGCCATCAGGGTAAAGAAATGCCAACAGGTGTTATCACGTATCGGGTACTACACATAGCAATTGTTTGCTGTTGAATGTCCCATAAGCGTCAATACATGAATAGTTGGTTCTATAATTGATGGTGTGCATACAATGACATTACTGTGAATTATCTGTCTAGATAACTAATTGATCATGCTGTGAGTCTACACAGTAGCTTTACTTGAAACAAAACAAACACACTGCAGCAGAAGTAGGTGTTATTATGTTCTCAAAGGTCCTCTCCTGTAAGACATGGCGTCCTAAGGTCAACTAACCCCCTCTTCCCCCCTTCTCTTGTGTATCCTCAGGAATGGAAAAAGCCAAACAGGATGCCTTCGACAACGCCCGGCTCCAGGTGATCAAGGACGGCTACGAGAGAGCCTTCGACTGCCTCAACAAGGCCCTGACGGAGGACGAGGCCGGGCACCGGGGCCGGGCCCTGGAGCTGTACCAGCAGGGCCGGCAGCACCTGCTGAGGGCCACTAGTGTGCCGTCGCAGGGGGACGAGTGTGTGGGCAGCTCCTGGGAGGCGGCCAGGCAGATGCAGAACAAGATGAAGGAGACCCTGAACAACATCACCACCAGGCTGGCCATCCTGGAGACCAGCGACAACGACGGGGCAGCGGGAGCCGGCATCGCCGCGGCGACGTCGGAGGCGGTGGCTGCGGGGCCCCGGGGTCTGTACCCCGCACTCTCCGCCAAGGAGAAGCCGGGGAAGCCGCCGAGGCCGGTCTCCCCGGCGCCGCTCCGGCCCGCCTACGGCCCCGCTGCGGGGCCCGTCGCCCCCGGCAACCGCCGACCGGCCGGTACCCCCCCCCGCTGAGCAGCCCCCAGCTTACTCCCCCCAGGCTGCAGACGGACATCTCTCCATCTCCTACGGGACGGAGAGCGGGGAGCTGTCGCTGGTGGGCCAGGAGTTCTACACCCAGAACTCCTCCGCCGCCCCCTCCTCCTCCTCCTCCTCCGCCGCCTCCTCCTTGGCACCTTCTCAGAGCCTGGGCGAGGAGGCGGAGGAGCTGCTCTTCCTGCCCCATGGCGTGCAGATCTTCTTCGTGACGCCCGACGGCCAGGTCAGCGCGCCGTCGTACCCGGGCGTCCTGCGCCTGGTGCGCTTCACCGCCGAGCGGCCGCGAGGGGCCCCCGCCAGACCGCCGGCGTTCCTGCAGGTCAGTTTCCCCCCCCGGTGGGGTTCAAAGGTTCCCCGGTGGAGGGTGATTAACTATGTATTAAGGGAGCAGCAGACGCCGTTCCCCAAAGGGACTTGCAGTGAATTATAGATGCATGTCATGTCAAGGAACAGGGAGACGTTTCAGGGTGAGGGGCTTAATGATGGCAACAGTTAGGCTGGCAGGCGTCAATCAAAACGAAAACCCAGGGCTGTTGGCTGGACAGAGGGATATTAAAAAGCCTATTTTAAGTAATAAAAGGTGAAAAGTAGCTGGATGTTTGGGGAACTATGGCTGTGGCTTGTTCTGATAGCCACAGTAACTAGCACTTTGACTTTTGACCTGGTTTAGTAATCTGTTGAAATGACTCACTGTTGAGCTAATCGAGTGAGGAGGAGCAGGAGGAGGAGGGAAGAGGAGATATAAGTCTCATTAATGATCTGCGTTTGTTGGCCTGCGTCCTGGATCATGTGGTCCGGTTACAGAGTCCCTAATCCCTAGGCATCTCTGGCGGTGATGTCATCCTGGGCTGCACCAATCAGCCGCTCTGGAGACAGACTGAGTGATCATGGCCATCCTCTGTGGGACAGGAAGTAGTCGGACTAGGCTAGTGTTTTGTGCTCTTTGCTGACGAATGCAATGCAGTGAACAATAGTAATGGACACCCCATGCAATGATCCGATATCTTTATTTGTATTCTCATCGCAACGCGAATGCCTATGTTATCTCTTGCCTATCTCGACAAGATTTCGGCTGTGGTTTACACATGTAGCCGGCTATAATCAAAGATTAAATCTAGCTATCAGCATAGCAAGTAACCTTTCCATTCATTGATCAGAGGAATTCTCAAATGTCGATTTAAGACGAACGATAACCGAAGTTAACCTGCTGTTGAAAAATGTGCTGACATGATGTTATCTGCAAACCTTCACAACATCGCCATGTTGCGGTTCGTCTACGAGCCAATCAGCTCCTGGAGGAGATGGGGACCAGTGGAATGAAAGTTTAGTCCCAAACTTTATTTAACAGTGTCCTTCCAGGAAACACTCAAGCGAGGGCACACAGGAATTCCATGGCGAGTTCAGCTCCCAAAGTGGGACTTGTTTCTGGACGCTGTGAGAATAACAACACTGCCAGTCATTTCACCAGCTTAGCAGTCATGCCTTGTAATTCTATTGGTGCTGTCAACAAGGAAATGTTCTCTATGATTTTGGCTTTCTCCAGTCTGCCACGTTCCCTCGGGCAGCACATGAGTATTTGTGTTGCAGGAGTGTAGTATGTTTACAACAAGCAGACAGTGAGAGCTGATCATGATCTATGCTCATGATGAATATAAGATAAATAGTGGCTCTGTAGCTCAACACCCCTGGGAACCAAAACTGAAATCATGAAATGTGTTTTGTGGTTGGGTTTTGGGTTTTGTCCACCTACTCTTGCCGCAGTCTCTTTATAGTTACTGGATTATGGTACTCCGTACTCTGTGTGTTTCTTCTACAAAATAATCGTTGTTTTGTTAATTCCATGACTTGGACCTAGGCACTATAAGTCCATGTTATCCATCTGTGACTGGTATTGTATTGTCTGTACTTTGTCTGTTTGACTCTCAGCTGAAGGCACTGAGTTCGATCCCCCACTGTCCACAGTCTAACCTGTGGGTGTCATGCAACGAAATCCAAATTAAATCACCATAGTTGCTTTGCATAAAGTAGCAACTAAATGTTGAAAATGGTCAATAATAAACCTCATAGGATACAAAATGTTTCACGTGTGATGACCAACTCATTATGTTTATGAGCTGTAAGAGGTCATTTTAGCGTAACCCTTCCTCCCCGTTGGCAGGTTTGTGACTGGCTGTACCCTCTGATGGCGTCAGAGACCCCAGTCCTGCTGTGCAACACGGGGGTCTACATGTTCCCTGATATGATGGCGCCGGCGCCCGGGTCCTACGTGGGCGTGGTCCTGTCCTCGGAGCTTCCCGCCGCAGACCGGGATCTCTTCCAGGTCCTGCTGTCCCAGATGACCGAGCTAAGAGTCCAGGTGAGGAGCTGAGCACTGTCTGGCTGTGTGGACACTTACAGGGACTTATCGGGTTGTAATGGGCTTTCGCACCAGCTGCTGTCTGACATGAAAGCATTCCTCCTGACCAGAATCATAGAATATATATGATGCTCATTAGAAATGTACCAGGTTTATATTTGAGCTAAGGCAACTCAAGCTAGTTTATAAATCACCTTTCGACCATTTGAGGGAGGTGCTGTAATTCTGTCCTGCTCTGGCAATCGAATCCGCCCATCATATTTGCTGACCGTTCTGGTTCTGCCCGGCCCAGTTCTACGCTGTATTGCTGTAGCGCTCTGTCTCACCTCCAGCTCTCCTGTATCAGTGTGGGGATTTGAGATGAGTCAGCGAGGAGACGGTAATGACCCCTAATGCTCTTAGCGGGGAGCAGTGGACCTCTGAGCGAGGGACAGACTCTCTAGCTGTTTGAAGACAGGTCCTCTAGCTAGAGTTGGTCCAGGTCGTCTTATGGACAGGCTGGAAATCATCAGCTATGGACTGCCTGTTGATGCCCTTCATGAAAGTAGGCTCTTTGTATTTTATTGTCTCTTTTATATTCATATGGAGCCATTTAGCTAATCTCAGATTTCGCAGTCCTTCTATGTGATGGCAGAACCTGGTCTCTGGCCCCAGAGCCTGGGCCTGAAACCAAAACCTGATGGGGCAGAGTTACGCCTCGTTTCCTGTTTTTCTTATGGTGCTATTCTACTGAAGAGAAACTGATTTGCGCCAGCGGATGAAGCTTTCAGAAGGGGATTTTATTAAGGCCATTCCAACTGTGGCTAGTGTGCTCTGTTGATTTGAAATCTTTTCACTGATTACCACTGCTGGCTGTTTGTGCACGCCAATTACACGCTTGCAGATCCCAGCTTCCAGCAAAAATGATTGATCAAAACAACTATGAAGCGAAAGAAAGAGATGTCTCAGATTTGAGCCAGCTTGCCATCATTTCGATTAGTAATCTAAAGTCTAATTAGTGAGACTAACATCAAGCAGATTGGAAGACGGGAATGATCCCAGAATGCAGTAAAAATCCAAGTGCTTCTGTCGTGCAGATCTCAATATTTTGTACATTTGTTCATCTAACCGTGCGTCTGGAACTTAGCAGATGCTGATTAGCGTCGGCGGAATAGGTTGCGGAGAATTCTGAATGGCCCGATTCAGAGTGACAGAAAGAAAGCGCGGCATTGTGACTGTCCAGTACACAATAAAGGGATGTGTTGTCAACAGAATCTGGGAGAGATTCTGCACAAGAAACGGAGAGAGAGAGAGAGAGAGAGAGAGAGAGAGAGAGAGAGAGAGAGAGAGAGAGAGAGAGAGAGAGAGAGAGAGAGAGAGAGAGAGAGAGAGAGAGAGAGAGAGAGAGAGAGAGAGAGAGAGAGAGAGAGAGAGAGAGAGAGAGAGAGAGAGAGAGAGAGAGAGAGAGAGAGAGAGAGAGAGAGAGAGAGGAAAAAATGACAGGGAGAGAAAGGGGGGAGAGAGGGAGAAGAAGAGAAAAGAAGAGACATGGATAAGTATTGAGAGACGAGCCGAGACCTCTGCTCCGCTGTGTACACCTGGGTGCGTGTGTTTTTTCAGGGTTGCGCGCGTCGGTGTGTTTCCGAGTGACGCGTGTTCAGGTGCGCGTGGGTTGATGTGTCTCTGCTGTCAGCCCCCAGATGAGGCGGACGACTCCATCAACCTCAGCCAGAAGGTCCCCCTGGCCCCGCAGCGGGGGGCAGCCACCGCAGTGGTCCCTGCCCAGGGACAGCAGGCCGCAGCCGGGGAGGGTGCGGATGAAGACAACGGCCTGCCGGAGTGGAGCGAGAGAGTGGCCAGTGGCATCCTCACAGGTGTGGGGCCTCGCGTCTTTTCAAGACCGGAGCGAGCCTGAGCTAGCCGGATGCTAGCAGATGATAGCGTACCGCCACCGGCCCATGGAGAGACTGACGAACCGTGGTTGTGGTGGTTGTTGTGTTCCAGGGGCGTCATGGCTGAGCTGGGGTCTGGTGAAGGGCGCAGAGTACACCGGCATAGCCATCCAGAAGGGGGCGACCAAACTGCGGGAGCACATCACGCCGGAGGACACACCCACCCAGGTCAACCCCACAGTGGCCAAGAGTCTGCAGGTCGCCAAGCAGGCCACCGGGGGAGCTGTCCGTGTCAGCCAGTTCCTTGGTGAGGATTTCCATCTCCATGGCTATTGACCAAGTGGAATTTCAAAGTTTTCAAAGTAAAAGTCCCCCCCCCCCATGTGTGTTGTTAACACTTTGAAAAGCATGCTCTTGATTTCACCAACCTGAAGTTTTACACCTTTGGCGTCAGTGTTAATCTGTCTCTGTATTCACTGCCTAGCTCCCAGCTGCACCTTAATGATCCGTCTCTGTATTCACTGTATTACCCCTAGCTACTCATTAATGACCTATATCTGTACTGTCTAACCGCTACTTGCTCCTTAATGACCTGTCTCGATAGTGTTTAACCCCTACCTGCTCCTTAATGGCCTGTCTCTGTACTGCCTAACCGCTACTTGCTCCTTAATGGCCTGTCTCTGTACTGTCTAACCCCTACCTGCTCTTTATGACCTGTCTGTACTGTCTAACCCCTACCTGCTCCTTAATGACCTGTCTGGACTGTCTAACCCCTACTTGCTCCTTATGACCTGTCTCTGTACTGTCTAACCCCTACCTGCTCCTTAATGGCCTGTCTCTGTACTGTCTAACCCCTACCTGCTCTTTATGACCCGTCTGTACTGTCTAACCCCTACTTGCTCCTTATGACCTGTCTCTGTACTGTCTAACCCCTACCTGCTCCTTAATGGCCTGTCTCTGTACTGTCTAACCCCTACCTGCTCTTTATGACCTGTCTGTACTGTCTAATCCCTACCTGCTCCTTAATGACCTGTTTGCACTGTCTAATCCCTACCTGCTCCTTAATGACCTATCTAAACCCTACAGTTGATGGGGTTTGTACCGTGGCGGGCTGCGTCGGTCGTGAACTCGCACCTCATGTGAAAAAACACGGCGGGAAACTGATCCCGGAGTCCATGAAGAAGGACAAAGATGGCCGCTCCAACATCGACGGCGCCATGGTGGTGGCAGCCAGTGGAGTGCAAGGTAATGTCATAGAAAATACTATGAATTCATTACTCAAGTGCCCTTTATTCGTATAAAGTGTTGGGCAACACAAAAGTCGGACTAAGGTTGGTTGAAATCAATCAAATGATGCATGCAATACAAAAAGCATGGGATCAAATGAAAATATTCAAATAGAAAGGAATGAGTGATTAAAACATGACGTCATATAAAAGTAAAGTGGGTACTTCGACCTAATTTGAAAGAACCAGCAGCTACCAGCAGGGTACTGTGTTGTGCTTGATGTAATGCTTATTATAGATACAATCTACCTTAATTCAAAGTGGACATTCGGGCTGCTGAGGGGTTAGGATGCTATTAAAGTTATTTTCGCCCCCCCCCAAAAAAAACCTCCCTTTTTCTCCCAAAAGGCTTCGCCACCATGTGGACCGGCTTGGAGTACGCAGCAAAGAACATCACTACGAACGTGGCTTCAGAAACCGTCACCACCATAAAACACAAGTAAGGCTTTCCATTTGTCTGTTTGGTGAATGAAAACATTCACAACATGTCCCGAAGCATTGCATGCAAGACCGGTTTCAAATGTCTGCGTTGGAAAAAGGACAGTATGCGTTTGAACACAGAAGGCAAACAACGGCTCATATTTTCCTCTTACTTCACAGATTTAGGGGTCTCCAGAGCCCCCCACAGCTCCCTCATGAGAAGGAGTCTCCTCTTCCCTAACTAAACCAATTAATCTCCTACTGTTATCTCCTCTACTTCACGTCCAGCATTAAACTTGTTCTCTACTAATTTCCCAGAATGCAGCAGTGTGGGGTTATCGTGGCTGGGGATTAATTCCCTCATTTGTACCCCTCGCCTTCTCCCCCAAAAGCTTTCCCCCTGCTGGCTCTCCCCCCCCTCCCCCCCATCCCCTTCAGTTATTCACAGATCATTTATAGTATTGTTATTAAAACGTCTCAGAGGGGAACCATTTTGCGGTCCATAATTGCCGCACAGATAATAGCTGTTATGAGTGGTGGTGATTGAGGATAGTGAATGGGTTTGTGATGATTACTTGATGGTCGTGTGTTGATACTGCATGGTTGAAATTCTACCTGGCATGTCACCCTGTCCCGGCTTGACCTGTCTCCTCTTTCTTTTGTCTTTGCCTTTGCTTTCCTGTCTTTTCACCACATCCTCTCCCGCTGCCTCTTTCTGTCATTCACCTGTTGTTGGTGAACGTATTTCTCTTTCTTATGAATCTCTCTCTCTCCTTTCCCCATCTGTCTTTCCACAAATTCCCCTCTGTCTCTCTCGGTTCCACTTTCTCTGTCAACCACAAATCTCTCGCTCTCTCTCCCTCTCTCAAACACCCTCCCTGTCGCTCTCTCTCCCTCGCTCACACACACCCTCCCTGTCGCTCTCTCTCTCTCTCTCTCTCTCTCTCTCTCGCCCGCCAAGGTATGGCTCGGCAGCTGGCCAGGCCACCGACCTCGCCGTGAACTCTGCCATCAACATGGGCGTGACGGCCTTCAACATCGACAACCTGGGCATCAAGGCCGTGGTGAAGAGAACGGGCAAGCAGACGGCCGCGGCCCTGCTGGAGGACTACAAGCTCCAGGATGCTCCGGGGCCCGAGAAACAAGTGGAGAAGCTGAAGAAGTAGCCGTCCCGAGCTCCCTCCGCGTCGCGTGGCCTTAACGCCGTATCTCTTCTCATGTCGATTCTCACCAAAAAAAGAAACATATTTAATGAGCTTTATTTATGACAAATGTTTATATTCAAAGACATGCTCTTTAGATTTTGAATTCACTGGTTCTGAGCACTTTACCCTTTAACGGTTTGGTTTTTCAGGAAGAACTTGTGGTGTACTAATTCAACGTCCACCGCGTCCAGGGGACCTCCGCACCGTAACGGATATATAAATATACATTCAATAATAATGATGAATAATTGTCGAGAGCTGTAATTGCATATTATTTTCCAAACTATGAAGAAAGCTTTAATGTGTCTGTCAGACTCAAAGCCCAGTCTAACATTTTTATCGAGTCTCGGTCGTCCCTCAAAGCTGACTTCGGTGGCTTTTCATTGTGACTACCTTTTTGTAACCGCTCTGGCTTTATTTTCTCATACCGATTGTGACAGGAGGGCCAGACTCACGGTTCATCCCAACTTTACTGCCAGCTCTGCCCTATATGCTACCTATCGTGCCTGCAACTGCCTAGTTGATTTGCGATGAACTTTACATTTGGAGGGGTTTTGTAAACGTTTATCGATCAATTGTATTGTAACAGAAACCGTTAGCGACCGCTACTGCTGTAGTCAACACTATACCCGGAAGAGTGTAGTACCAATATATTTGAAAAGCTGTCGATGCCTGTATGTTGTGGATGTTACAAAGAGTATATGTAAGTAAAATGCAAATAATTGATGTGTGGCTTGAATATGACCCTTTGCTAACGTTTTAAGCACTGATGCCAGGAACGCTGTTCCTGGGTGATATTTCATCATTCTAGAGGAATGAACCATCACTTCATTACACCATTTCTTACTAACAAGGTGTGAAATAAAGGTTTCAGTGTTAATGTGATTGTTGTTTGTCTTCGTCGTTATCCAACATAGAAGTTGATTGCAGCCCTACACCCCCACCTAGTGGCTTAGAAGTATTACAACAAGTAGGGTAAGGGCTATGACCTCTGCTACAGGAATTAACGGTTTCCAAGTGAACTAATACGTTTTTGATTTCACTTCAATATAGCTTCCTCATTAATATAAGATAGATACATTTAGAGATATTAAGATCTACCAAATACAAATACTGGTAGTAATAGGCAATAATGTAAAAACCAATATAGTTTAATGAATCATTCACTAAATTATAGTGCTGTTGCTCAAATATGATTTTAATGTCAAGCCAAAAAAACGAGTGTCAAAAGTGTCAATGGAAATGTACAGATCGGGTATTTTACATGAAATTACAGAGATGGATCACACAAACATTAAAAATGCTGGAAAAACAAATGCCATTCTGCTGAGCGAATGTTTTACATAACGGCGGAATACTAAAGTGGCCAACTAGTTACAAAGTGATAGAAGAAAAATATTCCAATCTTAAAAAAAAAAAAAAAAAAGGTGAATGAATAAAATAATATCACTGGCCTACAGTGTGTCATGTGTTTGGCTGTTGGAGTGGTTCTCCACTGGCTGATTGTTTTCAAGAATGGCCTCTGGGATGGACAGGCTGTCCTCCAGCAGCAGGTCCAGCCAATAGGGGCTCACCGTGTCCTGAACATCCGCCATGATTGGACTACCGCTCACACCGCTCTGCTGGACTGGAGCGTCGTGCGACAGCTCCCACCTTTCCGGCGCCGTCATGACGGCGGCGGCGGTGGCGGCAGCAGCGTTCTCCCTCCCCTGCACCACCTGCGGCTCGAGAGGCAGGTGTTGCACCTGTGCGGTTGTGACATCACTGATAGCGGGGGGCAGGCTGAAGCTTAGCACGATGGTCTGGTCCTGGGGGTCCCACACCGCGTCAAAGTTCACCGCTGTCGTCATCGCCAACTCCGCGGCGCCGGAATCGGTCACGTTGGGAGCGGCGGTGTCCAGTATCTGCAACGTCACAACGTGATTGGCTACGGACTCGCCCCCCGCCGTGGCGCCAGGGGCCTCTGGCGGGACGACAGTCCGGCTGATGTTTTCGGATGATGTCATGGAGTTAAAGGCGGCGCTGGGGCAGGCGGCGCTACAGAAGGTGGGGCCGGGGAAGGCCGGACTAGAGAATGCACGCGGGGTGGGGGAGATCCAGTTGTTTTGTACATACTGGAAGGAGGAAGAGGAGGAGGAGGAGGAGAAGGAGGAGGAAGAGTAGGACTGCTCCAGACACAGAGGCAGCATCTGTCCACGGGGGACTGACGACTTGTCCAGCAGTATTGGCATGACAACGGGGCCAGTTGTAGGGGGCGGGCGTGGAGGGGAAGGCTGCTCGGCCAGGCGAAGGGTGGGGGTCTGAACATGGGGCTGGTCGGCCGACACACTCAGCATGGGCTGGATGTTCCACCCGAGAGCAGCATCTGAGAATGCAAAGCAAAGATAAAATGGTCGTGGAAAACCTGGATGTCACTCAAACCAGAAAGTATAGGACAATACTAAAAGGAACGTCTTTAAATATGAAGACGCGAGAACTATGCAAGACAAGAAATGTGCAATTGAAAAAAGATATATATCAACAAATGAGCAGTACAAATACATTGTGAACGCATGCAACATGCATGCAAAATTAGGGAGACATAAGAAACGACCATTAATCTTACTGTCAGGGGTCTTCTGGGCAGATGGTTTGGACATCTGTGTTGTGTTCCTCTTCAGAAGCATTGTCCTTCTAGGGTCACGGGACGAGAAAGTGCATGTAATGCGTTGCTATTGTTCAGCAGCCAGAAGGAACTTGTTGATATTGTAGCCTCTAACCTTTTCTTTGATGATTTATTTGTCTTTTTCCATGAGCCCTTCATGTTCTGCTCGACGGTTTTATTGGCCTGGAGACAATACACATGCAGCATCTTATGCGTTCAGAGTCGAGTATTTAGCTTGGCCTACCGTGAATGGAGCAGTAGGTTCATTCAAGTTAACTTGGCTTGCTTGATCTTGATTTGATGGACCAACAGACACACAGACCGACATACTAAACAGACAGGCAGACGGAAAGGCAGACAGACGACCGACACACAGACGTAGAGAACACAGACAAAACAGAGGAGACAGACAGAGCGGTACATGAACAGGCAAGACAGGGTATCTACTGTGGTCAGCAGGTCTGGGGGCAGGCTGCTGTTCAGGTAGCTGATGTATCTCGCAGTGAGCTCAAGGGTGGTCGCTGTGTGGAGGGGACCTCCTACAAACGGCAGGAGGTCACACAGCTTCCGGCAGGAGGTCCTGATGTGGAGTCTGATGGCCAGCGGTAACACACAGTCACCAAAGCGGGTATCCATGACGATAGCAATAGATGACAGGTACATGTTGGTTCCTCCCACCTTCTCTTCTGCTCTTTGCGTGAATGAAGAGACGCCTGCAGCCCACTGTGGTTGTGAAGGTCTTCCCCATCCTCTTTCTCACCCTCCTCTTCGCTGGGGCTAGAAAACATTCAACTCAATTAGACTACAATCCAGGCTGAAATCTCATCATGGATTTAAGGGAGTAGAACACATCTTGGTCAAGAGTGTGCAGTAGATTATATGATGTTGAAGTCATTTTACACTCTTATGTCTGTTAGAGGAATTCAAATACATTAGATATGAAAAGTGTTACAGTAAATGGTTTTGTAGAATTGATGTATAGTCTAATATGATTTCATCTATAAACAATAAAGTATGTGGAATGGAATAATGATGTTTGATACAAAGGTTGGTCGTTATCGACAGACAAGGTCAGGTTCTTCGATACAATGTGTATGTAGCTCCGAGTGGGCCACACATTAGTGCATTTGTGACCATTTGTAACCAGTAGTTCTGTAAGTTGGTAATTTACATGACCCACCAAACCAAAATCAAATATCTTTGATTTGACCCATTATGTGTTGAACCAGGGCTAGCAGATATAAATTCTGATGAACAGACTGAAAAACAGTAGGTCAAATATCTTTGATTTGACTTTGCGTTGAATTAGGCCTGTTATATTTCTGATAAAATAGACCAGAAAGACTGTCATTGCACGTATAGACCTAACGTTCCACAAAGGCTGACGTGTAAACGCCAGCTACACTTGGCTCTGTGTGTTACCCTATACATATATAATGTGCGTGTGTATGTTACCGTGTAGATATGAAGTGCATGTGTGTGACGCCGTCATGTTGAGGGATGGCGACACGTGCACATTACCCTCGACTGGCTCTTCTCGGCATAGTTAAGTGGCGTCTATTAGCTCTCGTGCAGAATGGTGTTCTGCGGGTGAGCACGCGGTCCCCGGGATCTCCTCGTGGAGGTTAGCCTTAATTAAATAATTAACTAACTAACGAGCACCGTTTCCTCGACACCTTGATCAAGATGGCGGAGGACACCCATCTGCGTGAGAGTAGCTTGTGGAAATGAACTCAACGTTCGGGTTTGTCGAGGATTCGTCAAGTGTTAAACGAGACAAACGCACCACGGCGGATATTGTTTGACGCCAGTAACATGAACGCGCCTCCAATCAAGGTTTTTTTTTTCATTGCGCGTAACTGGGGAGGTGTGGGGTGCGCGCTGGGTGGTGGTGCTGGTGGTGGGGGGGGGGTCTCTCCCAGCCACGCGCACCAGCAGCAGCGTGCTCATCCACTGCAGAGCGGAGAAAACAGCCGGTGCTACTACTACCGGCCAACAAAGAGACACACACCGGTTCCTGGTGATCCGGTCAATACATGATAAAGTGACGAACACTATAAGCGACGGAGGATTTCTACATTGGCACTGCTTCTCTGTTCGAGTCTTTTGGTAAGGATAATAATAAGACAATCTTATACCAGAAAATTCCAAATTTGATCTTTACAGATAACGTCTCATATTTTTTTCAGTTAGTTGGCCTGTGATTGTCACATTAGGTCGAATGTGGTTGTATGGTGTGTCTATCTTTTGCAAGTAGGCTTATTGCGTTTGGAAATTGAGGATTATAAAATTCGGTGAATCAATATATTTGATTTGGGTGATGGAGCATGGGATGGGCGTGGCATGTCACCTATTCTTTTCATAGAATATCTGCGCGCATCCCTACGATGCGCGTATCACTCGCCTATTCGGCCCCATTATTTATTGATAAAGCATTGTCTGTCTGTTTAAGTTTGAAGCCGTTTTAGGCCTACTACTATCGTCTCGCCATGGAGCTCGAGCACTTCGACGAGCGGGACAAGACGCAGAGGTCCGCCCGGAGGGGCTCCCGGGGCACCGGGCTCCCCAGTCCCACGCACAGCGCGCACTGCAGCCTGTACCGGACCCGCACCCTGCGCACGCTCAGCTCCGAGAAGAAGGCCAAGAAGGTCCGCTTCTACCGCAACGGGGACCGCTACTTCAACGGCATCGTTTACGCCATCTCCCAGGAGCGGTTCGGCTCGCTGGACGCCCTGCTGGCCGACCTGACCCGAGCTCTGTCCGACAACGTGAACCTGCCCCAGGGGGTGCGGACCATCTACTCATTAGACGGGACGGCGAAAGTCACCAGCATCGACCAGTTGGTGGAGGGTGAGCGCTGATCGAGGTGCCTCTCCTCGAATTACATTAGAGTCGCAAATTGTATTGGTATTGTATTGGTTAGTGCTACATCGCGTCATCCAATAGTCTATAATAACTCTATAGTCTATATCACAGCTAGATAACAACACACACACACACACGCACACACACACACACACACACACACACACACACACACACACACACACACACAGAGACAGAGGGAGAGACCGACCCTCCCTCCCTCCCTCTATACATGTCCCTCCTGTCCAGATGTTCATACATGTCTTACTTAAAGATCCGGTACAGTCCTGAGGTCCAGGTCCAAGCCTGACTCATCACATGACTGTGTGTGTGTGTGCGCCTCCCTCTCTCGCCCCCTTGTCTGCCCTGCAGGGGAGAGCTACGTGTGTGGCTCCATCGAGCCCTACAAGATGGTCGACTACACCAAGAACGTCAACCCCAACTGGTCGGTGGGCGCCAAGACCGCCGCGTCCGCCCGCTCCCCGGCGCCACTGTGCAGCAGCGGCGGCGCCAAGCTGGGGCCGGCCCCCGAGAGCCGGGACTTCATCCGACCCAAGCTGGTGACCATCGTCCGCAGCGGCGTGAAGCCGCGCAAGGCGGTCCGCATCCTGCTGAACAAGAAGACGGCCCACTCCTTCGACCAGGTGATGAGCGACATCACCGACGCCATCAAGCTGGACTCGGGCATCGTCAAGCGGCTGTACACCGTCCACGGGAAAGTGGTAGGTTGGTTTGACTCCTCCTCCTCCTGGCGCCTCATGTTTGCGTGTCCATCGACCTGGATGGGCTTGAGTCCCACCTGTGGGCTTGCGCACAAAGCACTCCGATTGGGGAATTTCAGTTCTCATGTTTGTGCCGCAGCCCGGAATAGGATTGGGAATGATTTCGACGGAGCTAACGCACAGAGCGCTAACGTAGCGAGGCTGTGTGGACTGACTCCGTCTCGATCTGGCCGTGTGCTGTGTTATGTGTTATTCCCTCTCTTCTTCATCAACCCACTGTCCTGTCTCTCTTCACCCTCCTGTACATAAAGGCGACAATGTGCGTCAAATGGGGCCACTGTTTCACCACCAGGTATGATGGTGTTCAGCCATTACAAACCATTTCTAAATGTATCCACTAGTGACATCACATGGGTGCGAGTGTCCACCCATATGTTAAAAGATCATTCTACCCAGTGGACTGTACCAGCTGGGTGGCTGAGGTATCCATCATGCATCCATCCGCATGAATGCATAGGGGTCCTTTGAGAAGGATGAGAGGGTGAAATGAGAAGGTTCCTGGGGGCCCTAAGGATGCTGTGGGTTTGATGCTGAACATTGTCCCCCTCAGTGGTGTATGCATCTCTTTGCTGTGGTCACACGGGTTTCCTACACATCACGATACCCATGGTGTTGAAAGGGCCCTGGCTGCCACTGCTCGGTGCTGCTGGAGGTGAACATAATGCATGCAAACTATACTATATTTGTACACTAGTGTTGTGTGCTACACTCGTAGTATTGGGGTCTTGTGTGTCAGTTTGTGGTCATAGTTTTCCAAATGAGAACGGATCCTGGTGGCTTGTTCTCTCCAACCACGAGATGTAATTATATTTCAGAAGCTCTCCAGTCATAATTTAACATAATCGATTATCATTTAACCCACATTTTTTTATTTGTTGAAAAAGTAACCCAATAGCTTTGGTTGTTTTCTTTTCTTTTTTTCATTTTAGCCGGGAAGATTTTGAGTTAAGTTATGCTCCTCAATTCACTGTATCCTTATTCACTGTGTAAACAAATTGTGGTTGGACATTCCATATATAACATCAGCCCCTCTGACTGATCTGGAAAAGGATGTGTCCTCTGTTATGCAGCATCATCATCATCTCGCTCGGTTCATCCAATTTATTGATTTTACCCCTGAGCGCTTTCCTAAAACCTACTTCCACTGGCTCTGTCCACCGTGCACCCACTGCCCGCCATGCGTCTACTGTCAATCTTTAACCCATCTCCCTCCATTTTATTTTAGGGTAAAATCCCCATAGGTAAAATGCCCCACTCCACTTACCTTAATGACATCATTCCTCACTCTTTAGATTGCATACCATGTTGAGAAGTGAAGCTGTGACCCCCCCCCCCCCCCCCCCTCCCAAAAAAAAAAAAAAAAAAAATTGAGTGTCACAGAAAAGAGAGACTTGGGTAAGTGCTGGCTGTTCTCAAGAGATCTGGGAGCGATCCAGTTTTATTATCAGAAAGCCCCTGAGGAACGTGTGGAGAATGTAGGGTGAAATGAAGGGTGTGTGTGTGTGTGTGTGTGTGTGTGTGTGTGTGTGTGTGTGTGTGTGTGTGTGTGTGTGTGTGTGTGTGTGTGTGTGTGTGTGTGTGTGTGTGTGTGTGTGTGTGTGTGTGTGTGTGTGTGTGTGTGTGTGTGTGTGTGTGTGTGTGTGTGTGGGAAGTTTGTCAATGAAGAAAATGACAACCAGAGAGGGCCTATTTATCAGGGTACGCATTTTCACATTCAGGTTGGCATTTTTGTGTAGGCTCTGGCTGGTTTCCATGGTGACGGGGGAGGGTCCTGCTGTCCGGTGGTGGTTGCTAGGGAACAGGCTCTGCGGCAGAGCGATGCGGTGGTAGTAGGGTGTGTGTGTGTGTGTGTGTGTAAGGTGCATGTGTAGTGAGAGCTGCAGGAGTATATGTGTGTCTTTCCCTGATTCCACGTGGAGACCAGGACTACATTAATGGATGCTGGGTCACAGAAATAGTAATTCACCTGGTGCTTGATTGATGGGAAATGTAGTTTGTAAAGCATCGAGTGGAATAAGATTGGGTTTGTCTAAAAACAACCTCATTTAAGTGTGTGTGTGTGTGTGTGTGTGTGTGTGTGTGTGTGTGTGTGTGTGTGTGTGTGTGTGTGTGTGTGTGTGTGTGTGTGTGTGTGTGTGTGTGTGTGTGTGTGTGTGTGTGTGTGTGTGTGTGTGTGTGTGTGGTCGGTCTTTACAACAATTGCAGCTGAACAAATAAAAACCCAAGCAGCTGGCCCAATAAAAACACAAACAAATAAACTGGAGACCTCTTACGTTTCAAAATGTCCTCAATGGATATAAAATCACAGTTTAGAAGCATATCCTGCTATCTCTAAAACGTTAAAGGTAAATAATGTAAGAAAATAAGATGGATGAGGTAAGAACATTGACCATCAATGAAATCACTCCTGTGGGGAATGTGTCCATATCATAAGTGACCTCACTCGTGTGGGGAATGGGCTGGTGGCATCATTCGAGTGGGGAATGCATTCATATTCAAAGTCAAAGTTACCTCATATTGTGAGTCATCTTGCTAGTGTGTTGGTGAATGGGTTAACAATGTGGTGGTGGAGTCAATTGTTTGTTTTATTAAGAGACCAACTTGACCTGTCTACTCAGAAGCCTGCTGCTGAAACAATATTGATCAATATGCTTACGAGAGCGTTCATGTGAAGCATCAATGGCATAGTTGAGAGGGTTTTTTAATTTCTTGTTTGAGCCTCTCGTGTTGAAGGAAAACCACTACCTCGGAAGTAGATGTCCCGCTCTGCCGGAGCAGACCCAGTCTCCATGGGCCTTATTCACTGAGCGGCCATCTTGGTTCTAAAAGCCAGCTGGATGATGGAACTGAAATGCAGAATTCCACATTCAGTTCGATCACTGCTAGTGTTGGAAGATGAACCAAGATGGCGGCTAGGTGAATATGGCCCATAAAGAGGTTCATCTTGGCCAGGAGCCTTCCTCTCCGGAAGGAGATGTATTAATGTCATACTGTATTGATTGGACACCCACTAGAGTACTTGAGTAGAGTATCTGTCTGCCCTACTGTTCTATGGTAGTTCATGAAGTACTGTTTATATTATCATAACCTGCAGGTTATATTTGCATAACGTAGCGTTTTTTTATATCTAGGGAAACATTGAGCCTTGTGAGGCATACGTGACTCCATATTGGCTTCTAATAATATCTAATGAACCCAGGCGATAACTAAATCTGTACATTAGAGACCACATTTCAAGCCAATCAAAAAATTTTAGGCAACTCCAAGAAATTCTGCCACACACGCACATATACCAGCAGCTGTCGGTACCAGTTGGATGTCTTGCTCAACAGGAGGGGAGTGAACCAGCAACCTTGCAGTTTCTACACCACCTGCGCTCTCCTGAGCTATTGTTGCCTGCATGGATTTCTTCTTGTGACATTGATGTCATTGAAAGTGGCAGATCTAAGTCAGACACCTGCACTCTCACCACGTCTCCCTGTGTCTCTACATCACTGATAGACAGAGCAGACATTTTAATTTCACTAAAAACAAAATTGATATCAAAGAGGATAGATTGCTGAAAATCATATTTAAGTGTCTTATCCATACCCATAGACCAATAACGTACCAATAATAAATTATTTCTATAAATGCCACCACAGAAGGCGAGTGGTTGCTAGGGATGACTAAGATGGGATCTTCTCTATCTTCTACTGTGTGTACATGTGTAGAGTCAAAATTAAAGATGTTATGACATGATCATATGTAACATCATATGTTTACATTTAATGTTTTAGCCAAAGAGTATGAAAGTAGTGGGGGTAAATAATTGCAATCGGAATCGAGGGTGGATAATATGGCACAGTCGGAGGTGATTATCGCGTGGCCGGCTGTGTCTGTATGTTGTCTGGAGTCAAGCTCCTGCACCACACATGCAAAGCCATGTGATCGCCATGGATACTGCTGTGGCGTGTGCTGTGGTCCAGCGGTTACTGTCCGTAACCGTGGTGACGGCGTGACCCGGTGGTGTTGATCAGGGCTGGATCAATACTGTCCCCTCCCCCCTGCAGGGACGCTGGAACCATGGGGGTAATATATGCTGTGTGTCTGTTGTACATATCTCTGCAGGCTGCAGAGCTGGAAAAGCCGACAAGATGGCTTCCCTTTTATCATGAACGTTTACTTGCACTGCAAACCATGCCAGGAGAAGGGGATGTATGTTACACTCCTCAAGTAATTTAGCCTTCATCCAAAGTGACTTGCTCATGAGGCTGAGGGCAACTGAAGCAAACAATGAAAGTAGCTGCAAGTGAAAGTGCCAGTGGCCTAGTTTAAATAAGCAGCCGGACAGAGAAGAGTAGCACTAGGAATCAGAAGGGGGTGTGTGGAGGGTTCTGTTAGGAGAAATAATTCCAGGGAGCTTTTGACAGCCTGAATCCTACTCTGATCTGTGTGGATCTGCTGATGCATCACAAATTTGTGCTGCATCATAATTTCTACTTATGTCTGGTCACCATGGCAACGCATGTTTGCGCTTGCCCCTCCCCTGGTGTGTGTGTGTGTGTGTGTGTGTGTGTGTGTGTGTGTGTGTGTGTGTGTGTGTGTGTGTGTGTGTGTGTGTGTGTGTGTGTGTGTGTGTGTGTGTGTGTGTGTGTGTGTGTGTGTGTGTGTGAACCCCCACCCAGACACGCAGTGCTCCATTATTCTTTTATTGTATTTGTACGAGAGTTTTTAAAATGACTCCAGACTGAGCTAAATGTGTAATTGAATATTTGATTTGCTGTATTAAAATGTAGTCGGGTATGGTATTTTATGGTTTGTCGTTTTTAAAATGTGCCCCGCATATATCAAAATAAGAATGTCTGTGCAAAACTGTTCAGCAACTAATGCAGGGATATGGAGAAAGTGATGGCGCGTTTAAAATGCCTCTGGCCATTAGGATACCAATAGCTTAGCGTACGTCAACAAAGTGCCTGTAGGCCTACTCCCCAAACACATGAGGGGAATGTGAGCTCATCTCCTCTGGCAGAGCGAAGCGCTTCAATTAAATCAGTTTGAGAAGGTCAGGGAACCTTTCGCTTTATTTATTAATGAAGTATCAGAACGAGACATGCTCCGAGGCCTTTAGTGAATAGCTACCACCTTGTTTCTGAATTTTTACTTTATATTTGGAAAAAACTCCGTCGTTTTTGTTTCATGGGGAATGCATCGCTAGATATTGGTAGCATATGATGATTGTACAAACCGTGTTATTATTTCGGTCTACATCAGGATCTTAGATAAACAGCACCGCCCCCCCTGTGGCCAATATTGTCATCACCATACTCTCGATTTTGTGTGGCTGCACTCACTGTGGCTGGGCTGACTACAAACTCTTAAAGGAGCCACTGCAAATTCAACTGTGGTTTGACCAGGTTTTCAAATGCAACCAAATGCCCTAACGGACTGACACTGGAATTTAAGTTTGTTCTGCTTCTAAGTTGCCTAATGGCTTTATCTACTCATTCCAGATACTACAGTTTTGATTGCATACTTTTTCTCAATTTTTCTCATCCTCACAGAATCTGTTAATTTAACCAAACTTGAATCTATGATCATATTACAGGGGCGTAGGTATGACAAACCATCTCCATGCTTCCTGTTTATTGACATTATTTCTGTAGTAATTTAATTTCAGAATTGACTGTGTAGTAATTTAGCAGATGCTTTTATCCAAAATGACTTGCAGTGGATTTGAGATCCATGCCATTGCTTTGGATAAAAGCCTCTCTTAAATAAATAAAAACAGTACATCATTTAAGATGAGACGATCAACTAAATAAAATGGCAACCCAAGATGTCTTATCTTTGGGAGACTTGAAGTAAACAGGAGCTCTGGTATGTGGGTCTCCCTCTGTCCTCCAGGTGAGCTGTCTCCAGGATTTCTTCGGAGATGAAGATATCTTCATCGCCTGCGGACCGGAGAAGTTTCGGTACCAGGATGACCTCCTGCTGGAGCACAGCGGTGCGTGGCAATAGGGAAACGCACTCACCCCAGTGGTCCCCCAGCCGGGGGTGACCCCAATAGTCCCCAGCCGAGGGGTCATCTGATATGCATGAGGGAGATTATGGGAGATTATGAAATTTGTATATGTGTATATATGTATATATTTGATGATTTGCCAAGTATTTCAAATAATAATTAAAAATGTCTGAAAGAAGTCATGAAGGTACTTTATATACAAACAGACTCGTAGCCATAAGCCATTGTCGCGCAGAACAATGTAAGACAATGTAACACACAACATCTTACAGACTGTGTGGCATACGTCCTCTGGGACACTACGGGTAGATGCTGGTGGGATTCGGTGTCGCTCACGGCTTCTATTTTAAACCTTTTCTGTTGCAGAGTGCACGGTGGCCAAGTCCTCCTCGTACGGGCGGATCTCTCCCCTGCAGGGCCGATGCTCGCCCAGAGGTGGGGTCACATCCCTTCGAAGCAGATCCCCCTCCTCCATCAGCTCAGGTGTGTGTGTGTGTGTGTGTGTGTGTGTGTGTGTGTGCGTGTGCGTGTGAGGGCTAGACTGAATCATTCCATTCATTCTATTTATTTGTGTTGATTAAAAAATGGTCAATACTCCTTCATCCAAGATTAGCGCCAGACTATGATTGTCTCAATGCCCCCTCAGCCAATGGGACGGCCGGAAGCCAGCTGTCAACGCCGCGATCGGGGAAGTCCCCCAGCCCGTCTCCGACAAGTCCCGCCAGCCTACGGCGACGACGGGTACCACGCACGCGTACACCCCAAACACGTCACTCCACACGTGTGTTAAAGGGCCCCTGTTTGTATACCCAGCATGCACCTGGGTGGAAACTCCCACCTGTGGTGTCACTGTGATGAAGATGTGATGTGATATGAGGATGAGGGTCGATTTTGATGTGCTTTGTAATTGCTCATCAATTGATGACCCCTGGTGGTATGATAGGGGCCCTCTTTAAAATGTGTTGGTCAACACATTTGTTTGTTGTATGTTCATGTATTTAACGTACGTAAAAGCAATTTTTAGGGACTTTTATTTCAGATGTAATTTATTACATCTCAGACTTATTTCAGATTCGTTCAAGTTTCATCACAGTATTATTGTATTGTTAATATATTATATGATGTATTGTTCTTAGAACGTCGTCACTTATAATAGATCTGTATGAAATCAAATGGATATATAGCATTATCACATGCATTATCACTGCATGCAACACTGTTTTTTCTGTGTGTTGTAATGACGTGTGTGTGTGTGTGTGTGACAGAGCTCTCAGCAAAGTGGCTCCTCCCTCTCTTTGGCCTCCACCAGGGTGTGTGACTCCCTGGACGACTGGGACACCGCTCCTAACGAAGGTACACACACACACACACACACACACACCTATTGTATGCACACCGCCCTGGGAGTCTTAACTCTGGGAGTCTTAACTCTCTCTCTTACAGCTGATGGGGCAGATGGCTCCGCCCACATCCCTCCCGCTATGGCCGAGCGCTACAAAGTAGGCCGGTCGCTTGGGGGCGGGGCTTTCGCCGTGGTGAAGGAGTGTGTGGAGAGGTCGACAGGCCGAGATTTTGCCCTCAAGGTGGTCAACAAGGACAAGTGTATAGGGAAGGTGAGGGGCGACCGTCTGTCCATGGGTGTTATCTCTCCATGGCGCTTTCTCTCCATCTCTCTATCCCGCTCTATTACTCTCTATTGTGCTGTCTGTCGCTCTCTCTCCCTACTTCTCTCACCATCCGTCAACATTCTCTCTCTCTCTCTCTCTTTCTCTTTATCTTTCTCTGTGTGTGTTTCTCACTACGTCTCTTCAACTGTCAATGTTCGAACAACTGTTCTTGATGTAATGCTTAATAAGTCATTGTACAATGTATTATTTGAATAAATATTGTTAACATAAATCGAGTGTTGGCTAACGGTTCTACTAACAGGAACATATGGTCCAGAGTGAGCTGTCCATCCTGCGGAGGATCAAACATCCCAACATCGTTCTGCTCATCGAGGAGATAGACACCCCAAACGAACTCTACCTCGTCATGGAGCTAGTCAAGGTAGCGTAGCTTCAGGCTAGCCCCACAGCTAGCCCCACAGCAGTCCACCTATAGGCATTTATCATTCGTAACCCTTACCTGCTGCCTTAATTACATGTGTCTTAACATTTATTTTAAGTGGCTTTGGATAAAAGACTAAATGGCTAAATGATGGTTTGGTGTGCTGCTCCCATTCTGTCCACAGGGGGGAGACCTGTTTGATGCCGTCTCCTCCTCTAGTAAGTACACAGAGCGAGACGCCGCCTGCATGCTGTTCAACCTGGCCAGCGCCATCAAGTACCTCCACGGCCTCAACATCGTCCACCGAGACATCAAACCAGAGAACCTGCTGGTCAGTACAATCCATGCAGCCTGGGAACCACACCAACATGCACACTCACTGTTTTGTATTGCTCTGGCAGATGGTCAGGCCCTTTCGTTGAGACAGATTTCCAGCCGACCTGGACTGGGGTCAGGCCATTAGTTTATCTAAGATGGGGGATAGGTTTAATACAATGGCTACCTAAACAAAATGGCTGCTGCTGACGTGGAACGGTCTGTCGAAGCCATGATCGCAACAGTATTAAACATACGGGACGGTACCTTTTTATTTTGAAGATTAAACAACTGCACGTAAAGCCCTTGTTGACCAGGAAGAGTCACACGTTTCGTTACTCAGAGTGGTTGTGGGTATATCCAGTTGTGTCCAGAGGCAACGGTCTGCGCACTTTGATAACGCCTCATGGAAAATGCTTAAAATGAACTGACAAGTTCCAGACTAAAACACATTTGGGAATTGGTCTGGGGATGACAGTCCACCTATTTATATTTCTTCATATGTCATGAATTATTGAATGGGGCAGGATAGTCTAGTAGCGATAGAGCAGGATGGTCTATTGATATATCAAATATTGGCATTTGTTGTTGATTGGCATCTGTTGTTGTTTGTTAGCCGTTGCATTCGCGTATAACTAGGGAATGGAGTTTGTTAAACCCGTCTACCTGTAAACCCCCCCCCTCTCCACCACCAGGTGTATGAGCACCTGGATAGCAGCCGATCTCTAAAGCTGGGAGACTTCGGCCTGGCTACCATGGTGACCGGCCCGCTGTACGCCGTCTGCGGCACTCCCACCTACGTAGCGCCGGAGGTCCTCGACGAGACCGGGTAGGTTCTGGTGTTGTCACCCCTCAAACTCCACCAGGTCCCGGCCCGACACCTGCTCCTTAAAGGGCCCCCTATGGTCTGTCTGTCTGTCTGTCTGGTACCACCAGGTGTGTGGCCAGTTCGCCGTTATGAGTGGGGGAGCAATGACCGCCGTAGCTGGGCTGCGTTCCATTAGCCACGCGGCTCACGTACATATCTTTGACCGACAGTTGTTCTCTTTGATTGCCAGGGTATCCAATGAGCAACACACTAGGAGAAGCAGCATGTGCCGCATCGGGGGACACATTGGGGTATTCTACATAGGAAGGGCTTTTTAGATTGGTCACATAAAGCAAGTCTGAACGACATGATTGGCCAAGGTCATCAACAGTTGATTGACAGATAAGGTGTCTCAGATATCCAATTTCCACATTGCTTTAGCATTAACCACTCGTAACGGTTAGGGCATGAAAGTGTAGAGTGAAGGAATACTTTCGGAATGCTGGCAATTTCAAACAAAGAGCGCCCCCCATTGGTGGCATCAAACTTAATGGTGGTTTTGAGCGCCCATTTAGCCCTGGTGAAACCAAACACTGAATCACAATATCTGTGTTGTGTAGTTACGGCCTGGAGGTGGACATGTGGGCTGCTGGGGTGGTAGCGTACATCCTGCTGTGTGGCTTCCCTCCCTTCCAAGGGTATGTTGAGACTTTGAAGAAATATCTCATGCTTTTTCTGTTTGCATAAATGTTAGAGCTCTAGCACCATCTTTTGGCCAAAAATGGTACAACACACAAATGTATCCTGAACAGACAGTCATAATAGATAACTTTTATTTGTACAGCACAGTTAAAAACAAATGCAACACACATACAAGTAATGATTCATACAAATATAATTAAATAAAAATGTACGATTTTTCTTAATTTGAGATCATTGTAATTGTAATTTAAAGAAGCGGAGACAACCAGGAGCTTCTGTTTGAGCAGATTCAGAGCGGCCATCTTGAATTCCCCTCTCCCTTCTGGGATGGCGTGTCTGATGCTGCCATGGTAACGATCCCTTTAAGAACATATTAGATAACAATATAGAACGATGTATATTGTACATAACTAAACTTCAGATTGGTTTGTATTTTTATTTGTTATAATTTATTTTTTGTTGTCGTGTTTACCTTGTTAAGCCCTTAATAATGCTCAAATGAGTTAGCTGTACATTTCTGTTCCTACCTCAACGCTGTAATATTTACCTTAACTTAATTTACACTTTTGAAATTGTAACTTTATCTCTCTTAATTCCATACTAGGATTGACCCATTTGGGATGAGAACATTTTACTTCATCTAATCTTCTCCCCTCCCAGGACTTGATTGGTGGGATGCTGCAGAGAGAGCGTGCCCAGAGATTCACACCCCTGCAGGTGCTGGAACACCCCTGGGTCAAGGTGAGTCACGTTGTGTGTGTGTGTGTGTGTGTGTGTGTGTGTGTGTGTGTGTGTGTGTGTGTGTGTGTGTGTGTGTGTGTGTGTGTGTGTGTGTGTGTGTGTGTGTGTGTGTGTGTGTGTGTGTGTGTGTGTGTGTGTGTGTGTGTGTGTGTGTGTGTGTGTGTGTGTGTGTGTGTGTGTGTGTCCCTTTCAACACACATATTACGTACGTGTGTGTATTTCAGGATGAGGGCTTGCCAGAGAACGAGCAGCACCTCTCCATCGCCGGGAGGATCAGGAAACATTTCAACACCAGGACCAGAACCACAAGCACCTCGGCTGGCGTAGCCGTGATCACTGTCAGTACATAAACTCCCCCTCACAATATAGTGTGTCTGCTACTTTACTGCAACCTAGAAATAATTATGCTAAATGGTAATGGCAATACTATTAGTTCCTCAGCCACCACAGTATTAATATTGATCTTAAATGATAACAGTATATTAGTTCCTAGGCCACCACAGTGTTAATAATGATGCCAAATGATGGTATGATATACTTTGATGAAATGGTTGAGCTAAAGGACAGCATGTGTGTATTTCTGTCCTCCTCTGCCCCGCCCACCAGAGCACCCCATTGGATAAGGAGAAGCAGGGCATACGGCGGAGACGTGGGTCTCAGGACGCGAGGCGGGCGGGGCCGCGGGGACCGTCCAACCAGCTGCCGCGTGCCGAGCCAGAGGACCACCCTCCCTGCTCCACGGACGCCGTCCACACCACCGCCTCCCTCTTCTAGAACTCCCCCCCCCCCCCCCCGCTTCCACCTTCTAGAATGCAATGGTACCCACTCCATATCCTCCTTCTAGACCCCACCCAACCACCACCTCCTACAACCTTTACTCCCCCCCTCAGCAAGACCCATCCACCCTTCCTTGAACACTTACGCTCCACCTTTCTAGCGTTCCCCCACCTCCCAACTTCTAGCACCCTTCCGAAACCCTTGGTACCCCAGCCTCCTTCTTCCAGAACCAACAGTATCCGCCCTCTCCTGGACAGACTCCCGGCTGACCTTGGACACATTATATATTTAAGTGTTGACGGACAAACGCTGGGCTGTGGTGACGTAATGGATGCTAGCAGGGCTAACGGGTCACCATCTCGCCTACACCTGCTGTGCTGGAGTGTTTTGTTGCCATGGTCGCAAAGCTGTCCTCGCCTGTTGTTGAATGTTTACTCTGCGGTGAATCGAAGGGGGTCAGTGTAAGCGTGACATATTTCTGAGCTGTATTTCTTTCTTTTTTCTTTTTACAAAGCATGCAGTGGTCCAACGTAGTGCACCACTGCCCCCCAGTGGTGGAAACCAAGAAAGCGCATGTTGAAGAGTCAAGCCGTGACTAATTTTATTGTCAAAGTAACTCTAAGTAAGTAGTAATTCTACTTGTAACAAAGTAAGTAATTCTCTTGTTAACAAACTCCAGTTTCTACAGTAAGCATTACAAAGATGGCACTTAACTTCCAATCTAACTTCCCTCTGGTTTGGCTGTCAAGTGGATCGAGCCCATGTCTAGTTTTAAGCGAGAGTGGTACATGATGGCAGGGTTCCAGATGAATGGTGTTAGTGTGTAGTTGACAGGGCTGCATGTCTAAAGGCCTTCCTTATCTTTACGTTGACTCTATCTTGGCACAAGAGGACTTAAGTGCAATTAGGTGCATTACCCATTAAGCACAGTGTTAAAAGCCTGTCGTCAACTTTGCTCTCAAATAGTTGTGGCACTAAATGTGAAAGCAAACACATCAAACTGCTGGAAAAGCACCCGGCTCATATTTTGAGCCGATCAGGAACATCGATACGTGTGGTTTGGTGTGTGCATTAACATAGTTTGGTTTCTTTTGTAGTGAAAGGGCAGATCCAGTAAGAGCTGAGGACTTCTTGAACAAAGGAACTATTTAAATATGGTGTTGGACACAACCAAGTGCTTCCAGTACTAAATCTGATTGTATCATCCAACATGGGACTGAAATATCTTCCTAGGGTGTGAATGTGTGTCATTGTGAAAAAAAGCCCATTAGTCTGAATATTCATGGACGTGAATGTCGGAATCCCGGCCATAATTTGCATGTGTGATTATGGGATGTCCAAAGAGACTTTAAGAAGCTATTTGATGATTGTTATATTTATGTTGGTAGAAAGTGGCATTTTATTAACATGCTCTTGCCATAGAAGATTGGTGCTGATGCCACTGGGCATCCCATGGACCAGCTTCGTATCAAGTGTCAGCGACCCTGATTCACTGAAGACCGTAGTCTTGAGTACGATGGGAGTTTGTGATTGGCCAAGAATTAAATGAAGAGCTGGAGAAAAGGAAAGGGATAGTTTTGTTTGATCTGTTTACAGATCATACAAAACTAAAAATAAATGTGTTTTGGACCCTCACCTATGGATTCTGCTTTAGTCCATAACTTAGACCTCACACTGCTAGCCACGGGCCATGCACTCCTCTGTCTCTGTGGACTCTGACATCCAGATCACTGACTATGTCTGGCTCCCTACAAGGATTCCTGTTTCCACAGACAAAAAACCCACAGGGTTAGAAAATACTTCAACTTGGCTGTGAGGCAGCATCAGTATCTCGACTATGACTGTTGTATTTATTTCAGTTAGGCCTACAATATGAATAATCCATAGCATGAAGGCAGTACTTTAATGTTCTGTCTGCTATGGTTTTGAGGAAGAGTTTAAGTCTTAAAACAATTTAAACACAAGTGAAACACAAATCTTTTGAACTACGATTGTTTTGGTCTGTGTTGGGAGCTACTCTGATGACTAAGTGGGCTAGGAGCTAAGCTATTTGAATGTCAGACAAGCCTCATGATTTGTCTGTATCATATTGGTAACTCCTGTTATGCGTTGTTCAGTTTGTCCTGCATATAAAAGATGTTTAGATAGCAGTATCACATTGTATTCAAACATAATTCAGTTATTGTACACAAACACAAATTGTCAAACCTTACAATAAAAATAAAATGACCGAATTTGAGTCTTGTGGAATTTGTTTCACAAAATATTTTTTTACATAATAGAAAATGGAGGGTTGGTTTGAATGTAATCTGCTCAGACTATGTGAAAAGTGAAGGTGATCTGCGAAGGGCTGCTTGTTTGAGCAAATTAATTGGCCTACTATACCATTCAGGTTGACTAGCAGTGCTGACATCATTGGCTATGTTCATAGTTTGGCTAGCTGGTCATCACAGAGGTTGTTAGCTGGACATCATTGTGAATAGCTAGCTGGACAGAATAGGTTGCTTGCTATGAGATAATAGGATTAGGCTACAGTTACCAGACGTCCCTGTTTTCAGTGAGCTGTCCCCGGCTACTGCTGTCCCCGGAAATGTCCCCGGTTTTCACTGTCACTGAAAGATCCGAAATTGAAATAAAGGAAAAAATGAACAAACGAAAATGTTGACCAAAAGACATGTAGTTGTGCACGGTAGCCTACTGCTCGCACAGCCACAAGCCAGCCAGAACAAGCCCCGATCAGAGTAGCATGCCCCTCTAGAATGCCAGCTGCGCGGTAGAACTATCTTCTTCCCTTCGCGAGAGGCTACAGGTAGCCTACCTACGCGGTACTTTCGTGGCATTCGTGCATCTATTAAGCCAGCTATGGTGTAAACACAGCAGGAATATCATTGATTGAATACGATTGGTGAACCAAAGGTGTTCTCTTAAGTGTTACTGTTTATCATTATCACTCTTTGGTGGGTCACACCCACTTGTACATGGAATTTACAGTGTCTAAAGATAAATCAGTGTATGGCATGACACATGTCCCAACCTCATTAATGTGCTGCCCATGTATAATACATTGGGTTAGGTAAATAAGGTGTAAGGTATGTTGGCCTTCATTTGTTATGTATATATTTTTTTAAATAATTAACATATTTCAAGTTAGGGACCATTCACAATAAGACATTAATATTGTACAACAATATATGGCAGGTAAGCTGCTTGCTACTTCCCACCCACATTTAGGGAAACCTCGTTCAAACCCCTTAAAACTATATACACTGTATTTTCTAAAACCATATAACCTGAAGTTGTCATTCAACTTGACATTTTCACTTGACTTGGCATTTTCCATTTTAAAGTCTTCCCCAAATCTTGTGAAAATCATATGGTGTAAGGAGGCCTTAGTTTGGGTGAAGTGACTGATACATGTTTTTTTACAGCTGATTTTAAGGATGTCCTTGATCTCAGCTTTAATTTACTACTTCAATCAGAGAAAAAAAACAGAATTATTAATCAATTCCTTTGCAATTTTGGATAAATAGAGCGAGAGAAACTGCTTTGTGAATGGAAAGGGCAGTGTCCCCGTTTTAGTTTTTATTTGACAAAAACACGACATGTTTGGAGGTTTTTAAACCGCTGAACCGAAAATATCCTTAGATTTTGTCTCAGAAATCTGGTCACCTTAGATTAGGCATAGTGTTATCATTTACTGCACATAGTTAAATCAAAGTTCTTGGATTTGCTGATTTAGATTGATTCAACCAATCATTAGTATTTGGACCGGACAGGTTTTCATAACCTAACTTTACTACATCTTTGTACAGTATACACCCCCCCCCCCCCCTCCCACGATCAGGCTCTGTGCCTGTCTGCTGCCAGTGTGGAGAGGGCACTCTCCACTATCAACCCCCGCAAAGCAACCGGCCCAGACAACATTCCAAGCCGTGTGATGAGGGATTAAGGATATCTTTCTTCATGGATATCTTTAACACTTCTCTGAGTCAAGCTGCTGTTCCATCACATTTCAAGACCTCCATCATCATACCTGTGCCAAAGAAACGTGCTCCATCCTGCTTCAATGACTATCACCTTGTTGCACTGACCACCATCATCATGAAGTGCTTTGTCAACAACAGCTAGTCATGTCTCACATCAAGTCCATCCAAAAAGCAGACTCACATGTGAGACTGCTTTTCATAGACTTTAGTTCAGCTTTCAATACCATAATCCCACAACAACTCATCTGTAAACTGGACCAGCTGGGGCTCATCACCTCCCTTTGCAACTGGATGCTGAACTTCGAGTGAGAGGCCACAAGCAGTGTCCTCTCACAGGGAGGTCAATCCTTTGATAACTTTTATTTATCAAATGCCAGACAGTCATGAAGTACATACAAAGCAATATTATTTCTTTTTTCTTTTTTAACATTCAATGAACTTAAATGAACAACCCCCCCACTCTCGCGAAAAATAAAATAAGATAACATTAATAATAAATAAATAAAATAATAATATTAGATAAATAAAATAAATTACAATAAGTTAATAAGTTAATAAGATAGATAACTATAAAAATAGGATAATAATACATAAATAATTGAATAAGGACATGTATAAATATATAAAATAAAAGGATTTCAGAAACAAGGAAAGAAAGAAGATATAGCCATATACAAAAAAAGACATATCACATATACACAAAATTATTAAATTAAAATACAAAAATAAGTGCTAGTGCTGAACATTATAAAGTAGATCTTAGAGGTAATGGTTGCTTGCTCCTCAGTCATCAAAGCAAATTTGGTATGCTGGATTGTCTTGGAGGTCAGGCCGCCATGCACCGGCACAAGTAGGCAGGTTTGTACATGGCCATGAAATGGGTTTTTATAGAGAAACTTCCCGAGCTGGTAGCTCATCTAAATATTTAAGTAATGGTCTCCAATGAGTATAAAACCAGTCAGAAGAACCTCTAAGGAGAACTTTATCTTCTCCAACTCCAAAAGACCTAAAATGTAATGGAACCAGACTTTAGTTGATGGTGGTTGAGGTGATTTCCATAGCAACAGGATTCTTTTACAGGCAATAAGAGAGGCAAAGGCAATAATGTTGTTTTGGATACTTGTGGTGCGAAGGCTGTCTGGAGATTTGCCAATAATAGCAATATGTGGAGTTGGAGTTATGCTTATGTAGGCCTATCTGAAACTGTACATTTTTGCCAGAATTCAGAGTCTGAGAACATCTACTGCATTTGTCATCAAATTTGTCTGGATAAAGCTTTGATAGTCTTTCTTTACTATGGTGTAGTCTGTGAAAAAAAATTAAATTGTATTAGTGAGAGTCTGGCACAACTGGATGACGAGTTAACGGCCCCTATAGCTCCCTCCCAGTAGGTCTCAGAGAAGCTCAGATGGAGTTCTGACTCCCAACTCGTCTTAATCTTATGTAGAATGGATTCACTGGTTGGACATAGTGGGTTATAAAAATAGGAGATATGGCTCTTTGACAGGGTCTTAGCTTTAAGAGCCAAGTCCATTCCGTTGGGAGTCGGTAGGAGGTCAACCTTTTGACCAAGTGGTGCAGACACAACAACCTCCTGCTGAATGTCAGCAAAAGCAAGAAGATTGTGGTTGACTTAAACAGGCATTTAGCAGAAGCTATTGTCCAAAGCGACTTACAATCAGTACATTTGTGGGATTCGACATGTGGACAGTTGGAGGAGGGGGATCAAGGGGATCGAACCGCCGACCCTACGGTTAGTGGACGACCCGCTCTGTCCACCCGCTCTACCCACTGAGCTACTGCCACCACTGCCGACCTCCGGAGAGGCCACACTGAACATTCACCACTAACCATCGATGATGCTGCTGTGGAGGGAGTGAGCAGCACCAACATCACTCCTGGGGGTTGACTGCGCCAACACTGCATCGTTGGCGAAGAAAGCCCAGCGGCGCCTCTACTTCCTCTGCAAGCTTAAGCGACCAAAGGCTCCCATACCCATTCTGAAAACGTTCTACCGGGGCACCATTGAAAGCATCCTGTCCACTGTGTGGGGCGGTAGCTGCACTGAACACAGCAGGAAAACACTGCAACGCATAGTGAACACAGCTGGTAAGATCATTGGTGGGTGACCCACTCCCTTCCTTGAAGGACACATACATCACCCACCTCACCAGGAAAGCGACCACGATTGTGAGCAACACCAGCCTCCCCGCACACAGTCTGTTCAGCCTCCTGCCTTCCGGTAGAACAGGAGGGTACAGGAGCCTCGTGGCCGCACCACCAGAATCACTAAAAGCTTCATACACTAAGCTGTCAGGAAGTTAAATAGTAATAGTATTTGACGATAAAGCTACTTTCACTTTTGACTTTGAGTATGTCTATACTCAAAAAATGTACATTTGTTCATGTGTTGGTCCATACAGCCTGTAAAGCTGAATACAAATGAAGCCAATCCCAACTACATATTCTCCCAGAAAAGTTATCGAGTTCTGACATGTGCATGTTACTGCTGTACCACACATGGATACCAGATGGCAGTGTACCACATTCTTAAATACTTGGTTCTAACCTAAATGGGATACCAGTCTACCTGATATAGAAAGGTATTGACCTTCTCTATCCTATTTCCTCAACTAACCTAACCCTAAGAAGAAACCCTAAACCTAGAGTGAACCCTAACAAAAAAAACTAACCTTAACCCTAAAAGCTAAAAGTGGAAACCCTAATCCCAATCAGAATACCCTAACCCTCATCAGAAACCATGGCCCTAACCAGAAACCCTGACACTAGCAAGAAACCCCTAAACGAGTTAATATCACTATGAAGTGCCTTTGGTGTCTTCATCAGACTCACTCATTTATCATGAAAATGTAGCAGAATAATGAAAGTCTGAGGTCTTATTATAAGTGGCCAAACATTTGCACACATATCAGTACAATTGTTTCTGAGGCAGGGATTAATGCTAGCTCGTTTAGGGTATACAGCAGACAAGAGGCGTGGTGTCGGTCAGGACACAGGAATGATGACAGGATATGATGTCTTTGCCAGCAGGTCTGATCACTGCGCTGATTTATTGTACACTCAGTGTTGTCACAGTTCTGGAAATAATAATAAAAATAAATCACAATCCCCATAATAACAAATGTGCTGCTCACATAATAATAAATGTGTTTACACAAGCAGAAAAATATACATGCCTTTCCTTTACATGTACAACAGTAATGGCACAACTAAACCAACAGAGTACACATTTGCCATAATATCATCTTAACTGGTCCAATACCCCCATCTACTGGCTAGACTGGGTATTAAATAAAGAATGGCACATGGCGGACATGACGGTCCCCAGCTGATTAATTAACGACATGAACTGCTTAAAGTTACTGACTGCTAGCTCACTGGACACTCAAACTACACCTAAACAGTAGCATAAACATAATATCCATTTATGTTAAATTACGGACATGTGTAACCGATCGGCGGTAAGACACACATCAAAGCTAACCAGGTGCACACTAACAAACACAATATAAGAATGTTACTTACTTCGTGCATCCACTTAACACTCGGAGTAGCACAACAAAAACACTTAAACAAAAACAGGCGAAATACACTCAAGGTCCCCACAGGTATGTCAAAGCAGGAGAAAAGGAGATAAAAAAAAAAGGTCTGTTGGCTCAGCTCTGTGCAAGTACTAACGGCTGCGGCCTTGTGGGACCTTCGGGGGCGGGGCTTGATGTCCAGCCGGTCAAGCCCCGCCTACACGGAATCACCGTGAAAGTTAAGACCACCCCTTGCCACCTTCCCTTTCGGCAAAATATCGGAATAGGAGTTGGAAAGTGATGTCGGTGAGTGAAATTACGTTGCTACAATAAATGAAAAACTTTATTCACACCTCACGGCCCTTTTGTTGGTGTATATATATATATATATATATATATATATATATATATTATTGTAAAACGTTTGTGTATTTTGGCCAGCATTCAGCATGTGTGATTAGGCGAGTTTCAGATCGTTTGCATTTGCGCATTTGTTGCAACGAGACTTGAGAAGATCAGGCGGAACTCGTCATAATCACGTCAAGTTCCCGTCTGGTCAAGGCGGACACAGGTGAACTTCTCGTCAACAACTTCCGTTCTTCGCAGCAGACGAGTTCGAGGCATTGGATCTCCCCTCATTGATGCAGGCTGAGGTGCAAATGTGATGAATTTTCTGCATGCACAATGGCTTGGCTATGCGGAGAAATGTGTAAATAAAATAAATTAAATTAAAAATGCATGATGAGTGATGAAGTGAAAGTTCACAAAATCTTCTCTTTTTAATATGCATAGTTTGAGAGAGGGCACCAGACACGCCTCTCTGAAAGGTGTAACGTCACTTCTGACGTGGATAATTTAATGTCGGTATTCCAACCAACCAGGGCAAAGTTGAGGGGAGTGTCTTATGGCCGCACTTGCTCGAGAGAACATGGCCAGAAAAGCAGGCGGAAGTTGTTTTCCTGAAAACACGCGAGTTTTGAAAGCCAGGTGAATCGTCGCATCGGAAGTTCATCAGAGGTATTTCTGACGTTTTCATCCCAGAATGCATTCTGAAGCATGGCAAACGAAGCCGCATGCCTCATCTGAAACTCGCCTATTGTCATGGTCTCTGTCTGTGTTGTCTAGTTTTTATTGGTTTGTTCTGTTTCCCCTTGTCATGGTCTGTGTCTGTGTCTTGTTTTCATTGGTTTGCTCTGTGTTTCCCCTGTGTCCTGTTTCCCTCGGTGATTGCCCCATCATGTTCACCTGTGTCTTGTTCCCTCATCTGTCTTGGGTTTGTAATTAGTCTTGGTGTATTTAAGTCCTGTCTTCTGTTCAGTCCTTGGCCGAGTCTTGTCATCGCCGTTCATGTGAGTTGTCATCCGTCTGTCTGTTCCTGTATCTATGCTAAGTTACAATTAAAAGAGCAAAAGTACTCTTGCCTGCCTCGCCTCTCTGCATTTGGGTCCAACCCCTCAGCAACTCCCTGACAGAAGACTCGGACCAAGAATGGACCCAGCAGAGAGGAATCCATACTGGGGCACCCGTTTGGCACGGGGGGGACCTCGGTCAGCCAGACGGGCCACCAAGCCTCAGAACGGGCCAGCTGAGGCCAACCCGTTCTGGGGAACCCGTCTGGCACGGGGAGGACCGCGGTCTGCGAGACGGGCCACCAAGCCCGCAGCTCCGCTGTCCAGGCAGGGCCCTGCGGCTGACACTGGAGGGGAGCTGATCATGCTGTTTGAGTGGTTCAGACGGTGGGTTGTCCTCCCTCACTACCAGGTTGAGCCGCAGCGCCCTCCTGTCCCCGCTGGGCCGCAGCGGCCTCCTGTCTCCGCCGCTGGGCCGCAGCTGTCCCCAGTTGGGGAGGTCCAGCCGACGCCCGCTCCACGCACTCTGGTGGCCGTCCGGCCGACGCCCGCTCCTCGCACGCTGGTGGCCGTCCGGCCGATGCCGCCCCCGGAGACGGCAGCCGCTCCAGAGACTCCGCCCCCGGAGACGGCAGCCGCTCCAGAGACTCCGCCCCCTGAGTCTGCAGCCGCTCCAGAGACTCCGCCCCCTGAGTCTGCAGCCGCTCCAGAGACTCCGCCCCCTGAGTCTGCAGCCGCTCTAGAGACTCCGCCCCCTGAGTCTGCAGCCGCTCCAGAGACTCCGCCCCCTGAGTCTGCAGCCGCTCCAGAGACTCCGCCCCCTGAGTCTGCAGCCGCTCCAGAGACTCCGCCCCCTGAGTCTGCAGCCGCTCCAGAGACTCCGCCCCCTGAGTCTGCAGCCGCTCCAGAGACTCCGCCCCCAGATTCTGCAGCCTCAGCCTCCCCTGAGGTCCTGGTCCCAGCGGCATTCCATGAGTCCAAGGGGTTCCGCCTTCACCGCCGGCCTCCGGAGGGCCCGCGCCACCACTGCCGGCTTCCAGAAGGGTTCTGGAAGGGTTCTGGTGCCTGACGTTCCCTGCTCCGCCCCTGGTAGCCCTCCTCCAAGCCCCCTCCTCCCACCCATCTTGGTGTAGGAGTTTAGGGACGTCAGGAGCCGTCCCTTGAGGGGGGGGTTCTGTCATGGTCTGTGTCTGTGTTGTCTAGTTTTCATTGGTTTGTTCTGTTTCCCCTTGTCATGGTCTGTGTCTGTGTCTTGTTTTCATTGGTTTGCTCTGTGTTTCCCCTGTGTCCTGTTTCCCTTGGTGATTGCCCCATCGTGTTCACCTGTGTCTTGTTCCCTCACCTGTCTTGGGTTTGTAATTAGTGCACGGGGCAAACGCACCGAGCACTGGCCCTACAGCAAAGCTGTGGAGCCATATTGTATTGTTGTATGTATTGTTATACTGTGGATTTTTTCTTATTAGTGCACGGGGCAAACGCACCGAGCACTGGCCCTACAGCAAAGCTGTGGAGCCAGTGCTCGGGGCAAAGCCCCGAGCACTATTGTTATACTGTGGATTTTTTCTTATTAGTGCACGGGGCAAACGCACCGAGCACTGGCCCTACAGCAAAGCTGTGGAGCCAGTGCTCGGGGCTTTGCCCCGAGCACTATTGTTATACTGTGGATTTTTTCTTATTAGTGCACGGGGCAAACGCACCGAGCACTGGCCCTACAGCAAAGCTGTGGAGCCAGTGCTCGGGGCGAAGCCCCGAGCACTATTGTTATCCTGTGGATTTTTTCTTATCTTTATCTTTATCTTTATCTTTATTATTCCTCTTCCTCGCGTTTTTT
Organism: Urophycis tenuis; assembly: GCA_036785325.1. NCBI lineage: Eukaryota > Metazoa > Chordata > Actinopteri > Gadiformes > Phycidae > Urophycis > Urophycis tenuis. Next base: position 8,889,022 of record JAXIVH010000011.1, read on the forward strand.
GATGCGAAACTAGTCCTACAACTTGAAGAGTTGTAGGACAAATGATATATCAAAATGTGCGTCTTCATCGGGATCGGTGTGCTATTACTTTTCTTAAAATAATATTAATTTTTCACGACGTTATTTGCAAAAAACTGTCAATATTTTCCCATAGAGAATGCATGGGAGGAGGTAAAAAAATAAAGACTTTTGGTGCTGTCTGCTGCTCCTGCATACTTTCACCTAGAGACTCCATTTAAACTTTAAACAGTAGACACAAGTCTTGGGTATTTTATGTATATTTCCATGTTTTGATAGGTCATATACTTTTTGTTCAATCACTGTTCAATGACCATGATCATTTTTGGAGAAATGATGAGATTACAATGAGTGTGTATTGCATGCCCTTATTAGGGTTACAGTGCGGCTAGAGCAGGAGAGAGCCCCAGAAAAATAAAAAATAAATCTCTTTCCACGCTGCTCCTGGCCACAGTTTACAATGTACACACGTGATTTTTTCCAACTTTGTAGACATACGTGTTCTGTCTCTCACAATGTGCTGAAAAAATCGGAGAGATTTACAGAATTCGTATTAGCAGCCTCTAAGTGCGGCCAGTCTGTGTCTGCGCCTCATTGACTCCAATACAAATATTTTCAGAGAAAAGCAGAACGGACCTCTGTTTTAAACTTGCGATTGTCTCCGAAATATTTACTCTAGAAACATTGTAGGAACACCAAATCGTTCGGGAAGTCCTTACGGCGATTATGGTCTTGCTTTTTTTCTGATAGGAGCTACCGTTTTGTCAGAATGAGCCCAAATGTGACACCAGCGCCGAGGCAGAAAATGGATCTTTTCCTCCATAGCGCGTGCTTGTGTGTGGGTGCTTGCGTCTGTGTGTGCGGGCGTGCGTGTGTGTGCGGGTATGCGCGTCGGTCCCCTGTGATATAAGAGGACTCCTATTGGTCATTTTAAATGGCGCGAATGTTCTCGGGCTGTTGTTAGGCAGACCCAACAGATACCCCTCGTTTGATTTGACGGCGGATACAAGAGGACTCCTATTGGTCATTTTCAGTTGCCTGCTTTCGGTGTTTGGCCAGGTCATATAAAAGCCCCTCCCCGATCTGCTGTTCCCCTTGATCGCATCAGAGGTAAGAAATATGCTGTCTTTACAACACATCAGTTGTACACATTAGTGAGATAAAGCTTGACTTTGTTAGTCGTCGTGTTTTGGCTATAACCACCTAAAAACACATTCAAATATGTACAGTTGTTGTCTTGAAGGGCAATCATTTGAACGGCGGGAAAATGTGCGACAATAGGGAATAGGAAATGCGCGAGATGAAAATGTAATGGCGGTCTGGTCTGATAATAAAGACGTGTAAATAAACATCTCCATTGTACAAATTTAAATCCAAAACTGTCATTTTAATTAATAACATTGAGTGACGCGGTCTCTGTATTGATCGCGCGCAGCACCTGTACACACAAAAACAGTGCTGCCCGGCTATTCAACATCACGGCCACACCGCTGCCGCCATCGCTGCTACTGCTGCTACTGCTGCTGGGAGAACTGGTGGTAGACGCGATGTCTGGACTATGCTCCCGCACAGAGCTCTAATACTTTTCATTGGATAATGTGATTCAGATAGGTGATGATCGTGTCTACCTGCATAATGTAACCGCTGTGAAACAATCAGGAAATAACGTGTTATTTCTCTGATTAATTAACCGCTTTATCGAGACCGGCGCTCGCTCTCTGTTATTGCTACTCTGTCTCTCTACCAAAGTGCTCTATCTCTCTCCGTCTCTCTCTCGTCATCGGACACAAATCAAATTAAATGTTTCTATTTTGCGGTAAAGTAAACTAGGTTAATTAATGGTTTTGTGTTTTCTTGTATTATCGGTTGAAGTTGTTGTACTTGCTTGAGGAAATCGTAAATATGAATTCTACACAGATAAATCATTTTCGATGTTGAGATTTGATAGCGGTGAGACTGTAATTTAAGATGCGATGCGATTTTGAATAGGGAATGTCTTCAATTAAACTGGTTCATTAATGGCTTAATGGTTATGTTAATGCAGTGTGGTGTATTTGAAGACTGACTCATGGCTTCTTTTTTATTTTTCTTAAAAAAAACAAAAAACATTTTAGACGTGTTCTTTAGCAATTAATTAATTCATAACTGGCCAACCAAGTATATCAGATTTAAAAATGGATCTTAGTTTGGTAAAATAATGCTGTTGTAAGAAATATTGTGCATGTTTATATGTCACTACTAGCACATTTGCTGAAGTTAGGTGCACAGCATGAAAATTAAATATGTCCAAGATGTGTTCATAATGCCTTTAGCTTGTTTCTTATTGCAGATTCTCTTTGGTCACAGTCACGGACATTTACAAAGCTCATTTTGAAGATTGATCATTGACATTGTGGTAAGTAGGTATTTCAGGTTGGGTCAGGGATAGATTTGATTTAATTAGGGTTAGGGTTTTGTTCGGGAGTTGTCTCCAGCAGGATGCCGAGGAAGGGGAAGCGTGCGCAGGCGGCAAAGCAGCGGTGGAGGAAGATCCACGAGGAGCAGGAGTCCCCCCCAGCCACCGGGTCCAGGACCATCGAGACCCAACCCCCGTGCTCCCCATCTCCAGTTAGTGTATGGTTCCATTACAACTGACACACACACACACACACACACACACACACACACACACACACACACACACACACACACACACACACACACACACAGAAACTTGTTTTGAACAACAAACTGAACTGAGACATAGCAAGACTGTCCACACTGTCTGAGGTTTAATGTCTTAATTAGGTAAATGCGTTACTATGGCTGTCATTTGTAACATCCACATGGATATTAAATCATCTACAATAATTACTTTATCTGATTTAAGAACAAAAACAATGTGTTTGACCAATCAAACCTTAGAAATTACACATGGCACTCACTGGATATGTATGAACATTGAGAATGACAGTAGCTGAGTTCATTAATAAACTAGGACAGATAATTAATTAATTAATAGACTCTATTGGCATCAATTATCAATGCTACAGTTGCTGTTGTTGCTGCTCGTTGTGCTATCCAAAAAACACTGAATTGAATTTGTCTTTTTTTGTTTTGAAGTCTCAGCCAGTGTCCCCGCTGAGACCGCCTTGGACCAAGGAAAGGCACCCCATGGGCACCCGACCTCCTGTGAACAATGTATGTTACCTTCTGCTCTGTATGCTATGTTTTTTAACTGAGTTGTGTCTACATTATCCATTATCCATACTGTCTAGAGTGTAATGTTTTTTGTCATCTGTCAACAGCTCGTTGGATCCCCCCCAACCAGATTGTCCTTGAGTTCGGGTGATGCAGCAACCCCCTGCTGTTCACTGGCTGCAAAGGTAAATTTCACTCCACCTAAATAAATTGTGGTGTTTCATTAAAGTCTTTAGTTTCACTGAATGTGTTGTAATGTGTTCTCAGAAGGCCAAGCTCAAGACACCTTCCACAACCACGCCATCCTGCACCATTACAGATGCAGGTTGCGATCCTCCCTCCCCAGCTACGGTATTTTCTTCCCTCTCAAATCCACACACAAAAGGTACAATGAACTATATCTGAAACAAACTATGGCCCATGTTATATCTCTGAAACCATTATCTTTCTACATTTCACAAATGCCATTGAGTAATTCAAATTGATTTGGTAAACTTTTTTATATGACCGTAGTCCATTATTTTTTCTTGGTATTGGTATTATCTAGGGGTGAACGATAATTATCGTGTTATAACAGAAATTATTACGTCATTCCAATAAGTCCGATATGGCGAATAGCTCTGATAACATTATAATATAATAGTATTTATAATGTAAGCGCAGCAGCGCCCCACTTCCACTGGGACACCTGAATGGCCTGCAGTGAATGCTGCGTTCAAGTGACGTTGGCATAATCAGAAAAACTCTTTCTGCCTCATGTCGGAAAACAACTTGTTACTCGGTCATAATTTTGGTACTTGCTGACTTGAATTGATATCCACAGTATTTCTACACATGTTACACATAAACAATAGAAACATGAACTTAAAAAGGCCGAAAGAATGACTAGCAAACGTGACAATGGGGAATATCCGTCACGCTGTGAATGAAGCACAGCGTGCTTATGTTTGAAAACAGACAACATGGCGTCGATTGTGTGGGACTTTTTCAAAGTTTCTGAAGAAGACGGGTAAATTGTTATTTGTAACAACTGTTAAAGGTAGCACTTGCTTAATACTTTAAACCTGGTAAGGCACCTGAAACATAGAAAGCATATGAGGACGCCCGGGCTGCAAAAGACGCTAGCAACTTAAAGCCAGCCACAAAGAAGATATTGGGACTTGCACATCAGTGTATTTGCATCAGTTCAAGGGGCCTTCATTTTTGGAAAAAATAAATATCTATTAAAAGAGTCAAAAGTGTTTTTGTACCACAACCGTTTTAGTATTGTTTAGGCTTAAAATTCCGGCCATTAGCTGGTTGCTTCGAGTGCAGTAGGCGGGTCCTCAGCCGGCTAACCACCGCAGCTCCTCCAAAATATGTAAAGTACACTCCCACTAAAATCCAAGATGGCGCAGTTCAAATGCCTTTAGTAGGATCACAAAACGGACTCCACCAAACCAATGCGTAACGTCACGGGTGCTACGTCCATTCTTTTTAAAGTGTTTCTCAGCAGAGACCTTTCTACTGCAGACATTATAACCCTAATCCTGCATTATTTATACTACTAGCACTACAATAATAATCATATGTGAAACAGAGTAATGCTAATGGTAGCAATCCTTTTATAACATAATTTCAGGTTCAAGCCAGGACAGAGCAGTGCAATGTTGAAAGAGTGAGGGCCAGTCATAGTCAGAATGACGGGAGATACAAAACATTCTCCAGAAATCACCAGTGCACCTGCATGTCCCTGACTTTCCTGGCTTACCAGAATGAGGGCAGTCAATTCAACACGACTGCCCTCGACAAAGTGATGGCACAGGGAGACTCCCTCTATGTTGGAATTAAACAGCAGCTAATTCTGGACAAAAAATTCCAAGGAAACCACCTGACAATAGAGGAAATGCCAAAACAGGTGCTGACAGACACAAATATGTACAATGTGAAAATGTCTTTTGTCAGACTAGGCCCCCTTAAAGCCCAAGCACCCAGCCCAGGAAATGAGCAGTGGGGGCAGTCCCTTGCCACACAGCTAGAGTGTCTGTCGGCAGAGGTCAGCCAAGCTTTGATCATGGTAACTCCAGAGTGCATTGCAGTTTTCCGTGACAACTCGGGGAGGTATGGAGTCTTTGATTCACACACAAGAAATGCAGCAGGCTTACCACACCACTACGGAACTGCAATCATGATGACCTTCTCTGAGCTCAGCGACCTGGCTGACCATCTGCACAAACTGTTCAAATATCGCGGAGCTCATGCCAGCTATGAGTTTGTGCCCATTTCATTTGACGCTGTCGGTTCCAGTGAACATTGTCAACAATTAGCTCACCCAACCAAAGACACCCAGTCTGAAACTCTCCGCTGCACACCCCAAGCAGAGGTTCCGACAGCTGACATCAACTTTTCCTCAGCCCCACAAGTTGTCCCACAAACAGCAAGTATCTCCAAGCTGAATACACAGCGACGACAAAAAGCCAGACGGAATGCAAGTGCCAGCAAAGACCAAAATGCACCATTGTCTTGTGAACAAAAGAGGAAAAGTAGCACTGAACATAATAGAACAAAGTATGCCAGCTGTCCAGAATTTAGAATGAAAAAAGTTCAGGCTGCGAAAACTATATATACATTAAAAAGTCGTCATCAACAACGACTGTTGTCCTTTAAACGATATTATTTGGATCCCCAAGTTCAAACTAAAAAGAAGGAACAAAACATTGTAAGATACAGGACAGATCCTGCTTTCCAAACCAAACAGAAGAAAGCCATAACTGACCGGTACAGAACAGATCCTGCTTTCCAAAGCAAACACAAGAAAGCCATAACTGACCGGTACAGAACAGATCCTGCTTTCCAAACCAAACAGAAGAAAGCCATAACTGACCGGTACAGAACAGATCCTGCTTTCCAAAGCAAACACAAGAAAGCCATAACTGACCGGTACAGAACAGATCCTGCTTTCCAAACCAAACAGAAGAAAGCCAAAACTGACCGGTACAGAACAGATCCTGCTTTCCAGAGCAAACACAAGAAAGCCATAACTGACCGGTACAGAACAGATCCTGCTTTCCAAACCAAACAGAAGAAAGCCAAAACTGACCGGTACAGAACAGATCCTGCTTTCCAGAGCAAACACAAGAAAGCCATAACTGACCGGTACAGAACAGATCCTGCTTTCCAAACTAAACAGAAGAAAGCCAAAACTGACCGGTACAGAACAGATCCAGCTTACCGGAGCAGACTGAAAATGTGCATGAAAACACATTATGCATCCAGCCAGAGCTACAGGCAAAACAAAATGCAAAGTCTTAACTTAAGATATCATAATGACCCAGAGTTTAGACGACGTTGCATTCAACGCATTAGCCAGAAAACAATAACCAAACTGGCCACTAATGCTGCCTTTTGTATTCATCACAAGATACAAAAAGCAATTAAAATTAGAAGAAAATACAGACACATTGTTACCCACCACCAGGAACCTTCCCAGCCCCTGATGGATCCTGTGATGGAAGCAGCCGTGGCGTCCTTCCGTGAAACTAATAGACATGGACCCACATATGTTTGTACAGTCTGTTACAGAACAATGTTCCCCAATCAGGTCAAGCTATGCAAAAGAGACAAATATAGCAAACACAATAAAATGGCAGTGGCATGCTTGACAGGAAACTATGTTCATTTCTGTGATGATCACTGCACTTCCCCCTGCTCTGTTCCACAAGAAAGACTTCAGGAGTGGATCTGCCACACCTGTGACAACCACCTGAGCAGAGGCAGAATGCCATCCCCTGCAGTAGCAAACAATCTAGAGTTAGCACCAATCCCCCCAGAATTGGCTATACTTAATGTGCTTGAAAGGCAGCTCATTGCTAAAATCCTGCCTTTTGCAAAAATAATCGCTCTGCCAAAAGGACAACAGAGAGCTGTACACGGAGCTGTTGTGTGTGTTCCATCAGAGATGGAAACAGTTGTAAACAGTCTCCCAAGGCCCAACACTGAAGCACAGCTACTGCAAGTAAAACTAAAAAGACGCATTAAATACAAAGGCCACCAGCACTTCTACACCGTCAACATGAAGAATGTGCTAGCTGGCCTGGCTAAACTCAAACAGCTACATTCTGAGTATAAAAATGTGTCCATTGATGACAGTGCCACTTATGACAGTGTACAAGATGAGTCAGCCGATGAAGAAGACTCACGGCACAACACTGCAGTTGCTGCGCAGCCAGAGCAGCACAGCACCCCAGAGCAGCACAGCAACACAGAGGTAAACATGGAGGAAGCAGACAATGAAAAAGAGGAGCTGAGACCTGGTTTGGCTCTGGACACATGCATGCAGCCCCCGGACATTGCACAGGAAATCCTTTCATATGGTGATGGCATTTTCAGTGTTGCACCCGCCCAAGGCAACAAACCAGTAGGTTTCTTCACCATACCAAAATTAGAAGCCATGGCCTTTCCTGTGCAGTTTCCAACAGGACAGAACACGTTGGATGAAGCCAGAAACATCAAACTGTCCCCCAGCATGTACTTTAATGCTAGGCTATTTGCTGCAGATACACGGTTTGCCAGTGACCAAAGCTACCTTTTCTTTGCGCAGTTTGTCACAGAGACACACTTGGCCACCAGCAGTATGTCTATTCAAATGCGCAAAGGAAAATCCAAAAGCAAGGATGGCCGCAGAGTTAACAACTTGATGCTGCAAGACAAAGAAGAGCTGGAGAGACTTATCATGGACAAGGATGCAACACGATTCATGCAACCACTCAGAGGCACTCCAGCTTATTGGGAGAAAACACTGAGAGATGTCCACGCAATGGTCAGGCAGATTGGCAAACCGACATTTTTCCTGACGTTTTCCGCTGCTGAGATGAGATGGCCTGAAGTCGTGGAGGTCATTAAAGCTCAGCAGGGTGAACTAGGGGACTTTTCAGAGCTCGACTGGAACGCCAAATGTGACATTCTGCGCAGCAACCCCATCACAGTTATGCGCATGTTTGAAAAAAGAGTAGACGCTCTGATGACCAGCCTCATCCTCTCACCAGCAAAGCCCATTTCTGAAGTAGAGGATTACTTTTACCGTGTGGAGTTTCAAGCCAGAGGAAGCCCACACATTCACATGCTGGTCTGGATCAAAAATGCACCCAAGTTTGAAGGCGATCTTGACAGCGATGTCGCCAAATTCATTGACCAGCACATATCGTGCAAGATGCCTGACCCCGAGAGAGACCCAGAGCTTAACAAAATTGTATCTGAGGTTCAGGTGCACAGCAGGAAACATTCAAAATCATGCAAAAAAGGTAATGTTTCCTGCAGATTTGGCTTCCCTAAACTGCCCATGAAAAAAACAATAATCACAAGGCCACCCACTGTAGACGGCAAATCAGATAAAAACCCAGATCCAGCTGCACAATTAAAGGCACAGAAGAGACAGCTATCAAAAATGCAAAAGGAAGCCAAATCAAAGCTTCAGCCACTAAGAGAGTTGCTCATGCAACCAGACACCTCGTTCAGCAGCTTCTCAGACATGCTCCGCCAATGCAAGATGACAGAACAAGAGTACCTGGAACACGTCATCAATCTGACAAGCCGCAATGTAGTGATGCTGAAGCGTGATCCAAATGAATGTTGGATAAACCCCTACAATCCGGACCTGCTACGAGCCTGGAACGCCAACATGGACATTCAGTATGTTGTCGATGACTTCAGCTGCATAATGTACATGATGTCCTATGTTTCCAAGCCAGAGCACGAGATGACCGAATTCCTCAACTCGGTCATTAAAAACGTCAAAAAATCCAAGGTCAATGAGCGTGATGAGATGAAGCAGATCATGCAGGCCTACGCAAAGCACAGAGAGGTCAGCGCTCAAGAAGCTGCAGCTCGCACTTGCAGCTTACCCTTGAAAAAGTGCTCCCGTTCCGTTGTGTTCCTTCAGACTGATGAGGACGGTCTGAAAATGAGTCACCCCATCAACAGGCTCAAAAACATGGAACCAGGTTCTGAGGAGGTGTGGATGTCAGGAGTGCCTGAAAAGTACTTGGCCCGACCTGTCGGACAACCATTCGAATGTATGTGTCTGGCTGAGTTTGCATCAGAGTACAGGGTAGTGTATGGCCAGCAAGTTGAAGGCAAAAGTGCCATTCCTCTCCAAAATGAGAAAGGGTTCATTCAGAAGAGAACTGTAGGCAAACCAGCCATCATCAGATTTGCTCGCTTCTCGGAAAAGAAAACCCCAGAGAAATTTTACAGGCGGCTTCTAAAGCTTTATCTCCCACACAGATCTGATGATGAGCTGACTGATAAACAATGCCCCACTTATGAACAATTTTACAAATGTGCTAAAAGGGGTGTGGGGGACGTCAGACGTATCGTAGACGCCAACAAGAAACGATACGAAAGTGGAGGCAAAAACATTGACGCAGCACTCCAACAGTTTCAGCAGTGTGGTCCAGTTCTTAATGCTTGGAACACCTTTGCACCCGAGGTGGAACTGGACCGCTTGGAGTGTCTTGCTGAGCGCGAACCCTTGGAGACGGAGCATGAAGAGAACGAAGACATCCCCGACTATCAAGTCAACAACGATGGAAGGGGCTTCATGCAGATGATAGATGCACCAGAGTTGAGTCCAGACTACATGAGAAAGATGTATCAGAGTCTGAACGAGACACAGGCATCCATATTCTACACTGTGCGTGAGTGGTGCTTCAAATGTGTCTGGGGCCACGATCCAGACCCATTTTATTATTTCATGACGGGAGGAGCTGGCTGTGGCAAATCCCATGTCATCAAGTGCATGCATCAGGAGGCAACAAGGATTCTGCGTGAGCTCCCCAGATTCCGGGACAAAGCCGACATGTCCCAGCCTGCAGTGCTGCTGACTGCATTCACTGGCACAGCAGCCTTCAACATCTCAGGCAAAACATTGCACTCCATCCTGAAGCTTCCAAGGTCCTTGAAGCCACCATATCAGGGCCTTGGAAATGCACTAGACGAAGTCAGAGCGGCACTGTCCAATGCCCAGATTCTCATCATCGACGAGATATCAATGGTTTCCAAAGAGCTGTTTGCCTACGTCCACTGGCGATTTCAGCAGATCAAAGGAAACAGGAAACCATTTGGAGGAATGTCTGTCCTTGCTGTAGGTGACTTTTACCAACTGCCACCCCTCGGCAGAGCCAAGCCGCTGTGTGTGTATGAGCAGAATGAGTTTGATCTCTGGAAGGATTACTTCACAATGGTCAACCTGACAGAGATCATGAGACAGAAAGACGATCAAGCTTTTGCTGAACTCCTGAACCGCCTTCGAGTGAAGCTTAAGGGAGATTGTCTGAGTCATGAAGACAGGCAGTTGCTCACACAGGCAGTGGCTGATGGCAAGGATTGTCCAGCAGATGTGCTACACATCTACGCCACAAATAAAGAAGTCGACAATCACAATGCTGTTACTGTAGCCGCCCTCCACAAGAATGTTGTCGAGATTGCAGCCCAAGACTTCAGAAAAGATCCCAGAACAGGCTGCATGATGAACTTACTTTACAACTTTCAAGGAAGCAAAAGAGACTTGCCTGACAACATAATGGCTGCTCAAGGAGTACGCGTTATGTTGACCAGGAATCTCGATGTGGAGGATGGGATTGTTAATGGAACATTTGGAACAATCAAACACATTGTGATGAGTGAACGTGGCCCAAAAGCTGCGAGGCTGATTGGGCTGCGGCTGGACAATCCTACAGCAGGACAGAGATTCCGTAAAAAAATCCTGGGTCCCTCAGACGACTCGGTGTACATCGAGAGATCTGAGGAGAGCACGAGCAAGAAGGGAGTCATTCGACGTCAGTTTCCGATGAAGTTGGCCTTTGCATGTACTGCCCACAAAGTGCAAGGCATGACCATGACGTCGGCGGTCGTGTGCCTCAAACGTGTTTTCGAAAGAGGAATGGCTTATGTCGCTCTGAGCCGCACAACTTCCCTTCAAGGTCTCACCATTACAGACTTTGATGAGAAAAAGATATATGCTGATCCTGAAATCAAGAAGGCTCTGGAAAATATGAATCATGCAACTTTCCAGAGTGCCAGACCCCTGTTGACTCTTTTTAAATCAACGGACCAAACTCTAAAGACTTTGACAATCATCCACCACAACACACAAGGACTTCCATCTCATATTGCGGACCTGAAAGCACATCATGAACTCAGACTTGCAGATGTGTTGTGCCTCACAGAAACACATCTGTCAGGGTCCTCTGTGTCCCCAGTTTTCCAGCTGGAGGGATACGACATGTTCACACGCTGTAGACAGGTGTCATACAACACCTGTGTGGACATGGCAAAAAAAGATGGAGGTGGAGTTGCAGTGTACTGCAGAAGCGATGTTCAAACCGAGCCTCGCAGATACATGCAAGATGTCACTGATTTAGAGTTTGTTATTGTGAAAATTGAGGCTCCAGTCAAAGTACTATTGGCGACTGTTTACAAACCGCCTAATTTCAGTTTGGCAAAATTTCTGCCAAACATGAAAAGCCTCTTGGACTCGCTGGAATTACTTAATCACCAGCCCATTGTTGTTTGTGGGGACTTTAATGAGGATCTCTTGCCAAAAGGAAAGAAAAGCATAAGAGATTTGTTCCAGTCCAGAGGTTACTCTCAGTTGATCACAGACTCCACAACTGAAAAGAACACCCTGATTGATCACATTTATATTTCACATCCTGATAAATGTCTTCACTCAGGTGTTCTGCAAACATATTACAGTTATCACAGTCCAGTTTATTGTACTTTGACTGACTAATAGCCTCTCCAGCCAACACATTGTGCCAAAAATGTGCTAATCATGTCTTCTATGATACGTTAAATCATGATGTTTTAGTTCCACATAATGGTTTTATGTGTTCTATTTATACTCTATTTATAACCCTATTTATCTATCACAAATCATGCTGTGATTGCACATTGGGTGCATTTTAATTATTTGTTTCATGTTATTTATTTATAAATCAATCAATCAAACCATGCATTGATTGCACATTGGGTGCATTTTAACTTTATTTATTTAATAGATTTATCAATCACATACGCTGTGATTGCACATTGGGTGCATTTTAACTATTTAATGTTATTTATTCCAGCCAAGTGCTGGCGTGTACCTAATGGCTCTGGGTACAAAAATGGCTGTCTCTGGGTCCAGCCAAGTCCTGGCGTTTACGTACTGGCTCTGGTTACAAAAAAATGGCTGTCTCTGGGTGCAAATATGATATTTTTAACAGACCAATGCTGTCATTCTGGGTGCATTTTAACTTTATTTATTTCATGTTATTTATTTCTTTTTATCAATGAAATCATGTTGGATTTATCAAATCACATACACTGTGATTGCACATTGGGTGCATTTTAACTATTTGTTTCATGTTATTTATTTATCAATCAGTCAAATCATGTAGTGATTGAATATTGGGTGCTTTTTAACTTTATTTAATGTTATTTATTCCAGCCAAGTGCTGGCGTGTACCTAATGGCTCTGGGTACAAAAAAATGGCTGTCTCTGGGTCCAGCCAAATGCTGGCGTTTACCTACTGGCTCTTGATACAAAAAAATGGCTGTCTCTGGGTGCAAATATGATACGCTGTCATTCTGGGTGCTTTTTATTTAGTCTGAAATAGACTGGGTGCATTTTAACTTTATTTATTTCATGTTATTTATTTATCTTTTTATCAATGAAATCATGCTGGATTTATCAATCACATGATGTGATTGCACATTGGGTGCATTTTAACTTTATTTGTTTCACGTTATTTATTTATCAATCAAATCATGCAGTGATTGCACGTGGTGCATTTTAACTTTATTTAATGTTATTTATTCCAGCCAAGTGCTGGCGTGTACCTAATGGCTCTGGGTACAAAAAATGGCTGTCTCTGGGTGCAAATGTTAATTTTAAAACAACAATGCTGTCATCATTCTGGGTGCATTTTAACTTTATTTATTTCATGTTATTTATTTATCTATTTATCAATCATATCATGCTGTGATTGCACATTGGGTGCAATTATACTATTTATTTATCTCACAAATTGTGCTGCCGTTCTGGGTGCATTTTGTTTCATGGCTTGTGTAATTGTTTTCATATACATGTGTCTAAGCATGTTCCCATCGAGCAGGCTCCATGGGTGCACGCTGTCTACATTTTAAATGTTAAGTGTGTCAACCAAAATTAAGTTACTCGACACACTAAACATGGTGTTATGTGTTGGCTGGAAATTTTCAGGTCATATGATGATGATCATTCTAATCAAGTTGTAGTCTGTATATATTGATGTATCTATTTATATATCTTTATGTATAAATGTATTTATTTATACGGGGTCAGCAATATCTGAGACATTAAGATGATGAGGACAGTGCCAGTCTGTTGAAATGTAAGACAGGGAGCTCAGGACAGGAAGCTGCAGCAGCCTTCCTCACAGCTAGGAGAGGCAGGCTAAATAGGGACAGCAGTGGAGGAGGGCCAAGGACCAGGTAAAGGGAAACACAACATTAAGTTTAATGTGAAATATCAAAGTTCAAACATCAAGTTAATTTTTACCAACTTGCACTAGACCTTTTTTTTCTTTTCTTTCAAGTGGATGATTTCAGTTCCCACTCTGAAGATGCAGACCAAGCCGCTGGTGACACCTCCTCCATCACAAAGTAAGTCTCTTTCTTTCTCTCTTAAAACAATTAAAACGCAATGTAACTTAACTTAAAGATGTACTCGGGTATTTAGTGCCCTGTACTGATGCCACACCTCTTCCTATCATGTATGCCTGCATGTCTGAGGGGAAGCCATGACAATGAAGCTGCAGATACCAAAGATGACAGCTGATCCAGGAAGAAGACCTCCAGAGGACTGCATGGGACTCTCACCAGTAACAACTCAACAAGAAGGGAGGGATATTTCATTATTTTTGTTAATTCACTACAATTTTATTTTTTCAGTTTGTGATCAAATGTTTACCGAAGGCTTTGAAACCTGTGAATTATTAATGCCTTTGCCTTTTATCTTCCTGTAAGAGTGACAGAAGATCTAGGCAGAGGAATGCAAGAGGACCACAGCAGATTTCCAGAGGACTCCACAAAGGATAAAACATCCCATCAGATGATGAGTGAGCAACACTTTCCAATGTGTTTTACCGACTGTAGTGTGATCAAATGTTCTAGCAAGATTTGCTTTCCAGGAAGAAGACCTCCAGAGGACTGCATGGGACTCTCACCAGTAACAACTCAACAAGAAGGGAGGGATATTTCATTATTTTTGTTAATTCACTGCAATTTTATTTTTTTCAGTTTGTGATCAAATGTTTACCCAATGCTTTGGAACCTGTAACTTATTAATGCCTTTGCCTTTTATCTTCCTGTAAGAGTGACAGAAGATCTAGGCAGAGGAATGCAAGAGGACCACAGCAGATTTCCAGAGGACTCCACAAAGGATAAAACATCCCGTCAGATGATGAGTGAGTAACACTTTCCAATGTGTTTTACCGACTGTAGTGTGATCAAATGTTCGAGCAAGATTTGCTTTAACTGTATTGTGTGCTTTATTAATCTAGAGAGGATGACAACAGATCCAGGAAGAACACCTCCAGAGGACCACGGCTAAAGACAGCAACCCAACAGACAAGTAAGACACATTTACTTGTGCATTGTCATTGATTTCATGACGATGGTCAATGTTGGCTGTGTCTGTGTATCTCTGTGAATAAATGCTTAAACCCTTTGATAACTGTTACTGAACAATGTGTTAAAGATTTTAGGGAGGATGTCAACAGATCTTGGAAGACGAGGACCAAATATCAAGACAGCAAGTCAGCAGAAGAAAAGTAAGAGACATTTACACATGAGTACAAAACTGTACAGTATCTTGATTACTTTAACTTGACTTGATTCATGTTGGTGTCTTACAGATGGTTTTGTGTTTTGTGTATTTGCAGACAACATGGAAGACCATCACTGCCCTCTCATTGAACTCTACTCTGCCTGCGACCCTTTTCATCATATTTTTTGTAACCATCTCCCACATAGTTGATGTTGAAAGGGCATAGGTTGCTGTATAAATAAATACTTAAAAAAGGAATGTTTGTTGTAGGTGTGCTCCTTGTATACAGTATCATAATCTTACAGGTATTAACCCTGTAAGACCCAGATATAGAAAAACGCAAAAACATTTTTTTTCAACCATTCAGATGTTGTTGTAGGAGGCCTTTGGGGGGGAAAATGGAGTGTTTTCAAAAAAATTATGTTTTAGTAAGTTTTTACGGAAATGTTGTAATATTGCAACGTTGGGCTTAATGGGGAGCAGAATCTCCTATTTCCACTCATTGTCTGAACAACAGTACAGAACTAAGGATTAATTTGCAGGGTTTTGCTTTTCCCAAACCAGCATATAGCATGAATAATAATCTTAGTCATGTTGTTATGAAGTGTGATTTATTCAAACAACAAGTACTTTGACAGTTATTTAGATTATTTACATTATAAGTTGCAGTCAGTTGCATTGATAGTCCCAGAAGCAGTTCTTTTCCTCTGAAAAGCAGAGGCGGACATCACATTTGCTGCATTGGGTATTAGTATACCCTTTACTGCAATGTCTGCAGCGTCCTCTTCTTGTCTTGCGTGGAAAGTGTCCAGTGAGGTCTCTGCGCACATCCAGAGGGGGATGTGTACATGTTTTTTTGGAGGAGGGACCGCTTGGACTCCCATCTACAAGGATGGTCTCTTTCCAGCATCCAAAGGGCTCTTTGCTCTGCTTGGGCTCCTGTTGCCTGCAGATGGTCGTCCTCTCTTTGGAGTTTTGGATGCTGTGCCCACATGATTAGAAAAAAAAGAATAAATATATCAATTCATATACATATCAAATATGCATGAAGATACCAGTCAAATATATCACAAACAAGGTAAATAGCAGAAGTAGATAATTACCAGAATGAGAGAGGATGCAAGCTGTGCCTGGAACATTCTCATGTTATTGTAGACTGTGATTATCATCCTAATAGGAATGCATGTAGCCCCCATCTTACAACCACACCTTACATTCCTGAACATTAGCACCTGTTCCAGAACAATGCCACAAGTGCACCAGGAGCATCCCCCACAACTGCTTTGACTATGAATTGATAGGAGCATTTTCATATCAATAGAGACTAACAAAGGCAAAACAAAGGGCACACATGCACAAACAGAATTTATTTGGTAAAAAGTCCTGCTTTTTGTGATAAGGAGAAAATATTGAGAGTGTAAGAGGTGGTTAAAAATCATTAAAAGTAAATGAAAATGTTTAGATAAAGCAATATATATTTGCACTTTAGTTTCTTATACAATAAAATATGTAATCCAATATATGAATAAGGCTAGATTGTGTAAATCATGTGTTGTTTAAAGTTATATTGTACAAATTTTAATTGAAGTTCCTCAAGACATTCCTCTCAGAAACAGGGCTGTTTTGACTACCACTCTGACCCAACGTTGTAATATTGCAACACTTGTAAAACAAGCTCTAAATAAAATGTAGGGCATATTTTCCACAAACACTACCTATGTTCATGTTCTAGACACTGTAATAAACACAAAAAAAAATATTCAAAGCATTTTACTTACTTAAATCAGATGAATCCAGTCCACTAAATCGAAGAGATGTTGCTCGATCAAAAAATTGGAAGTTGTGTGACTTCTTGACCCAACAGCGGGCATTATATACAAATGTTGGATCCAATTGCATTGTGAGAACAAACAATAAGACCAAATGATCATGTAAATGTCATTTTAACAAAATTTTTTTTTTTTTTTTTAGGTTTTTTGGGGATAACCAAAATTGTTGTAATTCTGCAACACTGGGTCTTACAGGGTTAATTGTTTGAAACCTCTGCAGAATCTCATGATGTACACACTCCGGTAGCGTCACCCGTGCACTTTCAAAATTTCCCATGAGGGAATTTTCTAGTTATTATTCCTCTTCCTCGCGTTTTTTGATGTGTATCTAGTCCTACAACTCGAAGAGTTGTAGGACAAATGATATATCAAAATGTGCGTCTTCATCCGGATCGGTGTGCTTCAATACAAATTTAAAAAATATTAATTTTTCATGAAGTTATTTGCAAAAAACTGTGAATATTTTCCCATAGAGAATGCATGGGAGGAGGTCAAAAAATACATACTTTTACTGCTGTCTGCTGCTCCTGCATACTTTGACCTAGAGACTCCATTTCAACTTTAAACAGTAGACACAAGTCTTGTGTACTTGATCTATATTTCCATGTTTTGATAGATCATATACTTTTTGATCAATCACTGTTCAATGACCATGATCATTTTTGGAGAAATGATGAGATTACAATGGGTGTGTATTGCATGCCCTTATTAGGGTTACAGTGTAGCTAGAGTGGAGAGAGCTCCAGAAAAATAAAAAAATAAATCTCTTTCCAAGCTGCTCCTGGCCACAGTTTACAATGTACACACATGATTTTTTCCAACTTTGTAGACATACGTGTTCTGTCTCTCACAATGTGTTTAAAAAATCGGAGAGATTTACAGAATTCGAATTAGCAGCTTCTACGTGCGGCCAGTCGCTGTCTTCTACTCATTGACTCCAATACAAATATTTTCAGAGAAAAGCAGAACGGACCCCTGTTTTAAACTTGCGAGTGTCTCCGAAATATTTACTCTAGAAACATTTTAGAAACACCAAATCGTTCGGGAAGTCCTAACGGCGATGATGGTCTTGCTGTTTTTCTGGTAGGAGCTACCGTTTTGTCAGAATAAGCCCAAATGTGAGACCAGTGCCGAGGCAGAAAATGGCTGTTTTCCTCTATTCCTCTCCTCCTCGTCTCTGTCGTCATCGCGCGCGTGTGTGGGTCTAACTGTCAATTTAAATAATAACATTGTATCGATCGCGCGCAGCACCTGTACACACACACACACACACACACACACACACACACACACACATACACATACACACACACACCGCTGCTGCTGGGAAAACTGGTTGTAGACGCGATGTCCTGGCTATGATCACGCACAGAGCTCTAATACTTTTCATTGGATAATGTGATTCAGATATGTGTAGTTCATGGCCGTGTCTACCTGCTGAATGTAACCGCTGTGAAACAATCGGGAAATAACGTTTCATTTCGCTGATTAACGGCTTTATCGAGACCGGCGCTCGCTCTCTGTTATTGTATGCCTCTCTACCAAAGTGCTCTATCTCTCTCCGTCTCTCTCTCGTCATCGGACACAAATCAAATTAAATGTGAATGTAAAGTAAACCTAACACTAACCCTAACCGCAACGTCTCTGTCGACATTGCGCGTGCTTACGTGTGTGGGTGCTTGCAAAACTGTCATTTTAATTCATAACATTGAGTGACACACACACACACACACACACACACACACACACACACACACACACACACACGTCCCGACCGCAGCAGTTGATCAGTGATGGGCAGTGAGATCTGTCTGTCTTGTTGTTGATAAATAAATTGTGAGATATCGAGTCTCCGTTGCCATGGTTACCATCTAGCGTCTCTCTCGTCATCGGACACAAACCAAATTAAATGTTGTTCCTATTTTGTGTAAATTAGGTTAATGCTTTTGTGTTTTCTTGTATTATCAGTTCAAGTTGTTGTACTTGCCTGAGGAAATCGTGAATAGTAGCGTGTTTTGTAACGTGTTGGGGGAGTGTTTCCCAGAATGCATTGCGACATTCTGGCATTCTGTTTCATTACATGTTATTGCTATTAGATAAGGTTTGGAGGCGAATGTTCAGGACATGTTGGGTTCCTTATATTTCACTGTTTCATGACGTTCAGTTTGTTGACTGCTGTTTTTGGGATCAGCACCATTACTCAAACGGCTGTGACTCTGATAGAGGTTCACACTCCGGTAGCGTCACCCGTGCACTATCAAAATTTCCCTCGAGGGAATTTTTGAACTCTAGTTATTATTCACTCCTCTTCCTCGCGTTTTTTGATGCGTATCTAGTCCTACAACTCGAAGAGTTGTAGGACAAATGATATATCAAAATGTGCGTCTTCATCGGGATCGGTGTGCTTCAATACAAATTTTAAAAATATTAATTTTTCATGAAGTTATTTGCAAAAAACTGTGAATATTTCCCCATAGAGAATGCATGGGAGGAGGTCAAAAAATACATACTTTTACTGCTGTCTGCTGCTCCTGGATACTTTCACCTAGAGACTCCATTTTAACTTTAAACAGTAGACACAAGTCTTGTGTATTTTATGTATATTTCCATGTTTTGATAGGTCATATACTTTTTGATCAATCACTGTTCAATGACCATGATCATTTATGGAGAAATGATGAGATTACAATGGGTGTGTATTGCATGCCCTTATTAGGGTTAGAGGGTAGCTAGAGTGGAGAGAGCTCCAGAAAAATAAAAAAATAAATCTCTTTCCACACTGCTCCTGGCCACAGTTTACAATGTACACACGTGATTTTTTCAAACTTTGTAGACATACGGGTTCTGTCTCTCACAATGTGTTTAAAAAATCGGAGAGATTTACAGAATTCGAATTAGCAGCCTCTAAGTGCGGCCAGTCGGTGTCTTCTCCTCATTGACTCCAATACAAATATTTCAAATATTTTCAGAGAAAAGCAGAACGGACCCCTGTTTTAAACTCGCGAGTGTCTCCGAAATATTTACTCTAGAAACATTGTAGAAACACCTAAGCGTTCGGGAAGTCCTTACGGCGATGATGGTCTTGCTGTTTTTCTGGTAGGATCTACCGTTTTGTCAGAATAAGCCCAAATGTGAGACCAGTGCCGAGGCAGAAAATGGCGTTGTAATGGGTTCGTTACTGGTAGTCCGTACCATAACAATGCAAACTCCGGGGGGGGGGGGGGCTGGTGTTCTAATGGTTTGGCCCAGCTGAAAAGCGGGAAGTGCTGTGTTGTGTTTTCCTCGCGTGTGTGGGTGAGTGACCTGTATCGATCGCGCGCAGCACACACACACACACACACACACACACACACACACACACACACACACACACACACACACACACACACACACACACACACACACACACACAGACGCGATGTCTTGCTCTCGCACGGAGCTCTAATACTTTTCATTGGATAATGCGATTCAGATAGGTGCAGTTCAGCCGTGTCTACCTGCTGAATGTAACCGCTGTGAAACTATCGGGAAATAACGATTCATTTCGCTGATTAACGGCGGTGCAGTTCAGCCGTGTCTACCTGCTGAATGTAACCGCTGTGAAACTATCGGGAAATAACGATTCATTTCGCTGATTAACGGCTTTATCGAGACCGGCGCTCGCTCTCTGTTATTGTACGTCTCTCTACCAAAGTGCTCTATCTCTCTCCGTCTCTCTCTCGTCATCGGACACAAATCAAATTAAATGTGAATGTAAAGTAAACCTAACACTAACCCTAACCGCAACGTCTCTGTCGACATTGCGCGTGTGTGGGTGCTTGCAAAACTGTCATTTTAAGTCATAACATTGAGTGACACACACACACACACACACGTCCCGACCGCAGCAGTTGATCAGTGATGGGCAGTGAGATCTGTCTGTCTTGTCGTTGATAAATAAACTGTGAGATATAGAGTCTCCGTTGCCATGGTTACCATCCAGCGTCTCTCTCGTCATCGGACACAAATCAAATTAAATGTTGTTTCTATTTTGTGTAAATTAGGTTAATGCTTTTGTGTTTTCTTGTATTATCAGTTCAAGTTGTTGTACTTGCCTGAGGAAATCGTGGATAGTAGCGTGTTTTGTGCTATGGTTTTGTAACGTGTTGGGGGATTGTTTCCCAGAATGCATTGCGACATTCTGGCATTCTGTTTCATTACATGTTATTGCTATTAGATAGGGTTTGGAGGCGAATGTTCAGGACATGTTGGGTTCCTCACATTTCACTGTTTCATGACGTTCAGTTTGTTGACTGCTGTTTTTGGGATCAGCACCATTACTCAAACGGCTTTGACTCTGATACAGGTTCACACTCCGATAGCTTCATCCGTGCACTATCAAAATTTCCCTCGAGGGAATTTTTGAACTCTAGTTAGTGCACGGGGCAAACGCACCGAGCACTGGCCCTACAGCAAAGCTGTGGAGCCAGTGCTCGGGGCGAAGCCCCGAGCACTATTGTTATACTGTGGATTTTTTCTTATTCTTCTTATTATTATTCCTCTTCCTCGCTTTTTTGATTCGCTACTAGTCCTACAACTCGAAGAGTTGTAGGACAAATGATATATCAAAATGTGCGTCTTCATCGGGATCGGTGTGCTTCAATACAAATTTAAAAAATATTAATTTTTCATGAAGTTATTTGCAAAAAACTGTGAATATTTTCCCATAGAGAATGCATGGGAGGAGGTACAAAAATACACACTTTTACTGCTGTCTGCTGCTCCTGCATACTTTCACCTAGAGACTCCATTTTAACTTTAAACAGTAGACACAAGTCTTGTGTATTTTATGTATATTTCCATGTTTTGATAGGTCATATACTTTTTGATCAATCACTGTTCAATGACCATGATCATTTATGGAGAAATGATGAGATTACAATGGGTGTGTATTGCATGCCCTTATTAGGGTTAGAGTGTAGCTAGAGTGGAGAGAGCTCCAGAAAAATAAAAAAATAAATCTCTTTCCACGCTGCTCCTGGCCACAGTTTACAATGTACACACATGATTTTTTTCCAGCTTTGTAGACATACGTGTTCTGTCTCTCACAATGTGTTTAAAAAATCGGAGAGATTTACATAATTCGAATTAGCAGCCTCTAAGTGCGGCCAGTCGGTGTCTTCTCCTCATTGACTCCAATACAAATATTTCAAATATTTTCAGAGAAAAGCAGAACGGACCCCTGTTTTAAACTTGCGAGTGTCTCCGAAATATTTACTCTAGAAACATTGTAGAAACACGAAATCGTTCGGGAAGTCCTTACGGCGATGATGGTCTTGCTTTTTTTCTGATAGGAGCTACCGTTTTGTCAGAATAAGCCCAAATGTGAGACCAGTGCCGAGGCAGAAATGGCTTTGTTATGGGTTCGTTACTGGTAGTCCGTACCATGACAATGCAAACTCCAGGGGGGCCTGGTGTTCTAATGGTTTGGCCCAGCTGAAAAGCGGGAAGTGCTGTGTTGTGTTTACCTCGCGCGCTTGCGTGTGTGGGTGAGTGACCTGTATCGATCGCGCGCAGCACACAAACACACACACACACACACACACACACACACAGACACACACACACACACACACACACACACACACACACACACACACACACACACACACACACACACACACAGACGCGATGTCTTGCAGACGCACAGAGCGCTAATACTTTTCATTGGATAATGCGATTCAGATAGGTGCAGTTCAGCCGTGTCTACCTGCTGAATGTAACCGCTGTGAAACTATCGGGAAATAACGATTCATTTCGCTGATTAACGGCGGTGCAGTTCAGCCGTGTCTACCTGCTGAATGTAACCGCTGTGAAACTATCGGGAAATAACGATTCATTTCGCTGATTAACGGCTTTATCGAGACCGGCGCTCGCTCTCTGTTATTGTACGTCTCTCTACCAAAGTGCTCTATCTCTCTCCGTCTCTCTCTCGTCATCGGACACAAATCAAATTAAATGTGAATGTAAAGTAAACCTAACACTAACCCTAACCTCAACGTCTCTGTAGAGATCGCGCGTGCTTGCGTGTGTGGGTGCTTGCAAAACTGTCATTTTAATTAATAACATTGAGTGACGCGATCTCTGTATCGATCGCCCGAAGCACCTGTACACACACACACACACACACACACACACACACACACACACACACACACACACACACACACACACGTCCCGACCGCAGCAGTTGGTCAGTGATGGGCAGTGAGATCTGTCTGTCTTATCGTTGATAAATAAACTGTGAGATATCGAGTCTCCGTTGCCATGGTTACCATCTAGCGTCTCTCTCGTCATCGGACACAAATCAAATTAAATGTTGTTTCTATTTTGTGTAAATTAGGTTAATGCTTTTGTGTTTTCTTGTATTATCAGTTCAAGTTGTTGTACCTGCCTGAGGAAATCGTGGATAGTAGCGTGTTTTGTAACGTGTTGGGGGAGTGTTTCCCAGAATGCATTGCGACATTCTGGCATTCTGTTTCATTACATGTTATTGCTATTAGATAGGGTTTGGAGGCGAATTTTCAGGACTTGTTGGGTTCCTTACATTTCACTGTTTCATGACGTTCAGTTTGTTGACTGCTGTTTTTGGGATCAGCACCATTACTCAAACGGCTGTGACTCTGATAGAGGTTCACACTCCGGTAGCGTCACCCGTGCACTATCAAAATTTCCCTCGAGGGAATTTTTGAACTCTAGTTATTATTCCTCTTCCTCGCGTTTTTTGATGTGTATCTAGTCCTACAACTCGAAGAGTTGTAGGACAAATGATATATCAAAATGTGCGTCTTCATCGGGATCGGTGTGCTTCAATACAAATTTAAAAAATATTAATTTTTCATGAAGTTATTTGCAAAAAACTGTGAATATTTTCCCATAGAGAATGCATGGGAGGAGGTCAAAAAATACATACTTTTACTGCTGTCTGCTGCTCCTGCATACTTTGACCTAGAGACTCCATTTCAACTTTAAACAGTAGACACAAGTCTTGTGTACTTGATCTATATTTCCATGTTTTGATAGATCATATACTTTTTGATCAATCACTGTTCAATGACCATGATCATTTTTGGAGAAATGATGAGATTACAATGGGTGTGTATTGCATGCCCTTATTAGGGTTACAGTGTAGCTAGAGTGGAGAGAGCTCCAGAAAAATAAAAAAATAAATCTCTTTCCACGCTACTCCTGGCCACAGTTTACAATGTACACACATGATTTTTTTCCAACTTTGTAGACATACGTGTTCTGTCTCTCACAATGTGTTTAAAAACTCGGAGAGATTTACATAATTCGAATTAGCAGCCTCTAAGTGCGGCCAGTCGGTGTCTTCTCCTCATTGACTCCAATACAAATATTTCAAATATTTTCAGAGAAAAGCAGAACGGACCCCTGTTTTAAACTTGCGAGTGTCTCCGAAATATTTACTCTAGAAACATTGTAGAAACACGAAATCGTTCGGGAAGTCCTTACGGCGATGATGGTCTTGCTTTTTTTCTGATAGGAGCTACCGTTTTGTCAGAATAAGCCCAAATGTGAGACCAGTGCCGAGGCAGAAATGGCTTTGTTATGGGTTCGTTACTGGTAGTCCGTACCATGACAAAGCAAACTCCAGGGGGGGCCTGGTGTTCTAATGGTTTGGCCCAGCTGAAAAGCGGGAAGTGCTGTGTTGTGTTTACCTCGCGCGCTTGCGTGTGTGGGTGAGTGACCTGTATCGATCGCGCGCAGCACGCACACACACACACACACACACACACACACACACACACACACACACACACACACACAGACGCGATGTCTTGCTCTCGCACAGAGCTCTTATACTTTTCATTGGATAATGCGATTCAGATAGGTGCAGTTCAGCCGTGTCTACCTGCTGAATGTAACCGCTGTGAAACTATCGGGAAATAACGATTCATTTCGCTGATTAACGGCGGTGCAGTTCAGCCGTGTCTACCTGCTGAATGTAACCGCTGTGAAACAATCGGGAAATAACGATTCGTTTCGCTGATTAACGGCTTTATCGAGACCGGCGCTCGCTCTCTGTTATTGTACGTCTCTCTACCAAAGTGCTCTATCTCTCTCCGTCTCTCTCTTGTCATCGGACACAAATCAAATTAAATGTGAATGTAAAGTAAACCTAACACTAACCCTAACCTCAACGTCTCTGTAGAGATCGCGCGTGCTTGCGTGTGTGGTTGCTTGCAAAACTGTCATTTTAATTCATAACATTGAGTGACGCGATCTCTGTATCGATCGCCCGAAGCACCTGTACACACACACACACACACACACACACACACACACGTCCCGATCGCAGCAGTTGATCAGTGATGGGCAGTGAGATCTGTCTGTCCTATCGTTGATAAATAAACTGTGAGATATCGAGTCTCCGTTGCCATGGTTACCATCTAGCGTCTCTCTCGTCATCGGACACAAATCAAATTAAATGTTGTTTCTATTTTGTGTAAATTAGGTTAATGCTTTTGTGTTTTCTTGTGTTATCAGTTCAAGTTGTTGTACTTGCCTGAGGAAATCGTGGATAGTAGCGTGTTTTGTAACGTGTTGGGGGAGTGTTTCCCAGAATGCATTGCGACATTCTGGCATTCTGTTTCATTACATGTTATTGCTATTAGATAGGGTTTGGAGGCGAATTTTCAGGACTTGTTGGGTTCCTTACATTTCACTGTTTCATGACGTTCAGTTTGTTGACTGCTGTTTTTGGGGTCAGCACCATTACTCAAACGGCTGTGACTCTGATAGAGGTTCACACTCTGGTAGCATAACCCGTGCACTATCAAAATTTCCCTCGAGGGAATTTTTGAACTCTAGTTATTATTCCTCTTCCTCGCGTTTTTTGATGTGTATCTAGTCCTACAACTCGAAGAGTTGTAGGACAAATGATATATCAAAATGTGCGTCTTCATCGGGATCGGTGTGCTTCAATACAAATTTAAAAAATATTAATTTTTCATGAAGTTATTTGCAAAAAACTGAATATTTTCCCATAGAGAATGCATGGGAGGAGGTCAAAAAATACATACTTTTACTGCTGTCTGCTGCTCCTGCATACTTTGACCTAGAGACTCCATTTCAACTTTAAACAGTAGACACAAGTCTTGTGTACTTTATCTATATTTCCATGTTTTGATAGGTCATATACTTTTTGATCAATCACTGTTCAATGACCATGATCATTTTTGGAGAAATGATGAGATTACAATGGGTGTGTATTGCATGCCCTTATTAGGGTTACAGTGTAGCTAGAGTGGAGAGAGCTCCAGAAAAATAAAAAATAAAATCTCTTTCCACGCTGCTCCTGGCCACAGTTTACAATGTACACACATGATTTTTTCCAACTTTGTAGACATACGTGTTCTGTCTCTCACAATGTGTTTAAAAAATCGGAGAGATTTACAGAATTCGAATTAGCAGCCTCTAAGTGCGGCCAGTCGGTGTCTTCTCCTCATTGACTCCAATACAAATATTTCAAATATTTTCAGAGAAAAGCAGAACGGACCCCTGTTTTAAACTTGCTAGTGTCTTCGAAATATTTACTCTAGAAACATTGTAGAAACAGGAAATCGTTCGGGAAGTCCTTACGGCGATGATGGTCTTGCTTTTTTTCTGATAGGAGCTACCGTTTTGTCAGAATAAGCCTAAATGTGAGACCAGTGCCGAGGCAGAAATGGCTTTGTTATGGGTTCGTTACTGGTAGTCCGTACCATGACAATGCAAACTCCAGGGGGGGGGGGGGGGGGGCTGGTGTTATAATGGTTTGGCCCAGCTGAAAAGCGGGAAGTGCTGTGTTGTGTTGTGACCTGTATCGATCGCGCGCAGCGCGCGCACACACACACAGACGATGTCTTGCAGACGCACAGAGGTGCAGTTCAGCCGTGTCTACCTGCTGAATGTAACCGCTGTGAAACTATCGGGAAATAACGATTCATTTCGCTGATTAACGGCGGTGCAGTTCAGCCGTGTCTACCTGCTGAATGTAACCGCTGTGAAACTATCGGGAAATAACGATTAATTTCGCTGATTAACGGCTTTATCGAGACCGGCGCTCGCTCTCTGTTATTGTACGTCTCTCTACCAAAGTGACACACACACACACACACGACCGCAGCAGTTGATTCGTTGATAAATAAACCGTGAGATATCGAGTCTCCGTTGCCATGGTTACCATCTAGCGTCTCTCTCGTCATCGGACACAAATCAAATTAAATGTTTAATGGTTTAATGGTTTCTATTTTGTGTAAATTAGGTTAATGCTTTTGTGTTTTCTTGTATTATCAGTTCAAGTTGTTGTACTTGCCTGAGGAAATCGTGGATAGTAGCGTGTTTTGTAACGTGTTGGGGGAGTGTTTCCCAGAATGCATTGCGACATTCTGGCATTCTGTTTCATTACATGTTATTGCTATTAGATAGGGTTTGGAGGCGAATGTTTAGGACATGTTGGGTTCCTTACATTTCACTGTTTCATGACGTTCAGTTTGTTGACTGCTGTTTTTGGGATCAGCACCATTACTCAAACGGCTGTGACTCTGATAGAGTTTCACACTCCGGTAGCGTCACCCGTGCACTATCAAAATTTCCCTCGAGGGAATTTTTGAACTCTAGTTAGTGCACGGGGCAAACGCACCGAGCACTGGCCCTACAGCAAAGCTGTAGGGCTTTGCTGTAGGGCTATTGTTATACTGTGGATTTTTTCTTCTTCTTATTATTATTCTTTTTATTAGTGCACGGGGCAAACGCACCGAGCACTGGCCCTACAGCAAAGCTGTGGAGCCAGTGCTCGGGGCGAAGCCCCGAGCACTATTGTTATCCTGTGGATTTTTTCTTATCTTTATTATTCCTCTTCCTCGCTTTTTTTGATTCAAAACTAGTCCTACAACTCAAAGAGTTGTAGGACAAATGATACATCAAAATGTGCGTCTTCATCGGGATTGGTGTGCTATTACTTTTCTCATAATAATATTCATTTTTCACGACGTTATTTGCAAAAAACTGTGAATATTTTCCCATAGAGAATGCATGGGAGGAGGTCAAAAAATAAAGACTTTTGGTGCTGCCTACTGCTGTCTGCAGCTCCTGCATACTTTCACCTAGAGACTCCATTTCAACTTTAAACAGTAGACACAAGTCTTGTGTATTTTATGTATATTTCCATGTTTTGAAAGGTCATATACTTTTTGATCAATCACTGTTCAATGACCATGATCATTTTTGGAGAAATGATGAGATTACAATGGGTGTGTATTGCGTGCCCTTATTAGGGTTAGAGTGTGGCTAGAGGTGGAGAGAGACCCAGAAAACTAAAAAAAAAATCTCTCTCCACGCTGCTCCTGGCCACAGTTTACAATGTACACACGTGATTTTTTCCTACTTTGTAGACATACGTGTTCTGTCTCTCACAATGTGCTCAAAAAATCGGAGCGATTTACAGAATTCGAATTAGCAGCCTCTAAGTGCGGCCAGTCTGTGTCTGCGCCTCATTGACTCCAATACAAATATTTTCAGAGAAAAGCAGAACGGACCTCTGTTTTAAACTTGCGATTGTCTCCGAAATATTTACTCTAGAAACATTGTAGAAACACCAAATCGTTCGGGAAGTCGTTACGGCGATGCTGGTCTTGCTTTTTTTCTGATAGGAGCTACCGTTTTGTCAGAATAAGCCCAAATGTGAGACCAGCGCCGAGGCAGAACATGGCTTTGTTATGGGTTCGTTACTGGTAGTCCGTACCATAAACTCCAGGGGGGGGGGGGGGGGGGGGCTGGTGTTCTAATGGTTTGGCCCAGCTGAAAAGCGGGAAGTGCTGTGTTTTGTTTTCCTCGCGTGCTTGCGTGTGTGGGTGAGTGACCTGTATCGATCGCGCGTAGCACACACACACACACACACACACACACACACACACACACACACACACACACACACACACACACACACACAGACGCGATGTCTTGCAGACGCACAGAGGTGCAGTTCAGCCGTGTCTA
Organism: Urophycis tenuis; assembly: GCA_036785325.1. Classification (NCBI taxonomy): domain Eukaryota; kingdom Metazoa; phylum Chordata; class Actinopteri; order Gadiformes; family Phycidae; genus Urophycis; species Urophycis tenuis. Next base: position 8,917,918 of record JAXIVH010000011.1, read on the forward strand.
CCTGCTGAATGTAACCGCTGTGAAACTATCGGGAAATAGCGATTCATTTCGCTGATTAACGGCGGTGCAGTTCAGCCGTGTCTACCTGCTGAATGTAACCGCTGTGAAACTATCGGGAAATAACGATTCGTTTCGCTGATTAACGGCTTTATCGAGACCGGCGCTCGCTCTCTGTTATTGTACGTCTCTCTACCAAAGTGCTCTATCTCTCTCCGTCTCTCTCTCGTCATCGGACACAAATCAAATTAAATGTGAATGTAAAGTAAACCTAACACTAACTCTAACCTCAACGTCTCTGTAGACATTGCGCGGGTTTGCGTGTGTGGGTGCTTGCAAAACTGTCATTTTAATTCATAACATTGAGTGACACACACACACACACACGACCGCAGCAGTTGATTCGTTGATAAATAAACTGTGAGATAGCGAGTCTTCGTTGCCATGGTTACCATCTAGCGTCTCTCTCGTCATCGGACACAAATCAAATTAAATGTTTAATGGTTTAATGGTTTCTATTTTGTGTAAATTAGGTCAATGCTTATGTGTTTTCTTGTATTATCAGTTCAAGTTGTTGTACTTGCCTGAGGAAATCGTGGATAGTAGCGTGTTTTGTAACGTGTTGGGGGAGTGTTTCCCAGAATGCATTGCGACATTATGGCATTCTGTTTCATTACATGTTATTGCTATTAGATAGGGTTTGGAGGCGAATGTTCAGGACATGTTGGGTTCCTTACATTTCACTGTTTCATGACGTTCAGTTTGTTGACTGCTGTTTTTGGGATCAGCACCATTACTCAAACGGCTGTGACTCTGATACAGGTTCACACTCCGGTATTGTCACCCGTGCACTATCAAAATTTCCCTCGAGGGAATTTTTGAACTCTAGTTAGTGCACGGGGCAAACGCACCGAGCACTGGCCCTACAGCAAAGCTGTGGAGCCAGTGCTCGGGGCGAAGCCCCGAGCACTATTGTTATACTGTGGATTTTTTCTTTTTATTATTCTTTTTATTATTATTCCTCTTCCTCGCTTTTTTGATTCGCTACTAGTCCTACAACTCGAAGAGTTGTAGGACAAATGATATATCAAAATGTGCGTCTTCATCGGGATCGGTGTGCTATTCGATTTCTTAAAATAATATAAATTTTTCATGAAGTTATTTGCAAAAAACTGTGAATATTTTCCCATAGAGAATGCATGGGAGGAGGTCAAAAAATAAATACTTTTACTACTACCTACTGCTGTCTGCTGCTCCTGCATACTTTGACCTAGAGACTCCATTTCAACTTTAAACAGTAGACACCAGTCTTGTGTATTTTAGGTATATTTCCATGTTTTGATAGGTCATATACTTTTTGATCAATCACTGTTCAATGACCATGATCATTTTTGGAAAAATGATGAGATTACAATGGGTGTGTATTGCATGCCCTTATTAGGGTTACAGTGTAGCTAGAGTGGAGAGAGCCCCACAAAAATGAAAAAAATAATGTCTTTCCACGCTGCTCCTGGCCACAGTTTACAATGTACACACGTGATTTTTTCCAACTTTGTAGACATAGGTGTTCTGTCTCTCACAATGTGTTTAAAAAATCGGAGAGATTTACAGAATTCGAATTAGCAGCTTCTACGTGCGGCCAGTCGCTGTCTTCTACTCATTGACTCCAATACAAATATTTTCAGAGAAAAGCAGAACGGACCCCTGTTTTAAACTTGCGAGTGTCTCCGAAATATTTACTCTAGAAACATTTTAGAAACACCAAATCGTTCGGAAAGTCCTAACGGCGATGATGGTCTTGCTGTTTTTCTGGTAGGAGCTACCGTTTTGTCAGAATAAGCCAAAATGTGAGACCAGTGCCGAGGCAGAAAATGGCTGTTTTCCTCTATTCCTCTCCTCCTCGTCTCTGTCGTCATCGCGCGCGTGTGTGGGTGTAACTGTCAATTTAAATAATAACATTGTATCGATCGCGCGCAGCACCTGTACACACACACACACACACACACACACACACACACACACACACACACACACACACACACACACACACACACACACACACACACACACACACACACACCGCTGCTGCTGGGAGAACTGGTTGTAGACGCGATGTGCTGGCTATGATCACGCACAGAGCTCTAATACTTTTCATTGGATAATGCGATTCAGATAGGTGCAGTTCAGCCGTGTCTACCTGCTGAATGTAACCGCTGTGAAACTATCGGGAAATAACGATTCATTTCGCTGATTAACGGCTTTATCGAGACCGGCGCTCGCTCTCTGTTATTGTACGTCTCTCTACCAAAGTGCTCTATCTCTCTCCGTCTCTCTCTCGTCATCGGACACAAATCAAATTAAATGTGAATGTAAAGTAAACCTAACACTAACCCTAACCTCAACGTCTCTGTATACATTGTGCGTGCTTGCGTGTGTGGGTGCTTGCAAAACTGTCATTTTAATTCATAACATTGAGTGACACACACACACACACACACGACCGCAGCAGTTGATTCGTTGATAAATAAACTGTGAGATAGCGAGTCTTCGTTGCCATGGTTACCATCTAGCGTCTCTCTCGTCATCGGACACAAATCAAATTAAATGTTTAATGGTTTAATGGTTTCTATTTTGTGTAAATTAGGTTAATGCTTTTGTGTTTTCTTGTATTATCAGTTCAAGTTGTTGTACTTGCCTGAGGAAATCGTGGATAGTAGCGTGTTTTGTAACGTGTTGGGGGAGTGTTTCCCAGAATGCATTGCGACATTCTGGCATTCTGTTTCATTACATGTTATTGCTATTAGATAGGGTTTGGAGGCGAATGTTCAGGACATGTTGGGTTCCTTACATTTCACTGTTTCATGACGTTCAGTTTGTTGACTGCTGTTTTTGGGATCAGCACCATTACTCAAACGGCTGTGACTCTGATAGAGGTTCACACTCCGGTAGCGTCACCCGTGCACTATCAAAATTTCCCTCGAGGGAATTTTTGAACTCTAGTTAGTGCACGGGGCAAACGCACCGAGCACTGGCCCTATAGCAAAGCTGTGGAGCCAGTGCTCGGGGCAAAGCCCCGAGCACTATTGTTATCCTGTGGATTTTTTCTTATCTTTATCTTTATCTTTATCTTTATTATTCCTCTTCCTCGCGTTTTTTGATGCGAAACTAGTCCTACAACTCGAAGAGTTGTAGGACAAATGATATATCAAAATGTGCGTCTTCATCGGGATCGGTGTGCTATTACTTTTCTTAAAAAAATATTAATTTTTCACGACGTTATTTGCAAAAAACTGTCAATATTTTCCCATAGAGAATGCATGGGAGGAGGTAAAAAAATAAAGACTTTTGGTGCTGTCTGCTGCTCCTGCAGACTTTCACCTAGAGACTCCATTTCAACTTTAAACAGTAGACACAAGTCTTGTGTATTTGATGTATATTTCCATGTTTTGAAAGGTCATATACTTTTTGATCAATCACTGTCCAATGACCATGATCATTTTTGGAGAAATGATGAGATTACAATGGGTGTGTATTGCGTGCCCTTATTAGGGTTAGAGTGTAGCTAGAGGTGGAGAGAGACCCAGAAAACTAAAAAAAAAATCTCTCTCCACGCTGCTCCTGGCCACAGTTTACAATGTACACACGTAATTTTTTCCTACTTTGTAGACATACGTGTTCTGTCTCTCACAATGTGCTCAAAAAATCGGAGCGATTTACAGAATTCGAATTAGCAGCCTCTAAGTGCGGCCAGTCTGTGTCTGCGCCTCATTGACTCCAATACAAATATTTTCAGAGAAAAGCAGAACGGACCTCTGTTTTAAACTTGCGATTGTCTCCGAAATATTTACTCTAGAAACATTGTAGAAACACCAAATCGTTCGGGAAGTCGTTACGGCGATGATGGTCTTGCTTTTTTTCTGATAGGAGCTACCGTTTTGTCAGAATAAGCCCAAATGTGAGACCAGCGCCGAGGCAGAACATGGCTTTGTTATGGGTTCGTTACTGGTAGTCCGTACCATAAACTCCAGGGGGGGGGGGGGGGGGGGGCTGGTGTTCTAATGGTTTGGCCCAGCTGAAAAGCGGGAAGTGCTGTGTTGTGTTTTCCTCGCGTGTTTGCGTGTGTGGGTGAGTGACCTGTATCGATCGCGCGCAGCACACACACACACACACACACACACACACACACACACACACACACACACACACACAGACGCGATGTTTTGCTCACGCACAGAGCTCTAATACTTTTCATTGGATAATGCGATTCAGATAGGTGCAGTTCAGCCGTGTCTACCTGCTGAATGTAACCGCTGTGAAACTATCGGGAAATAACGATTCATTTCACTGATTAACGGCGGTGCAGTTCAGCCGTGTCTACCTGCTGAATGTAACCGCTGTGAAACTATCGGGAAATAACGATTCGTTTCGCTGATTAACGGCTTTATCGAGACCGGCGCTCGCTCTCTGTTATTGTACGTCTCTCTACCAAAGTGCTCTATCTCTCTCCGTCTCTCTCTCGTCATCGGACACAAATCAAATTAAATGTGAATGTAAAGTAAACCTAACACTAACCCTAACCTCAACGTCTCTGTAGACACCGCGCGTGTGTGGGTGCTTGCAAAACTGTCATTTTAATTCATAACATTGAGTGCCACACACACACACACACACACACGTCCCGACCGCAGCAGTTGATCAGTGATGGGCAGTGAGATCTGTCTGTCTTGTCGTTGATAAATAAATTGTGAGATATCGAGTCTCCGTTGCCATGGTTACCATCTAGCGTCTCTCTCGTCATCGGACACAAACCAAATTAAATGTTGTTTCTATTTTGTGTAAATTAGGTTAATGCTTTTGTGTTTTCTTGTATTATCAGTTCAAGTTGTTGTACTTGCCTGAGGAAATCGTGGATAGTTGCGTGTTTTGTAACGTGTTGGGGGAGTGTTTCCCAGAATGCATTGCGACATTCTGGCATTCTGTTTCATTACATGTTATTGCTATTAGATAGGGTTTGGAGGCGAATGTTCAGGACATGTTGGGTTCCTTACATTTCACTGTTTCATGACGTTCAGTTTGTTGACTGCTGTTTTTGGGATCAGCACCATTATTCAAACGGCTGTGACTCTGATAGAGGTTCACACTCCGGTAACGTCACCCGTGCGCTATCAAAATTTCCCTCGAGGGAATTTTTGAACTCTAGTTATTATTCCTCTTCCGGATGAATTTTGATTCGAAACTAGTCCTACAACTCGAAGAGTTGTAGGACATATCATATATCAAAATGTGCGTCTTCTTCGGGATCGGTGTGCTATTTCTTTTCTTAAAATAATATTAATTTTTCACGACGTTATTGGCAAAAAACTGTGAATATTTTCCCATAGAGAATGCATGGGAGGAGGTCAAAAAATAAAGACTTTTGGTGCTGTCTGCTGCTCCTGCATACTTTGACCTAGAGACTCCATTTAAACTTGAAACAGTAGACAAAAGTCCTGTGTATTTTATGTATATTTCCATGTTTTGATAGGTCATATACTTTTTGATCAATCACTGTTCAATAACCATGATCATTTTTGGAAAAATTATGAGATTACAATGGGTGTGTATTGCATGCCCTTATTAGGGTTACAGTGTAGCTAGAGTGGGAGAGAGCCCCAGAAAAATAAAAAAATAATGTCTTTCCACGCTGCTCCTGGCCACAGTTTACAATGTACACACGTGATTTTTTCCAACTTTGTAGACATAGGTGTTCTGTCTCTCACAATGTGTTTAAAAAATCGGAGAGATTTACAGAATTCGAATTAGCAGCCTCTAAGTGCGGCCAGTCGGTGTATTCTCCTCATTGACTCCAATACAAATATTTTCAGAGAAAATCAGAACGGACCCCTGTTTTAAACTTGCGAGTGTCTCCGAAATATTTACTCTAGAAACATTTTAGAAACACCAAATCGTTCGGGAAGTCCTAACGGCGATGATGGTTTGGCTGTTTTTCTGGTAGGAGCTACCGTTTTGTCAGAATAAGCCCAAATGTGAGACCAGTGCCGAGGCAGAAAATGGCTGTTTTCCTCTATTCCTCTCCTCATCGTCTCTGTCGTCATCGCGCGCGTGTGTGGGTGTAACTGTCAATTTAAATAATAACATTGTATCGATCGCGCGCAGCACCTGTACACACACACACACACACACACACACACACACACACACACACACACACACACACACACACACACACACACACACACACACACCGCTGCTGCTGGGAGAACTGGTTGTAGACGCGATGTCCTGGCTATGATCACGCACAGAGCTCTAATACTTTTCATTGGATAATGCGATTCAGATAGGTGCAGTTCAGCCGTGTCTACCTGCTGAATGTAACCGCTGTGAAACTATCGGGAAATAACGATTCATTTCGCTGATTAACGGCGGTGCAGTTCAGCCGTGTCTACCTGCTGAATGTAACCGCTGTGAAACTATCGGGAAATAACGATTCGTTTCGCTGATTAACGGCTTTATCGAGACCGGCGCTCGCTCTCTGTTATTGTACGTCTCTCTACCAAAGTGCTCTATCTCTCTCCGTCTCTCTCTTGTCATCGGACACAAATCAAATTAAATGTGAATGTAAAGTAAACCTAACACTAACCCTGACCTCAACGTCTCTGTAGAGATCGCACTTGCGTGCGTGTGTGGGTGCTTGCAAAACTGTCATTTTAATTCATAACATTGAGTGACGCGATCTCTGTATCGATCGCCCGAAGCACCTGTACACACACACACACACACACACACACACGTCCCGACCGCAGCAGTTGATCAGTGATGGGCAGTGAGATCTGTCTGTCTTGTCGTTGATAAATAAACTGTGAAATATCGAGTCTCCGTTGCCATGGTTACCATCTAGCGTCTCTCTCGTCATCGGACACAAATCAAATTAAATGTTGTTTCTATTTTGTGTAAATTAGGTTAATGCTTTTGTGTTTTCTTGTATTATCAGTTCAAGTTGTTGTACTTGCCTGAGGAAATCGTGGATAGTAGCGTGTTTTGTAACGTGTTGGGGGAGTGTTTCCCAGAATGCATTGCGACATTCTGGCATTCTGTTTCATTACATGTTATTGCTATTAAATAGGGTTTGGAGGCGAATTTTCAGGACTTGTTGGGTTCCTTACATTTCACTGTTTCATGACGTTCAGTTTGTTGACTGCTGTTTTTGGGATCAGCACCATTACTCAAACGGCTGTGACTCTGATAGAGGTTCACACTCCAGTAGCGTCACCCGTGCACTATCAAAATTTCCCTCGAGGGAATTTTTGAACTCTAGTTAGTGCACGGGGCAAACGCACCGAGCACTGGCCCTACAGCAAAGCTGTAGCTGTTATACTGTGGATTTTTTCTTATTAGTGCACGGGGCAAACGCACCGAGCACTATTGTTATCCTGGGGATTTTTTCTTATTATTATTCTTTTTATTATTATTCCTCTTCCTCGCTTTTTTGATTCGCTACTAGTCCTACAACTCGAAGAGTTGTAGGACAAATGATATATCAAAATGTGCGTCTTCATCGGGATCGGTGTGCTTCAATACAAATTTAAAAAATATTAATTTTTCATTAAGTTATTTGCAAAAAACTGTGAATATTTTCCCATAGAGAATGCATGGGAGGAGGTCAAAAAATACACACTTTTACTGCTGTCTGCTGCTCCTGCATACTTTCACCTAGAGACTCCATTTTAACTTTAAACAGTAGACACAAGTCTTGTGTATTTTATGTATATTTCCATGTTTTGATAGGTCATATACTTTTTGATCAATCACTGTTCAATGACCATGATCATTTATGGAGAAATGATGAGATTACAATGGGTGTGTATTGCATGCCCTTATTAGGGTTACAGTGTAGCTAGAGTGGAGAGAGCTCCAGAAAAATAAAAAAATAAATCTCTTTCCACGCTGCTCCTGGCCACAGTTTACAATGTACACACATGTTTTTTTCCAACTTTGTAGACATACGTGTTCTGTCTCTCACAATATGTTTAAAAACTCGGAGAGATTTACAGAATTCGAATTAGCAGCCTCTAAGTGCGGCCAGTCGGTGTCTTCTCCTCATTGACTCCAATACAAATATTTCAAATATTTTCAGAGAAAAGCAGAACGGACCCCTGTTTTAAACTTGCGAGTGTCTCCGAAATATTTACTCTAGAAACATTGTAGAAACACGAAATCGTTCGGGAAGTCCTTACGGCGATGATGGTCTTGCTTTTTTTCTGATAGGAGCTACCGTTTTGTCAGAATAAGCCCAAATGTGAGACCAGTGCCGAGGCAGAAATGGCTTTGTTATGGGTTCGTTACTGGTAGTCCGTACCATGACAATGCAAACTCCAGGGGGGGCCTGGTGTTCTAATGGTTTGGCCCAGCTGAAAAGCGGGAAGTGCCGTGTTGTGTTTACCTCGCGTACTTGCGTGTGTGGGTGAGTGACCTGTATCGATCGCGCGCAGCACACAAACACACACACACACACACACACACACACACACACACACACACACACACACACACACACACACACAGACACACACACAGACGCGATGTCTTGCAGACGCACAGAGGTGCAGTTCAGCCGTGTCTACCTGCTGAATGTAACCGCTGTGAAACTATCGGGAAATAACGATTCATTTCGCTGATTAACGGCGGTGCAGTTCAGCCGTGTCTACCTGCTGAATGTAACCGCTGTGAAACTATCGGGAAATAACGATTCGTTTCGCTGATTAACGGCTTTATCGAGACCGGCGCTCGCTCTCTGTTATTGTAAGTCTCTCTACCAAAGTGCTCTATCTCTCTCCGTCTCTCTCTCGTCATCGGACACAAATCAAATTAAATGTGAATGTAAAGTAAACCTAACACTAACCCTAACCTCAACGTCTCTGTAGACCCCGCGCGTGTGTGGGTGCTTGCAAAACTGTCATTTTAATTCATAACATTGAGTGACGCGATCTCTGTATCGATCGCGCGAAGCACCTGTGTACACACACACACACACACACACACACACACACACACACACACACACACGTCCCGACCGCAGCAGTTGATCAGTGATGGGCAGTGAGATCTGTCTGTCTTGTCGTTGATAAATAAACTGTGAGATATCGAGTCTCCGTTGCCATGGTTACCATCTAGCGTCTCTCTCGTCACCGGACACAAATCAAATTAAATGTTGTTTCTATTTTGTGTAAATTAGGTTAATGCTTTTGTGTTTTCTTGTATTATCAGTTCAAGTTGTTGTACTTGCCTGAGGAAATCGTGGATAGTAGCGTGTTTTGTAACGTGTTGGGGGAGTGTTTCCCAGAATGCATTGCGACATTCTGGCATTCTGTTTCGTTACATGTTATTGCTATTAGATAGGGTTTGGAGGCGAATTTTCAGGACATGTTGGGTTCCTTACATTTCACTGTTTCATGACGTTCAGTTTGTTGACTGCTGTTTTTGGGATCAGCACCATTACTCAAACGGCTGTGACTCTGATAGAGGTTCACACTCCGATAGCTTCATCCGTGCACTATCAAAATTTCCCTCGAGGGAATTTTTGAACTCTAGTTAGTGCACGGGGCAAACGCACCGAGCACTGGCCCTACAGCAAAGCTGTGGAGCCAGTGCTCGGGGCGAAGCCCCGAGCACTATTGTTCTCCTGTGGATTTTTTCTTATATTTATTCTTATATTTATTATTCCTCTTCCTCGCGTTTTTTGATGCGAAACTAGTCCTACAACTCGAAGAGTTGTAGGACTAGTTTCGAAGAGTTGAAGAGAGTCCTACAACTCGAAGAGTTGTAGGACAAATGATATATCAAAATGTGCGTCTTCATCGGGATCGGTGTGCTATTACTTTTCTTAAAATAATATTAATTTTTCACGACGTTATTTGCAAAAAACTGTCAATATTTTCCCATAGAGAATGCATGGGAGGAGGTAAAAAAATAAAGACTTTTGGTGCGGTCTGCTGCTCCTGCATACTTTCACCTAGAGACTCCATTTCAACTTTAAACAGTAGACACAAGTCTTGTGTATTTGATGTATATTTCCATGTTTTGAAAGGTCATATACTTTTTGATCAATCACTGTCCAATGACCATGATCATTTTTGGAGAAATGATGAGATTACAATGGGTGTGTATTGCGTGCCCTTATTAGGGTTAGAGTGTAGCTAGAGGTGGAGAGAGACCCAGAAAACTAAAAAAAAAATCTCTCTCCACGCTGCTCCTGGCCACAGTTTACAATGTACACACGTAATTTTTTCCTACTTTGTAGACATACGTGTTCTGTCTCTCACAATGTGCTCAAAAAATCGGAGCGATTTACAGAATTCGAATTAGCAGCCTCTAAGTGCGGCCAGTCTGTGTCTGCGCCTCATTGACTCCAATACAAATATTTTCAGAGAAAAGCAGAACGGACCTCTGTTTTAAACTTGCGATTGTCTCCGAAATATTTACTCTAGAAACATTGTAGAAAAACCAAATCGTTCGGGAAGTCGTTACGGCGATGATGGTCTTGCTTTTTTTCTGATAGGAGCTACCGTTTTGTCAGAATAAGCCCAAATGTGAGACCAGCGCCGAGGCAGAACATGGCTTTGTTATGGGTTCGTTACTGGTAGTCCGTACCATAAACTCCAGGGGGGGGGGGGGGGGGGCTGTTGTTCTAATGGTTTGGCCCAGCTGAAAAGCGGGAAGTGCTGTGTTGTGTTTTCCTCGCGTGCGTGTGGGTGAGTGACCTGTATCGATCGCGCGCAGCACACACACACACACACACACACACACACACACACACACACACACACACACACACACACACACACACACACACACACATGCAGACGCGATGTCTTCCTCACGCACAGAGCTAATACTTTTCATTGGATAATGCGATTCAGATAGGTGCAGTTCAGCCGTGTCTACCTGCTGAATGTAACCACTGTGAAACTATCGGGAAATAACGATTCATTTCGCTGATTAACGGCTTTATCGAGACCGGCGCTCGCTCTCTGTTATTGTACGTCTCTCTACCAAAGTGCTCTATCTCTCTCCGTCTCTCTCTCGTCATCGGACACAAATCAAATTAAATGTGAATGTAAAGTAAACCTAACACTAACCCTGACCTCAACGTCTCTGTAGAGATCGCGCGTGCTTGCGTGTGTGGGTGCTTGCAAAACTGTCATTTTAATTAATAACATTGCGTGACGCGATCTCTGTATCGATCGCGCAAAGCATCTGTACACACAAACACACACACACACACACACACACACACACACACACACACACACACACACACACACACACACACGTCCCGACCGCAGCAGTTGATCAGTGATGGGCAGTGAGATCTGTCTGTCTTGTCGTTGATAAATAAACTGTGAGATATCGAGTCTCCGTTGCCATGGTTACCATCTAGCGTCTCTCTCGTCATCGGACACAAATCAAATTAAATGTTGTTTCTATTTTGTGTAAATTAGGTTAATGCTTTTGTGTTTTCTTGTATTATCAGTTCAAGTTGTTGTACTTGCCTGAGGAAATCGTGGATAGTAGCGTGTTTTGTAACGTGTTGGGGGAGTGTTTCCCAGAATGCATTGCGACATTCTGGCATTCTGTTTCATTACATGTTATTGCTATTAGATAGGGTTTGGAGGCGAATGTTCAGGACATGTTGGGTTCCTTACATTTCACTGTTTCATGACGTTCAGTTTGTTGACTGCTGTTTTTGGGATCAGCACCATTACTCATACGGCTTTGACTCTGATAGAGGCTCACACTCCGGTAGCGTCATCCGTGCACTATCAAAATTTCCCTCGAGGGAATTTTTGAACTCTAGTTATTATTCCTCTTCCTCGCGTTTTTTGATGTGTATCTAGTCCTACAACTCGAAGAGTTGTAGGACAAATGATGTATCAAAATGTGCGTCTTCATCGGGATCGGTGTGCTTCAATACAAATTTAAAAAATATTAATTTTTCATGAAGTTATTTGCAAAAAACTGTGAATATTTTCCCATAGAGAATGCATGGGAGGAGGTCAAAAAATACATACTTTTACTGCTGTCTGCTGCTCCTGCATACTTTGACCTAGAGACTCCATTTCAACTTTAAACAGTAGACACAAGTCTTGTGTACTTTATGTATATTTCCATGTTTTGATAGGTCATATACTTTTTGATCAATCACTGTTCAATGACCATGATCATTTTTGGAAAAATGATGAGATTACAATGGGTGTGTATTGCATGCCCTTATTAGGGTTACAGTGTAGCTAGAGTGGAGAGAGCCCCACAAAAATGAAAAAAATAATGTCTTTCCACGCTGCTCCTGGCCACAGTTTACAATGTACACACGTGATTTTTTCCAACTTTGTAGACATAGGTGTTCTGTCTCTCACAATGTGTTTAAAAATCGGAGAGATTTACAGAATTCGAATTAGCAGCCTCTAAGTGCGGCCAGTCGCTGTCTTCTCCTCATTGACTCCAATACAAATATTTTCAGAGAAAAGCAGAACGGACCCCTGTTTTAAACTTGCGAGTGTCTCCGAAATATTTACTCTAGAAACACTTTAGAAACACCAAATCGTTCGGGAAGTCCTAACGGCGATGATGGTCTTGCTGTTTTTCTGGTAGGAGCTACCGTTTTGTCAGAATAAGCCCAAATGTGAGACCAGTGCCGAGGCAGAAAATGGCTGTTTTCCTCTATTCCTCTCCTCCTCGTCTCTGTCGTCATCGCGCGCGTGTGTGGGTCTAACTGTCAATTTAAATAATAACATTGTATCGATCGCGCGCAGCACCTGTACACACACACACACACACACACACACACACACACACACACACACACACACACCGCTGCTGCTGGGAGAACTGGTTGTAGACGCGATGTCCTGGCTATGATCACGCACAGAGCTCTAATACTTTTCATTGGATAATGTGATTCAGATAGGTGCAGTTCATGGCCCTGTCTACCTGCTGAATGTAACCGCTGTGAAACAATCGGGAAATAACGTTTCATTTCGCTTATTAACGGCTTTATCGAGACCGGCGCTCGCTCTCTGTTATTGTATGTCTCTCTACCAGAGTGCTCTCTCTCTCTCTCCGTCTCTCTCTCGTCAGTCGTCATCATACACAAATCAAACTAAATGTTAATGTAAAGTAAACCTAACCCTAACCGCAACGTCTCTGTCGACATTGCGCGTGCTTGCGTGTGTGCATTTTAATTAATAACATTGAGTGACGCGATCTCTGTATCGATCGCGCGAAGCACCTGTATACACACACACACACACACACACACACACACACACACACACACACACACACAAACACACACACAAATGTTGTTTCTATTTTGTGTAAATTAGGTTAATGCTTTTGTGTTTTCCTGTATTATCAGTTCAAGTTGTTGTACTTGGCTGAGGAAATCGTGGATATTGTAACGTGTTGGGGGATTGTTTCCCAGAATGCATTGCGACATTCTGGCATTCTGTGTCATTACATGTTATCGCTATTAGATAGGGTTTGGAGGCGAATGTTTAGGACATGTTGGACTGCATTTCACTGTTTCATTACGTTCACTTTGTTGACTTTTGTTTTTGGGATGAGTCAGGGAGCACCATTACTCAACGCACTATGGCATCTTGTCATACCACTACCACTCCGTTGGTGACGGCGTGTACAAACCGCTTGTGACCCTGTCATATTAAAGCGACTTGTAAGAGTAGCGGTCATCTCTCTCTTTGTTGAGCACGCTGTTGCTCAGACTGTATGAATGACGCGGTGATGAAATACGGCGGTAGTATCACCCGTGCACTATCAAAATTTCCCTCGAGGGAATTTTTGAACTCTAGTTATTATTCCTCTTCCTCGCGTTTTTTGATATGTATCTAGTCCTACAACTCGAAGAGTTGTAGGACTAATGATATATCAAAATGTGCGTCTTCATCGGGATCGGTGTGCTTCAATACAAATTTAAAAAATATTAATTTTTCATGAAGTTATTTGCAAAAAACTGTGAATATTTTCCCATAGACAATGCATGGGAGGAGGTCAAAAAATAAATACTTTTACTGCTGTCTGCTGCTCCTGCATACTTTGACCTAGAGACTCCATTTCAACTTTAAACAGTAGACACAAGTCTTGTGTATTTTATGTATATTTCCATATTTTGATAGGTCATATACTTTTTGATCAATCACTGTTCAATGACCATGATCATTTTTGGAGAAATGATGAGATTACAATGGGTGTGTATTGCATGCCCTTATTAGGGTTAGAGTGTAGCTAGAGTGGAGAGAGCTCCAGAAAAATAAAAAAATAAATCTCTTTCCACGCTGCTCCTGGCCACAGTTTACAATGTACACACATGATTTTTTTCCAACTTTGTAGACATACGTGTTCTGTCTCTCACAATGTGTTTAAAAAATCGGAGAGATTTACAGAATTCGAATTAGCAGCCTCTAAGTGCGGCCAGTCGGTGTCTTCTCCTCATTGACTCCAATACAAATATTTCAAATATTTTCAGAGAAAAGCAGAACGGACCCCTGTTTTAAACTTGCGAGTGTCTCCGAAATATTTACTCTAGAAACATTGTAGAAACACGAAATCGTTCGGGAAGTCCTTACGGCGATGATGGTCTTGCTTTTTTTCTGATAGGAGCTACCGTTTTGTCAGAAAAAGCCCAAATGTGAGACCAGTGCCGAGGCAGAAATGGCTTTGTTATGGGTTCGTTACTGGTAGTCCGTACCATGACAATGCAAACTCCAGGGGGGGCCTGGTGTTCTAATGGTTTGGCCCAGCTGAAAAGCGGGAAGTGCCGTGTTGTGTTTACCTCGCGTACTTGCGTGTGTGGGTGAGTGACCTGTATCGATCGCGCGCAGCACACAAACACACACACACACACACACACACACACACACACACACACACACACACACACACACACACACACACACAGACGCGATGTCTTGCAGACGCACAGAGCTCTAATACTTTTCATTGGATAATGCGATTCAGATAGGTGCAGTTGAGCCGTGTCTACCTGCTGAATGTAACCGCTGTGAAACTATCGGGAAATAACGATTCATTTCGCTGATTAACGGCGGTGCAGTTCAGCCGTGTCTACCTGCTGAATGTAACCGCTGTGAAACTATCGGGAAATAACGATTCATTTCGCTGATTAACGGCTTTATCGAGACCGGCGCTCGCTCTCTGTTATTGTATGTCTCTCTACCTACCTCTCTCCGTCTCTCTCTCGTCATCGGACACAAATCAAATTAAATGTGAATGTAAAGTAAACCTAACACTAACCCTAACCTCAACGTCTCTGTAGACATAGAGCTAGCTTGCGTGTGTGGGTGCTTGCAAAACTGTCATTTTAATTCATAACATTGAGTGACACACACACACACACACACACACACACACACACACACACACGTCCCGACCGCAGCAGTTGATCAGTGATGGGCAGTGAGATCTGTCTGTCTTGTCGTTGATAAATAAACTGTGAGATATCGAGACTCCGTTGCCATGGTTACCATCTAGCGTCTCTCTCGTCATCGGACACAAGTCAAATTAAATGTTGTTTCTATTTTGTGTAAATTAGGTTAATGCTTTTGTGTTTTCTTGTATTATCAGTTCAAGTTGTTGTACTTGCCTGAGGAAATCGTGGATAGTAGCGTGTTTTATAACGTGTTGGGGGAGTGTTTCCCAGAATGCATTGCGACATTCTGGCATTCTGTTTCATTACATGTTATTGCTATTAGATAGGGTTTGGAGGCGAATGTTCAGGACATGTTGGGTTCCTTACATTTCACTGTTTCATGACGTTCAGTTTGTTGACTGCTGTTTTTGGGATCAGCACCATTACTCAAACGGCTGTGACTCTGATACAGCTTCACACTCCGGTAGCGTCACCCGTGCACTATCAAAATTTCCCTCGAGGGAATTTTTGAACTCTAGTTAGTCTTGGTGTATTTAAGTCCTGTCTTCTGTTCAGTCCTTGGCCGAGTCTTGTTGTCGTCGCCGTTCATGTGAGTTGTCATCCGTCTGTCTGTTCCTGTATCTATGCTAAGTTACAATTAAAAGAGCAAAAGTACTCTTGCCTGCCTGGCATCTCTGCATTTGGGTCCAACCCCTCAGCAACTCCCTGACAGTGATAACGTTCTACACTACGTGTGCGTACGTGTACGTGTGCGTGCATGCGTGTGTGATGACAAACGTGACACAGTCTTATGAGATAGCAAAAATAATAGAAAGTTGAATTAATTAACCTGAATGATGTGAAAATAATGCTAATAGGCCTTGTGTATCTTGAATCTAATGGTCAATCTGTTTTTGTTCAGCATCCCACACGTTTCATGGCCAGCGAGGAGCCAGTGTTTGCCTCAGCAGAAGAATATGACTGTCCTTGTTGTCCCTTTCGGACAAAACAACGCCACACTATACATTACCATCTCAGAAACCACTTGGATGGGGCAGTCCGCCATGGAGGTATGATCACTCTGAATTTACTGTAAAATATTGTTGGGGGAAAAAATTCTTTCCCCTCCCTTTTCCCCTACACACAAGTATGGTATATGGTCTACAGAAGCACATACCGTACTTGTATGAGGCGGTCAATAACTGTAAGAAATATTTTGTCTTGCAGAATACCGTATCTGCAAATGCAGTTGGAAATGCATAGATGCTCACCATTTCCACTGCCTCACCTGTGACTCAACAATCATAAGACTAAATCATTTTATAGCTCACTTAAAAGTTCAAGTTCAAGTTCAAGTTCAAGTGGACTTTATTGTCAGTTAACCATGTAACAGTACATTACACAGAGAACTGAAATTCCGTTTCTACTCACTCCAGATGTGCAGTGTTAAGGACAACTTGACAACTAGCATTAGACTGAGTTAAACATAAGACTAAACTAAACTACACTAAGTTAAACATAAGACAACACTAGACATAAAGTGCAGATATATATCTACAGAATAGCAACCATCTACAGAGTGAGAAACCAACAACGTAAAGACAACTTTCAACTTAGACTATCAAAATAAATATCAAAAGCCTTTGCAGCCACTGTTACTCAGAGCCCTGGAGCAGCCACTATTACTCAGAGCCATGGAACAGCCACCGTTACTCTGAGCCCCATAGCAGCCACCGATACTCAGAGCCCTGGAGCAGCCACCGATACTCAGAGCCCTGTAGCAGCCTCAGCCCCCGCTGCTCAGCCACAAATTCATGTGCGTAAACCACAGCAGCATAAGATCAAATGTGTACACTGTGGCCTTACACTCAACAGACGCAATTTGAGGGTGCATATTAAGCGGAAACCCTCTGGGGAAAAAAGACATCACCGCTGAATGCCATTTAAGCTGTCAGTGTGTTCATCCCAAAAATTGCATTTTTGCTGTTAAAAAAACATCCGGCAGTAACCTACAAGTTAGGCGTGAAATGGACTCGTGCAAGGCCAATGCTAACTTCGCTGAAAGAAGCAATTTTATGGCATTTGATGTGATCACCTGCGATCGCTCGCATATTGCCCACCTGGTACTGACACCACTGCACTTGAGGAAAACTTTTTAAACCAAATGGTGCAGGAAAAGTGGTTTGGTGAGGCCAAAAAACAAACATGCCAGCAACTACAAACGGAGGCAAACAGTAAGGGATTGCCCCTGTCATGTCTGGTTGACATTGGAGGACCACGCAGCAAAACTTTGATTTCTGTATATGAGCCGCACATGTCTTACTATAGCAGATTAGGACGTGTGATGGTGTCATATGACAGCAACAAAGTTGAATGGTGCTGCCCATGTTCAAAACCCAGGCAGTCATGCACCCATAAATGCATTGCCAAGTGGCATTTGTTTCAAATAACCCCAGACCTTTTCAAAAAGATCCCTGATATTGATGTCAAAGCCAATGAATTAAGTGAAAATGCTACAGAGGATGTGGAACAACTGGCACAGGAAGGAGCGCTGTACCCACCAGAGGATCCAGTGTTGTCGCAAATGGTCAGGTACATCTTCCGGAAGAAAATTCCTGCTGATCTCCCTCCTGATCTTCTACAGTCAAAAAGTGACTTTCCACAGCACTTGATCCCAAATGAGAACATCTGCACAGAGTGCACAGGGCAGACACGACTTGGAAACCCACAGCTCATCACCTCCAAAGCCAGAATTGTGACTGTGACAGAAACAATAGGTTTTATTTTCCTCTTCCTTGTTTTTCATAACACATTGCATATTTGACAGTTGTGGCTTACATAACCCTGTATGTAACCCCTAACCCTATGTAGCTACTAGGGAAGAACAACATGAAATCCGTCATCCAGGCAAATCCAGGCGCTGCTTCGACTGAGTTTCTGAAATCCCAACTGTCCCTCCCTGAACAAACCACGATAACGTAGCAGGGCTTGGCGTGTGATGTCGTGACATGGGCGGGGCTTGACCGGCTGGACATCAAGCCCCGCCTTGCAGACAGGTCACAGCCGTTACCCACTCGCTCTGTGGCTCTCTGCTCCCCTGGGGAGATTACGTCATTCCCCCAAAACGCAGCATCAAAATAAGAGCCTTTGATACAACAATGATAAGTGTCTTAAAATGTGTTTCCTTAATTTTATACATATTTCTTTCATTGGATATACGTGATTTTGGCATGTCCCACACACTGCTCTGCCAACTGTGTGTGTAATAAGTCGTTAAATGATACTTAATTAAAAAAAAATTACATGGTTTTATTGTCCACACTAAGTTATTTGATAATCCAGCCAACAATTAAATCGAACGCAACTGAACTTAGATTTGTCTGTGAAGAAGTTTTGCCTCTTATCCAAGCGGCTTCATCAGTTTGTAATGCAGTTCGTTGCAAATCTAAGTCCAGTTGCATTTGATTTAATTGTTGGCCGGATTAAACATGACCTGGATGAATGAGAACATTCATAGAAGTTATTTGATAAAAACAAGTCATTTTGATCATGTATATTCTATTTTCATAATCATATTGAACATTTTGCATGTGTCCCTGAAATTGCTGCCAACACTGTCATAATGGGGTAACTGTCCCTTTAAGAAACCCACTGATGTTTTCAGTGACATCGCTAAGAGCATTTTGTCTTTCTTCCATGGAGGCAAAATACCTCCGTGAAGTTGGCCCCCCGTGTGTTCAAAAAGTAGATGAAAATATTCCCCTTCGTTTGTGCTCCGTTTGTGCTGATTTGTGCCGTAAAAATAAATATTTGTGCTGTTGAGGTTTTTAAGTTATTAAGCATTACTTTTTCTTGCCCGTGACGTCACCCAGCCCCCGGATATAGTCCAATTCACTCCAATGACAATAAAAAAAACTTTAATCTCAAACAGGAAAGAGGGGATAAAGAGTTAGACCACAATGATCCAGTCCTTTCACTCCAACAAATTAAATACAGTGCTTCTCATTGTGGCAGTATATTTGACATTGGCCTGGACAAGTTCTTTTGTCACTACTGGACTCCCTCTCAGTTCAAAAAAAGTCTGAAGTCTAAGGAAGGAACGTCACTGACAATAAAAAACTTTCATGGAAGCTCTCTGGTGTGCGGATCTTCTTTTTTGCTTTACACTTTGAAATGTTTTGATCCTGCACCCAAACTACATGGACGTGCATGATTAAACTGTACTTCAATTTTGGTCAGATGCCGCGGCCACCTTCTTGCGACAAGGATGCGCTCACAAAAGTCATCTTGGCTGCCAGAGATGACATTGTTGGAGGGCAAGATATCACACATCCTTCTGATAGGATTTGGACTGACCTCAGTAAACAGCTGGGAGGTAAAATGTCACCAAAAGGACTGTACACATATGTCAAAATGAATCGGCATAACATTTGGGAACAATTAGGGATAACAAATGCTGAGGAGGCACATGAGGAAAGTGACAAGTCTGATGCAGATTTGGATTCCCCACCAGAAACACACAACAGTACTGAGTTTGAACTCACCATCCCTTATGATGAGTGGACACAGAAATTTCTGGATGAGGCTGTGTACAAGGACACCCAGTCACATGAGCGCTCTTACACCGTCTTCAGACGAGGCATGTTGACTCATGCCTTAAATAAAAAGATATGGGAGACCATAAAATCTCTTTGCACACTATGCTTTAAGAGGGCAAAGGTGTACCCAAACAGTCTGTTAAGGTGCATAGTTATCACTGGACACTGTACTGAGTGTACTGGACACCTATACATTTATGGGGAGAACTTGCCAGAGCCCAACACACCAGTAGTGTTAAAATGTAAATACCAAAATGTAAATTACAATCTCCACACTGGAAAATCAAAGCGTCATTTGTCGGGTGAGGAAAGAGTGCAAGTATCTGAGGCCCTCTGGAATGGCAGAGCAACTCCCCGTGTATGGCAAGTTGCAAAGGCCAAATAAATCATGGAAATGGGTGATCCAGAGCCAAGCCATTTGCCTCGCCTAACCACCCTGCGAAAGGCAAAACAGGAAAGAGGGGATAAAGACTTAGGGCACAATGATCCAGTCCTTTCACTCCAACAAATGAAATACAGTGCTTCTCACTGTGGCAGTATATTTGAGATTGGCCTGGACAAGTTCTTTTGTCACTACTGGACTCCCTCTCAGTTATTGGTACGGTCCCTGTCAAAGGTCCATGGATCACGTGTTAGTTTTACGCTACAGGTACAGTAGTTAAAAAACTTACCAGGCAAACAGGGAAGTCCGGACACATCTTCCTGTACCAAGGTGTTCTGTCCACACAAGACTCCAGGGTTCATATCCCTGTGGTGCAGATGCTGTCTGAGCGGCATGACATTAACACAATTGCAAACTGGCTTAATGAGTGGCAAAGAGGAGGTTTACCTGTGCCCAGAGAGGCTGTATGTGACTTCTCTCTAGCAATTCTAGGGGCTCTGGTCAAGGCTTTCACACCTCACCCAGACTTAAAGACGTATGTCAATCAGTACGTTTACATGCAGCAAGAAATTCGAATTTCTAATCGTATAAGACATCGTTCGGACTTTTTAAGTGCATGTAAACACCTTAATCCGACCTACTTCGGACCTACTTCGGACCTATTTCGGACATCTAAAATCGGATAACTACACCTGGATAATTCGATCATAGTCGGACTTTTAACGGCATGTATACTCAGCAATCGGATCTGAATCGGATTTTGCATTCTGCGCATGCGCAGTGCCATTCTGCACATGCGCAGCGCCACATAGCGTCCAGAGTCAGCCCATGCTCCGGCTGTTAATCCGATTCTCTGAACGGCATGTATACTCGGACAAGTGATCCGGTCTTACGCATGTCATTATCTGATCCGATCAGAAATTCGAATTTCTTGCTGCATGTAAACGTACTGAATGAGTGCTTTGGGGTGCTATTTGGCAAGAACTCATCACAGCTACCGCCCTGTTTCATCCGTGTTGATGTTGCACACTGCATTAAAATCATTTGTGATTGGGAATGCCTGAAAAACAAGGGAAAACCGGTGAAAGATTTCTACGTCAGAGCTTTGGCACAGCTGGTGCAGTGTGTGTCAGTTGATGAGGCGAGGGACCTGATTCAGTCTATTACAGTGGTGGCCCTAAGTGAATCAGAGGGACATGATGAGAGTGGTGAGCCTGTCATGTCGGAGATTTGCAAGACAAGTCTTAAAAAAAGAATTGCAGAGGGCAGCAACACTTTATGCATTGATGATGCAATGGCCAATGATGAAGCTAAGGAAATGTGGAGCAGTTCTGATACAGACTGCAATACCCAAGCAAAATCCTGGGTGAGTGACGTGTGTGCGGAGAGGAACAGACTTGCCTCACATTGTGGTGACAGGGACAATCTCCACTTCCTCCCAGAGCTCATCCCTCATTTAATTAAGATGTGTGCCTATCTGCCACTGTGGACCGGAATAATGGTGCAACACTATAAAGGCAGCACCCTCACAGCAACTTCTGCTCATGTTGAGGCGGAATTCAAAAATTTGAAATGTGGCCTATTCCTTCATGACAATCTACCAATTCGTCTTGACCGCTTTGTGAGCAGGCACCTGAAATACATAGAAGGACAGATGAGGATCTCCTATGCAGCTCACTCAGGAAACAAAATTGATAAAGAAAATAAAGCGGAGACATCTGCAACAAATGCTAAACCAATAAGGGAGGCAGAAGAGCCCCTGGAAAATTGGAGAGGCCTAGCTGTGCCACCAAAAAAAGGAGGTCTTACCTCACTCCATGCCCAGAGTGGCTTCACATTGACATGACCCCCCAAAACTCAAAAATTCAGATAGGCTTTCTACAGAATGGAAATGTAGTAAAGGCAGTGAAATTGGGCAAACATTCTGTCACAGTCACCAACACCTGTGCATTCGACTCCTTCTGTCAGTGCCTGTGTGGGGCGTTCTGTGATAGTGCAAATTTCCAAAATCATATGAATTCCAAAAAAGAAACAACAGAAATATACCAATTAGTTTCCATGATGGTCACAAATGGAATGCACCGAGATGTGTATAAAATGAGGGCAAAGCTTCTAC
Source organism: Urophycis tenuis (assembly GCA_036785325.1). NCBI lineage: Eukaryota > Metazoa > Chordata > Actinopteri > Gadiformes > Phycidae > Urophycis > Urophycis tenuis. Next base: position 8,940,453 of record JAXIVH010000011.1, read on the forward strand.
TTGAAATTTTCAGCTTCAACCAGTTGCTGAATACATAGCTCAAGTATGGGGAGCAATTAACTGAATTTGACTAAAGGTATAAATACTGTTTCATTCAATAGACTCTGCCTTTAAAATTATAATCTACATCTACATTTTCATGTGACGTACCTGCCATTGTGGCCTGGTGTGTTGGTGCAACCTTTCCTCAGCACTAGTGTTGAGATTTTCAGAGGAAGATTTTCTGGAAAGGCCACACACACTGGACTGGTCTCCACGACTTTCTGCACACCATTAAGACCTGTAAGGTGAGGGAATAATAAAAATGACATAACACCCAAAGTAGGTCTATAATATCTCTAGACGGATTAAAGATAATGTTTTACCCATCTTTGATAATTTCCCTGCTCTCGGTTGACATTTTACACCTCTTGCTTAAACTAAATGGATAGCCACTCAAAGGCAGACTTTCTACTAACCATTTGCAAATCCATCAACCGATGATAAACTTTAAAATCCGACAGCCTTGTTCGGAGCGCACCAAACCCATTTGCTTGCGCTACACCCTGTATCCCTTCCAACACTTCTGGCCTACATAATAGCCTAAATTAAAGTAAAATTCAATTTCTAGCGCCTACTAAAACATGGGAGAAATATCTGACTCACCTTTCGAGGCCACAGGTTGAGAGAGTAGAGTGTAGAGAGGCTTCCATCCCACTTGCTATCAGCATGACTGGCAGTTGCACCTGAGCTTGACCTGGCTTCAGTGAAGCATTGCATGGCAACAGCGCTGGAACTATTTTTCCGGGCGGAGGGCATGGAATGGGTGACGTCACGCTTGTAGCAAATACACCTTAATAACTTCAGAAACTTAATAGCACAAACATTTCTTTGTACGGCACAAATCAGCACAAATGCAGCACAAACGATTGGGACCATTTTGGAGTGAATTGGACTATATCCGGGGGCTGGTGACGTCACGGTCAAGAAAAAGTAATGTTTAATAACTCAAAAACCCCAACAGCACAAATATTAATTTTTACGGCACAAATCAGCACAAACGCAGAACAAACAATTGGGACCATTTTGGAGTGAATTGGACTATATCGGGGGGCTGGGTGACGTCACGGGCAAGAAAAATGAATGTTTAATAACTTAAAAACCTCAACAGCAGAAACATTTATTTTTACGGCACAAATCAGCACAAACGTAGCACAAACGATTGGGTTCATTTTGGAGAGGATTGGACTATGTCGGGGGGCTGGTGACGTCACGCTTGTAGTAAATAAGCCTTAATAACTTCAGAAACTTAATAGCACAAACATTTCTTTGTACGGCACAAATCAGCACAAACGATTGGGACCATTTTGGAGTGAATTGGACTATATCGGGGGGCTGGTGACGTCACGGTCAAGAAAAAGTAATGTTCAATAACTCAAAAACCTCAACAGCACAAATATTAATTTTTACGGCACAAATCAGCACAAATGTAGCACAAACGATTGGGTTCATTTTGGAGTGAATTGGACTATGTCGGGGGGCTGGTGACGTCACACGCGTAGCATATACGCCTTAATAACCTAAGAAACTTAATAGCACAAACATTTCTTTTTACGGCACAAATCAGCACAAACGTAGCACAAACGATTGGGACCATTTTGGAGTGAATTGGACTATATCCGGGGGCTGGGCGACGTCACGGGCAAGAAAAAGTAATGTTTAATAACTTCAAAACCTCAACAGCACAAATATTTTACGGCACAAATCAGCACAAACGGAGCACAAACGAAGGGGAATATTTGCATCTACTTTTTGAACACACGGGGGGCCAACTTCATGGAGGTAGGCAAAAGCAGTGGCTAGTTGCAGAGTAAGTATTTACACTTATGTTTCGTAATTTTCAGCATGTTATGTGTGTAGTTGGATGTTGTCTAGCTTAACATGTCCACTCTGTCATAGTAAAATATCAATTGATAGAAAAACCTATCAGAACTTTGAAATATATTTGTTAAACAGTACACGGTCAGCTTGCTAACTGTTGCATGTTGCTAAGTGAAGGTCCACCATGTGCTCATTAAATGCTAACATTAGCCAAAAATGTCCCCCCTGTCATTGTCCACCCTGTCAGCAAGCCTTCCATGACAGGGTGGACATGGTTCATGACAGGAAGGACATGCACATAGTTTAGGCCACATGCTGATAATGTTACACATATTACAACAGCTATTACACACATTGGCCAAGTCTTCGGGACGACATCTGTTGGTACCATGACTCACAGGTACTTTGCATAATACAAGAACCACAGGTTTCGAACAAGCGCTCTGTACAGATTGAAGCGTCTGCATGGAAGTATGTGGAACAGCAACTGCAGAACTGAGCCATGTCTCAGCAGAAAGGGAGAGACTGTTTGGAAATGCGTCCAAGTGATCTTTCTGTAATATTCAGTTTTTTCAAATCAACTGTTCTCCACTTAACAAAATTTTTCTTCTTCTTCTACAGTTGAATGTTTGACTTTCACTGCGCAGAATGATGTACAGAGTTTAACGCTAAAAGGCCATATTAATGTCTCATTTTGGGCATCTTTATTTAGTGGCTGCATCCAGGTTGAGTTGATCAAAACCAGTCTGGTAACTGGTAAAGAAAGTGCAACTCTCGCAGATTTTATAGAGAAACAAATAGTTTGCAATAATTTCATTATTATCTAAATACTTTTCCCATTAACTAAAATATATTGTTGAGAAAGTGACTAAATACCTTTCTGAAAATGTACTTTTTATAAACACAATGTAATTACAATGTATTTACTCTGCTTTGAAATTGTCCATGACAGGGTGGACATATTTTGCTGTTTGCATGTAAATTGTCTGCTTGCAGTTAATTTATAAAAAGTGTGGGAGCTTGACCAATATGCATTTCTAACAGCATAACATATACCTAATGCAATGAATATGAAGTTCAATGGAAAATCTCAGCTTTGGGGGGGGGGGGGGGGGGGGGGGGGGGGCACCTTATGGTGAAATTGAGTCAAACCTAACATGGAACCCTAACCCAAATTGGAAATTGTAACCCTAACAGAAACCCATAACTAGGAACCATAATCACCACAACAAGGAACCCTCAATCAATCATTAACTTTATTTGTCCTCCAATGGGGCAATTAGTTGTGCAGCAGCGGGAGCAAACATAAAATGCCCAATACACAATTAAATAAATAGAAATCAAACAAAACAAAACACCACAGGCTTTTCCTCCTTGAGTTGAGAAGAGAGATGGAAGTAGGCACAAAGAAATGTTTGTATCTATTTGTTTTAGCAAGTGGGAGTCTGAAACTCCAGGTGTACTTACAAACTTTCAAATGCCTCGTTTTGTGAGTACAGACCCTATATGTACTACTACAGAAGTTGGGTAACAATCCATGTATTATTAGTGGGGTATTTTACGAGATATACACACAGTACCATTCACTCCAGTACTAAGCCATTCATTCGGCTTATACCCCTAAACTTGACCAATATTGACCGTCGCTAAAAATGCATCTTAGGGGGCATTTGGCTGGATTATTGGTGGAAATTACCTCAGGGTGAATTTTACTCCGAACCATCACTTTAAGGGTTATGGTTAGGGGTAAGGGGTTAGGATTAGGTCAGGGTTTCAAATTAGGGTAAGGGTAAGTAGGGTTATAACTCAATAGTCTGGAGTTATAATTTATTTGCCTTGGGTGTATTGTGGAGTGGTAGCAGAAACCTTATACTTGCGCTAGCCTAGCACCAGCGAACTCTGAAACAAGAAGGACTGAATGAAATTTGTTGAAAACGTCTCCAATGATAAATAACAAACTGGCTAACTTGGAAATGAGGTCCTATGTCCAAAATTCCGAACTACCCTTTTAAACATTAAGTCAAACAAATAAATTAAACATTATTACAATGGACTTACTGTATCTGTCACGGGTTCGTTTTCTCCACGAGGAAAAAATGTACAAAAAAAACCCAAAAACCTAACACCAAGTGGAAGACAAAATGGCCACAAAATAAGAGTACAGACACGGAAAAAAAAAACACGGTAGGCCTATTTACATAGAGCTGGAACCTTTCCACGAGCTAGGTACCAACACAGCATCACTGGTCGAGGAATTTGGGGGCCCCCAGCAAAATGGACATGGAGGCCCAACCCCCCCCCAGGCCAGCTCGGGGCCTCAAGCAATTGCTTAGTTTGCTTCCCTAGTTTCCCTAGTTTCCTTCCCACCAGCGCTATTTATGGCCGGACCAGGAAGTGCCTTGGCTTGGCCCCGAGACCAACTGAGACAGCGGCAGCAGGTGAGTGTGTGTGTATGTATGTGTGCGTGTGTGTATGTGTCTCTCTCGCATAGGCGCTGATGTGCACCCTCAGACACCTACAGCGGGAGGTAGACCGGAGTCAGTTTGTGCGTTGCAGGACCGCGGAGAACAGTTTGAATGGGGCTTGCTTGAGTTTGAATGGGGCTCCGCTTGAACGGGGAGAGCGCTGTGAGCGCTCCTGGTGTTACGTATTAACTTGTGACCACATTAACTGGCGACCGTCAGCCAAATGCGTCTGTGGTTGTCGTAGAAACGACAGATGGGGAAAACTGGAAAAAGGGACGTAGCTGTCCTCGCAGATGCCTTTGTTCAATTTCTTACCCGTTAACGTTGCAATGTGAAAAAACAGACCCGAATCGTCCTTGCAGTCTTAGGGCCTGTGTCCACCAGTTGCGTTATTTACGCTGAGAGTGCCTATTTTTAATACAGACCCTATGAGCTTCACCGTCAAGAGCGATAAGCGCCTTCAGCGGTAAAAAAGACGTCGACAAAGAGGGTTTTTTAAAGCAGTGCTCAGAGTGCTGCAGGTTTAAATCTGTTCAACTTTTCGAACAGCACCGGCTTGCCTCACTCTCACGGACCAATCAGAATGGAAGAGGAGGCGGGAAAACCACAATCAGCAACAATCTTTCTATGTCTATGGCAATAATGGCGGCATATTTGAGTGAGCTTGAGAAGATTATTTTGGCAGTAACTGATGACCCCATACTTTACGACCTATCTTTGAAGGGTTACCACAATCAGACATTAAAAGCTAAGGCATGGAGGGATGCCGCCATGTCAGTTGGATTACCTGGTATGTATATTTTCTGTATTTTAAAGTTGTCAGTGACTGTTTATGTTAGCTAATCGCTAACCTCACCTACGTAATGTTAGAATAATTTAGCATAACTTCTATCAAGTGTCTGTCATTCCTATGTAGACGAATAGCCATTAGCTATTACTGAGTACCAAAACCATTTACTTACATAAATTTAATGTGTATGGGTGTGCTTGTGTGCGTATTTGTGTAGAGGATGAGTGTAGGAAAAAATGGAAATATCTCAGGGACAGATTTTCAAAGGAGAGGCGAGAAGAGTTAATGAAGAAGAGTGGGTCAGCAGTAGGGTTACCACACGTTCTGGATTTCCCGAGATTGTTCTCTTTTTTTAATGTCTGTCCCGGAAAATTGATAATCCTAGCCGGGACACCAAATGTCCCAGTCTTTGGTGCAATGCACTTCTGTTTTTTTTGTTTTTTTTAAGTAGCCTATTGCCTGTAGTTTCACTTTCAATAAAACCTATGTTCTGCTCCTACTATTTTTCTTATGTTATCTTGATACATTGTATCCAGTTGTCGGAGGCAGGCATGCGCTAAATTTGATTGGTTGTAATGCAGACCTGCGAAACAGAAGTTTACCATCAGCATCACCTACTATACATGAGTCCAACAATCCGGGTACCGCCCACTTTTTTGACACATCCGGGCATTTTTAGGTGAAACTACCGGGAATATTTGAATGGGTGTCTATGAGAATTTCAGAGCACTGCATTTATGAACGTTACCCAATTGTTATATACAGCTATTTATACCGATTGAGTGCTATGGACAACCAGCAGACCAGTTATACAAACTCTCTTTCAAGTCCTGACCGTTGTCGATATTTAGAAAAACTTAAATTAATCGGCAAAGTCGGATGTCCTTACACGCTGGAATCTGGTCTCTGGGCGAACAACCCAAATGAGTGGCCAGAGGTGGACTACGGGGACATATGGAACTATTTAATTGAGTCTCCAGGTAAGGTATATCGGATATTTCACACTTTGTTTGGTTTTCCCCTTTGGTAGTCTACTGTCTGGCTGACAGTAAGCTAACATGCAGGAGTGGGAGGATCGCATCAGTACCCAAACTTGCCCAATATTTACTGTTTTTTTCATGTAGGGATTTTCATCAGCCCTGGTGTACACACCAGGGCTGATGAAAAACTTCAAAAGCCTGGAAGCCCACAAGTTTTTCACTAGTGGCTGGGTGGACGTGGTGCTCCATTATAAGCCATCACCGGGAGCAATAACAATATTAAAGACCAGAGTCAGGCCCTCCTGGAGGGTCACAGACAAGCCACATAACACCTGGGTGGCAGCTAACAGTGATGGAGCTGTTAAAGTGGCCCACTGTGACTGCATGGCAGGGTAATCTGATCACAAAGCATTACATTCTTTAGAGAAGATATTTCACATATTCACTAGCGCCCTTCTGCTAATTATCATCTGTCTCTTTTGACTTAACCTCTTCTCATGTTTTTGTTTCTAGTGTCTAGTTTTGTCTTAATCTAAGCCCATACCTACAGCACTGTTTCAGGTGTAAAGCATGATACAACATATCATTGTTTTTTCTCCTATTTAATGAAAGAGTAAATAGCCGTTATTGTTTCCTATTTGATTTTAGACTTGGAGAAAGCTGTTCGCATGTTGCGGCACTTCTTTTTAAGTTGGAGGCCTCTGTCCGCCTGGGATACACCAGTACGGCCCCGACCAGCATTGCTTGTACCTGGAACACAGTCTGCACGAAAAAGGTTGATGCAGCCATGGTAAAAGACATAAAGTTTTATTCTGACAATGCCAAAAAGAAGAGGAACGTCAGAGAAAAAAGGAGGCCAGTTCCAAAAGCAAAAGAACATCATGAGCAGGAATTCCTTGGCATGTTATTTGCCACTGGAGAGATGCTAATAGGTCTCAGTACATTTGATGGCTTTGAAGATGACTACAGACCGAAGCCATGGTTTGAGAATCTCTCAGGGTTTACTCATGAACAAGTCCAAGAAATAGAGGAGCAGACCAAGGGCCAGGCCGAATGTGCATCCTGGCATCAGCAAAGAGTCGGGAGGGTGACTGGGACATCTGCGCACCGGGTCTTAAAAACGCCCCTCGAAGAGCCGTCCAAAGGACTGCTCAGAGACATTATACACAAAGGGTCTGTGCGTAGCTGCCTGATCAGTCCAGGCATTGTTTGGGGTAGGGAACATGAAAAAGACGCAATCAAGACATACAAGTTTACCCTTGGCCTGACGACCACAGTCCCAGCAGAAACAGCCATCATCATATCAAACGACGTGTATAAAGCTCACAAGAGCCTCAAGATTCAAAAAGGCTGGATTCCGAGTTTGCAAAGACAAACCTTACATCGGGGTCAGCTGTGATGCATACACATCCTGTGATTGCTGTGGAAAAGGAGTGGTTGAGGCCAAGTGTCCCTTGAAGTGGGTAGATATTCCACATGATCAGTGGCCCACTGACAACACAGGGCACCTGAAAACTCTCTGGTCACTGAAGAAGACCCACAGCTATTACACCCAGGTAATACAATAACACCTCCCTTCTAATTTCATTTATTGTTTAGTGGCTTTGGTCTGTTTTTTCTCTGACGTTCCTCTTCCTTTTTGCATTGTCAGAATAGAACTTAATGTCTTTTACCATGGCTGCATCAACCTTCGTAGTGCAGACTGTGTTCCAGGTACAAGCAATGCTGGTCGGGGCCGTACTGGTTATCCCAGGCGGACAGAGGCCTCCAACTTAAAAAAGAAGTGCCACAACATGCAAACAGCTTTCTCCAAGTCTAAAATCAAACTTTTTACAACTTTTTACTTTTTACCAACTTATTTTACAGGTCCAGCTGCAGATGTACGCTTGTAAAAGAGCCTACGCAGACTTCATCACCTGGACGCCAAAGCGGACCAAAGAGATGAAGAGTTCCTCAGTAAGGCAGTGGATACTATCAGTCGCTTCTGGGCCAAGCACATCTACCCTCAGCTGGTGGGAACCTCAGTCCCAGATACAGAGCTTGAGCAGGTACAACACTTTTGTTCAGAGACTGCAACAGTGCACTGTGATATATGCCAAAATGAAACACAATGCAATTAATCATAATGAATTTATTTCACATTTCAGGAGATGGACACTGCTGATAGCGAACAAGACCTTGAGGTAAGTACAGCTAATAACCTGAAACATAAGATATAGTACATCATGCAAGTAACATTTATACATACTATTGATGTAACTATTTCATTTGTTATTAAAGTGCCAGACAGCGACAGACAGCACAGTCCCAGAGCAGGAACTAAGAGTAGAACATGCATGCATTTAAAATACTGCATTTCAGTTACGGGAATGTTTTAGCTTTCATGTGTTCAAATAACATTTCCTACAGGTATGAAGTATAGTATATGATAAGAGAATTCATAAAAAATGTTGTGTTTTTTTTAGGGATGTCCGATAATATCGGCCAACCGATAATATCGGCCGATATTAGCCTATTTTTGTAATATCGGTTCATATCGTTATCGGTTTTACCACCGATAATGTGCTTGTGCATAAATATGGCACCTTTCCATAAGTTGAAATAGTGTCCTTATTTTTTATAGACAGTGTTAATTTGTGAAATGCAATCTAGTGAGGCATCTCAATAAAAGTAGATGATGTGTTAATTCCACAACAGGAGATATGGGACCTAAAATTAGTCTGGGCGAAAATAAAAATGCCTGTATATATCGGTATACCATATCGGTTGATATCGGTATCGGAAATTAAGAATTTGGACAATATCGGCTATCGGATATCGGCAAAAAGTCAATATCGGACATCCCTAGTTTTTTTTTTAAACATTATTTACAGGAGACTAGAATGCAGTGAGTCAGTGCAGGTGCAGAGTGGAGAGCATCACAGTAAGGTAGATTTTACTGTAGGTTGTAGCTATAGGCAGTTGAGTGGTCATGGCCTGAACACAGTTCTGGGATTGATGAATTGATTTTAAATATCCCCCCGCCTGTTCCTGTTGTACACAATGCTGTCTGACATGTTCACTAGGGCACCACACACATGCACAATTTTGTCGATGGTAGCAACATCTCTGTTCTCCATCTCATCCCGCAGGGACTTCACAAAGGCAACAGGAAGTGGGCCATCCAGGATGTGGAATCTGCGCTTCATCACACCAATCACGCGTTCTGTAGAATACCAACAACTGTTTTTATAATATTTTTAAGAATCAAAGTTCATTTGATTACATTGATACTGTAGAGTTACTTGCGAGATTTAACTGGTACAATAGCTTTATTTTCACCTAAATATTAGGAGAATGTTTTCTATGTTGCTTTAATTGTCAAGTCTCAAACTGTTCAAATAGTTTGCCTGTTTGTGGAAAATAAATGCACTTGCCAATATGAATCCGAACGCTCGACTTGATCCTGGATTCTTCCACGTCCTTGCCCGGGAGTTGTTTCTTGCCTTTTGTGAAGGCTGGGGTTAGGAGACTGACGCCAAGCAAGGCAAAGTCATCCTTCAGGGTAAATCCTCGATCAGCCAAGATCTGAAACATGAAATGTTAGTTATGTCTATTGCTTTAATGTTTGTTGGGAAACCGCAATTTACAACACCTGTCCACAACTACAAAAACATTTATGAAATATTAAACAGTACATGTGTACTAGTATGAACTGTGTATGTAGGGTGTTATATATTACCTGGTCCCCACGGAGGTGGTATATGGGTGAAAGGAAGCCAGATTCCCTCACAATCTTGACGTCCGACGCTCTTCCACCCCAGGCTTTTGACAAGTAGGTGATGCTGCCAGCAGGACTACAAGATATCAAATATTTGGCCGTAGTCCACTTCTTGTAGTTGGAGTATGACTTCGCCCTGTAGGAAAAACAAACAGAAAAAGGTTAGCAATCAAAAGCTGCCCTTGGAAAAACTGTTGCCTCTGGACACGACCAGATGAGCATGATAAGTAAGTTAGCCTTTGCACACTGCAATCCATTGGCCAGGAGCCTATGACTGTATCTTAATTCAAGGGTTACATACTATCTAGGTTGTACTTTATCATTGGGTTGTCCAGACTCGGGGCCCAATGAAAATTACCACCTAGGTAGGATGTAACGCTGGAATTGAGACACAGCCTATATCTCTGTAGCGTGAGGCAGCTTGATGTACAAGTACACCCCCTGGACATGACTCTAGTACGATATAGCCAAGTAAGGATATGTTTTGTGTACATACCTCGCTTTAAGGGTCTTTGGGTGCTCAATTCTTATTTCAAAGCAATCAATAATTGAGGTGAGGTGAGGGAACATCGCTCTCATCACTGGTGGTACTGCTTGATAGATGCACTCCCTGTCTGGCCAGTGAATGAGAAAGCCAATCTTGGCGTACAGTAGGTCCAGCCAGCGATGGAAGTAGTAGGACACTGTAGACTTTGGCTTGTTCAGTATTTGACTGAGTAACGCCAATGATGGATTCTGGCGTATCTTCAGCAAGCACAGAAAAAGCTGGTCCTCCGTCGAAAGTCGGTCGGTCTTGCGTGACGTATTGACAAATTGAACCAGGTACTTATGAAGCGTGTCAAACACTACCCAGCTTAGCCCAGTCATGGCCCTGCAGGCTGTGTCACTGCCTCGGATGGCATTTGCACATAATCTGTCCTTGGACCAGTTGGCCTGGGCAGCAGCTTGTCCTCTCCGGGCCTCATCCCTCTCCTGCCTTGCCTCATCTCTCTCTCTACTGAGATGGGCAACCTCGAAAGCAACTGCTAATTTCTGACTGTGTGGCAATGGCCTGGCCACTGCTTCTTCATTGGACACAGGAGTGGGGGGATTGGGAGGATCTGGAGTGGAGGCTTCCACTGGTGCACTGACACAGCACTCTGGATTAGATTAGATTAGATTAGATTAAACTTTATTGTCATTGTGTAGAGTACAAGTACAGGGACAACGAAATGCAGTTGCCGTTCTAACCAGAAGTGCAAATGAGCGATAAAGGTGCAGGTTGAAATGCTTCTCTCCTTTTGCCAATCTTCTCAATATCTCTTTTACGGGCATTTTTGAAGCGCCGTAACTTCACTGTGCCATCTGTTAAAATGCGTCGGTTAGGGAAAATAGATGGAACATAATCTGGATGCTCGCTGTTCTTGGAATGGAATCCTGAAATGCAGATAGTAGATACTATAACTAGAACAGAAATAAAAACATAGGTCTACTGCTTTAGTAATGGAAATAGTAAACATGAAACCAATCAAAAACATTATGAAAAATTAAACACAAAGGCTGGAAGTATTTCACTTTGTGTGTGGTGAATCTATGGTCTGAAGGTTTCGCTTGTTGAGTGGACTCAGGGAAATACACTGGGTTCTCTTTCATAATATTCGTTTCGATGTCTCACTATGGGATGCACGCCCCGCTGCATACCTCAGAAGCATTTATCTCATTACGCCAATCCCGATTGGCTGGTGAAACGTGTCCGTCCGCACCAGGTAGTCCCACCTACCTTAAATAGCTCATGCGGACGGCATCACGTCATTCAAACACCTCTTCTCACTCGGAGCGTATCTCGCGTCTTAGGCTAAATTAGTTTAACTGTCCACAGACAGATCTTATATAGCTTCTGTCGCCGGGCGCTAATTAGCCTTAGCGATTTTTTATGCTTCGACGATCACACCAGATCGTATAAGCGGTACTTTCCTTGCCCCTTCGTGGTTTTGGATAGTACTTTTCTCGGCGCCCCACCACGGCTGTTCGAGCAAAACCGAGTGTTAACACACCAGTTAATTTCTCGGCTTTTTTGGAATTTCCACACCAGCTAACTGCCTCAACTCCCCGCTTGCACACCAGCTCGCGAGGAATGGAGGATAAAGCCCCTCACACCAGAGGGCTCGGAGACTCTGCCGCCCGTCCTTGCCGCTGTGGGAACAAGATATCGAGCAAAGATCCACACCAGGTCTGCTCGGGCTGCCTGGGGCTGGAACACGCCCGGCTAGCTATCGAGGTCCCCGGCTCATGCCAGCATTGTGCGGTGTTCACGATCAAGAGTCTCCGCAGACGGCTAGCCCGCCAAGCTAGCCTGTCTGGACAGGACCCCTATCTCTCTCCTGACGGCGCCGCCGTCGGAGATGGAGAAGAGACGGGGGTCGTTGCGGTGGCGGTACCGGAGGCTAGCGCTAGCTGGGGCTCCCAGCTCAGCCTAGCCGCGGACCCCCCGCTGGAGGAAGACGTCCTGGAATTGGACTATGGGGACGATGAAGATGCCACCTCGGAACCCCTCATATCAGAGGAGGACGACGAGGACGACATCTTCATAGCTCTGGCCCGGGCTGCACAGCCCTCGGCCTCTGTCGCCTCTCGGGATGGAGATAAGGGAAGCACACCAGTTTCTCCCCTCCCCAGCATGGACATGCTCGACGTGTGCAAGCGCGCGGCTGCCCGGCTGGACATCCCCTGGCCCGTCGTCGTAGCGGAGACCACCAGGTCTCGCTACGAGGGGAAGAAATTGCCCCTGGCCAGGAGCGCGTCGAAGCAGCTTCTCCCCGTCTTCCCTGAGCTGCTGGATGAGGTGGTGCGCTCATGGAGCGACCGCCCTTACAGCAGCAGGAGCCCGATTCCCGGTGCCTCGTCCCTCGATTGCGAGGCGATGGAGAGCCTGGGCCTGCTCCGCATGCCTCCGATGGAGCCATTAGTCGCAGCGCACCTCCACCCGCGGTTGTCGACTGTGTCCTCCAGGAGTCCCAGCCTGCCGTCTAAGTATGACCGTTTTCAGTCAACTATGACTGAGAAGGCATACAAGGCGGTAGCGCTCTCGGCCAGAGCGCTCAACGTCCTCTCACTGCTCACGGCATACCAGGCTGAGCTGTGTGAGGATTTTGGGCAAGCTCAGGACCCAGCGACGTGGGAGGAGATACCGGTTATCACCGATATGTGTTGGGGAATATGGTCCTGCAGGAGCGAGCGAGGTGGCTCAACCTCGCCAACCTGTCGGACCGGGAGAGGGACGACGTCCTTGACATGCCAATTGTCCCGGGGGGGATTTTTGGCTCCGCATTGGATTCTATGCAACGTCGATGCGAAGCCAAAAAGAAGGAGGACGAAGCTCTCCGGCTTTGCCTCCCTCGGAAACCCCCGGCTCCCTCTCCCCCTGCGCAGCGGAAAAGTTTCCCACAGGCTGGTCCCCAGGGTTCGCAATTTAAGATCCCCAGACAGCCGAAACCTCAGCCCGCTCCGGCCCCTCTGCCAAGCAGTCGGCCCAGCTGGCCAAAGAAATCCTCGGCCCCGGTTGCGACGCCGCCGGCACAGCCCGCGCAAGCCACCTACAGCCAGGCCAGGAAAAAGAAGAGCGGCCTGATCGCCACTCTCTTCACCGGTGATGCAGCTGGACGTTCCCCGTTCTCCAGCGCCACCTGTTCCACGATGGAGCGTGCACCCGGAGGCCCACCACGCCCCCGTCTCCCGGCTGCCACGGACCGTGCCAGAGCGAACCAGGAGAAACGGACAGTCGAGACAAGAGGGTTCAGCTGTTGCCCCTCTCTCATGTTCCAAAGCACGCCCATCCACACAAATGTTTGTTCTAATAAATCATGTCCCGCTGCCGCATCCAGGCCAAAGGCCGAGGGCGCAGCTGATAAGAGACAAACATGTAAAAATGAATATAAACAGCGTGGTGGCAACACCCGCTGTCCCCCCTCGGGGGAAAGCCACGGCTTTCCCCGGGACGGGGAACGTGCGGACCCCGCCGCTACGCTGCCCTCCCCGGCAAAATCGCTCAGCGGCGCCCGGGGGTCGTGTCACTTTTCCGCCAGGAGAGGTCGCCACCGCACCGCGGCTGGGGCCTCTCATGGTGGGGGGACTGCGATGTGTGTCAACCCTCTCCCCCAGATGGGAGAGATGGGCCGCACTCGCAGCCTCATCCTGGGTGGTAAGGACGATTGCGAGGGGTTACAGACTGCAGTTCGCCGCTGTTCCCCCGCATTTCGCCGGTTTAATACACTCCCAGGCTCAGGGAGAGTCAGCTCGCGTTTTACAAGAGGAAATCCTCTCACTGTTGAACAAAGGAGCAATCTGTGTCGTACCTCCCGCACAGTGTCAGAGCGGTTTTTACTCCAGGTATTTTCTGGTCCCCAAACGGGGGGGGAGCGGAATTCGCCCTATCCTGGATCTACGTGCTCTGAACAAATATCTCAGGAAATACAAGTTCAGGATGCTAACACACGCATCCCTGTTACGTCTTGTGCGACAGGGCGATTGGTTCACTTCTGTCGATCTGAAAGACGCGTATTTCCACATCCCGATGTATCCTCCCCACAGAAAGTACCTAAGGTTTGCTTTCCAGGGGACCTGTTACGAGTACCGCGTACTCCCTTTCGGTCTGTCTTTAAGCCCGAGGGTGTTTGTGCGGTGCACCGAAGTGGCAATAGCCCCGCTGAGGCGGCAGGGCATCCGCTTGGCCACATATCTGGACGATTGGCTGCTATTGGCACAATCGGAGCAGGAGGCCAGGGCGCACACGCGTATTCTCGTACGACACCTATCCGATCTGGGTTTCGTGATAAACGCAGAAAAGAGCAGGCTGTCCCCGGAACAGGATATAATCTTTCTGGGATTATTCCTGGACTCGGTGGCTTTCACAGCGCGTCTGTCGGCAGACCGAGTGAAAACTTTCAGGGCATGCCTCGCGCTGTTCCATCCGGGCAAGTCTGTTCAATTCAGATTGTGTCTTCGGTTACTGGGACTGATGGCGTCTGCCATTCTCGTAGTCCATCTGGGTCGCCTCCACATGAGGGAATTCCAGCTTTGGGTTGCTTCATGCGGGCTAGATCCCGTGCGTCATGGCGCACGGAGAGTGTTGGTCACACCGGGGTGCGCCAGGGCGCTGCGCCACTGGCGAGTCCCGTCTTTTCTGACTCATGGGGTGCCCATGGGCTCTGTCCTGTCCAGGAAGGTGGTCACTACGGACGCCAGCCTGACAGGTTGGGGCGGAATTTACGAGGGCCGGTCTGTGAGGGGCCTCTGGAGTGCGGACCTCCAGCGGTCTCACATAAATTTTCTGGAACTTTCAGCGGTGTTCCTCTCCCTGAAACGCTTCCTTCCGTCTCTTATTGGTCATCATGTCCTGGTGAGGACGGACAATTCGACGACGGTGGCGTACATCAACCGTCAGGGGGGATTACGCTCCCGACAGTTGCATGTGCTGGCACGCAGACTGATCCTGTGGAGTTGCGGTCGTCTCCTCTCTCTGAGAGCGACGCACGTCCCGGGAGTCCTGAACACGGGCGCGGACCTGTTGTCCAGGGGCGGGCCAATATACGGGGAATGGACTCTGCACCCGGAGATTGTGGATCAGATATGGGCAAGTTTCGGTCGGGCCACAGTAGATCTGTTCGCATCAAGGGACAACGCGCAGTGCGCGCTGTTTTACTCTCTGCGCAGCATGAATGCTCCCCTCGGCGTAGACGCACTAGCGCACGCCTGGCCGCGCGAGTTTCTCTACGCATTTCCCCCCCTGGCATTGATACCCCCCACCCTGTTCAGAGTGAGGGAGTACGGCCACGAACTGATTTTGATAGCTCCGCATTGGCCTGCGATGCATTGGCTAGCGGAGATATATCAGTTGCTGTGCGCTCAGCCCTGGCAGCTCCCGCTGCGCATGGACCTGTTGTCGCAGGGAGGGGGGGCTGTTTTCCATCCGCACCCAGAGCGCCCGGCACTATGGGCTTGGCCCCTGAGTGGTTAAATCTGTCAGCTGTGGGTCTTTCACAGCGGGTGATTTCCACTATACAGAGTGCTCGAGCCTCCTCCACTAGGTCTCTGTATGACTGTAAGTGGAGTTTGAGGGGTGTTTGAGGGGTGGTGCCACGGAAACGGCCACATTCCTTTTCAGTGTCCGGTAGGTGTGATATTGTCATTCCTGCAGGACCTGATTGACAAACGAAAAGCCTTCTCCACGGTTAAGGTGTATTTGGCGGCCATCGCCGCCTGCCACGTGGGGTTTGGGAAGCAGACAGCGAGCCAGCACCCGCTGGTTTGCCGTTTTATGAAGGGAGCGCGCAGGCTTCTCCCCGTGTCCAGACCATTGGTACCACCATGGGATCTGGCGGTGGTTCTGGAGGGGCTTAAGGGCCCTCCTTTTGAGCCACTGGAAGGGGCGGACTTGAAACACGTGTCCCTCAAGACAGTGTTGTTGCTGGCCCTGGCTTCGGCTAAACGGGTTAGTGACATTCATGCGCTTTCGGTGCATTCCTCATGCGCTCAGCTCTTCCCGGGCGATGTAAGGATGATTTTGAAGCCCAACCCGGCTTTTGTGCCTAAGGTGGTGGGCTCATATTCTCCGATTGACCTTGTGGCTTTTGCTGCCTCACCAGATGAGCAGTCGCCGCATGCGTTATGTCCAGTCCGTGCGGTGCGCACTTATATGGATAGGACGAGGGGTTTCAGGAGGAGCGATCAGCTGTTCGTCTCCTGGGCTAACCCTCATAAGGGGAAACCTGTCACAAAGCAGCGCCTGTCCCACTGGGTGGTGGAGGCGATTGCCTTGGCCTATACGAGTCAGGGTTTGCAGCCACCTGCGCACTCGACTCGGGGCTTGGCCACATCCTGGGCCTTATTCAGGGGAGTTTCTGTTCAGGATATTTGTGCTGCGGCGAGTTGGTCCTCGCCTCTCACTTTTGTCCGTTTCTATATGCTGGACGTCTCTGCTCCGTGCGTGGCACGCGCAGTTTTGTTGTCCTGAAACGAACAGAGTACTTTTCCTGTAGGTTGGTGGACGCTCGATAAGCTTGTCTGGCAATACGGGAGCAACCATATCCCATAGTGAGACATCGAAACGAATATTATGAAAGAGAACTTTAGGTTATTTACATAACCCCGGTTCTCTGAGTAATATGAGTGAGATGTCTCACCAGACAACCCTTCTTGCTTGGGCGAGTGAGAAGAGGTGCTTATCTTGAATGACGTGATGCCGTCCGCATGAGCTATTTAAGGTAGGTGGGACTACCTGGTGCGGACGGACACGTTTCACCAGCCAATCGGGATTGGCGTAATGAGATAAATGCTTCTGAGGTATGCAGCGGGGCGTGCATCCCATAGTGAGACATCTCACTCATATTACTCAGAGAACCGGGGTTATGTAAATAACCTAAAGTTTTCCATGATATTCTAATAGAACTGTAGGTTTACTGCTTTGGTAAAGCACCTCTTTAATGCAATCATCCTCGTATGACTAACACAATCATTCCAAGCTGAAACTGAAATAGATCCGTTCATAGTGGACTGTGCTAAATCGTGTTTTGATGCTGAAAACTCAGTTTTTCAAGCAATAAATGTATGAATGAATGAATCATGAATGAAGATGAGGGCACCAACACAATCTATTTTCATTCAAGTCAAGTCTTTTATTTTTATAGCGCATTTAACATGCAGAGTGCAACCATGATGGCGCTAGTGCTAGGTGTTGCAGGCTAACTCGGAGCTGAACTATGACATGTAATCACAGCTCCAAGTAGTTCGCAAAGTTTCATTCATTCCTTCATTATTAGATTAGACATATTTAACATCGGACATCAACTGATTTTAGCTAGCATGACTGACTGACTTTAGCTACTAACCTGTAACAAAGTGTTTGCCGCAGACATAAACAAATTTAGACGCCGGGTCCCACAGCCCCCCATCGGGATTCTCTCTTCTGATTGCCTGGAGCCACAAACCCCTTCTTTTCCCTTCCCTTTCTTTTTGTGGCAACATACTGAATCGCAAATCCTTATTTTTGTTGTTGTTTGCATGGCAAAATACAACACAGCAGCTTTTAGGCATGGTGCCTGCTCATGGAAGTAGTCTACTGTTCTATCAACAGCAGTGGCAAAGTGCCTACTTCCTTCACCTAAAAGAGGGCGTGGACGTTCTGGGACTCATTAGCATATCGCTGGTGACGAGACGCTGGACTCATCTATGCTGCACGCGCCACAGTGTGTCATGTCCAAGAGAGTGAGTGAGTGTGGATAGCTAAGTTAAAAAAAAAGACTTTTTCGGTTTGATTTTGTTTGATAAAATGGGTGGAGAGACGGACGAGGAGGCTGTCAAACGATAAAATTTTTTGTGTTGATTAATTGCATAGTATTGGTGAGTTAACTCACGATTAATCGCATTTTTAAAATTCTATTTAAAATCCACCCCAATTGAAGTTAAATGAGATTATCAAATGTAATGACACATTGTCATTCATACCAAATGTACTTAATAAGTAAAAACTAGACCAGTTGATCTCAAGGGGGTTTTATTGACTGGCTGTCACTTACTGCATTTGTAGCAGCACATCAAGCAGTCACTTACAATTATTGAATGTAAAGTGGAACAAAAAACAAAATAAATTCAGATATGGATGTTGACAGTCTGGGCAGAACTGAAAGTAGCCCTTTCAAGTGGAACTAAAAACAAAAGAATAATTCTGAAATGGATGTTGACATTCTGTGGGCAAAACAGAAAGTAGACCCAGAAGGACTCTGGTAGACCTTTCAAATTCACAGGGAGAACTCAGTGAACTCTGAACTCTGAGAGACTAAGTCTCACATTATTTTGAATGCTACACATTGGTATTTCTCTAAACTTTGTATTTAGTTGACCTAAGTCAGCTGCTAAGACACACAAGTTTGGTCACATTTCTAGATAACAAGGCAGCTCGCTTCTTCTAAACAACATGACCTGAGAGGGAAAACAACCTTTCTCAAGGTACAGATGTGGCAGGTGTTGCCAAGTATTTCTTGGCAAGACATGCTAACTTGTTGTAGACACAAGCATGTTTGCACCACCATTCTAAGGGACACTCATCCTTGCAGAGGACTGGCTCGGCCCTATAGCGTGCTGGGCAGTTTTCAATTTGATCCTGCTCCTCGTCTGACTCAGAGTCAGAAGCAAATAAGAGAGCTGCCATCTTGTATTGTGGCTCAGATAAGGGATCTTCCACTGGTTGCTGTCCACCTATCTCCTCCTTCAGAAGGCCAGCAATCAATGCCCACACCTCTGCTCTTTCAGGTCTGTGTAGACATTTGAGGTCTTTAAACCTCGGGTCAAGGGCAGTTGAAATCTTCAGCCATGTAAGGTTGGTTTTGTCTTTGCGGGTCGTCATGTCTGCACTGAAGGTTTGCTTGAACTTGACAATATATGCTGGATCTTCAGAAGTCTCCATCATCCGGGACAGATGGCATAATGCAGGCAACACAACTGAACAGGATACAAACTTTTCACCTCCAAGGAGTTCTGTAAAGTATCTGCAAAATTTAAACAATTGAATATTGAGTGCACACTGGCTGCTCCAAGCAGAGAATGTTGTCAGTCTAATCAAAAATTTGGTTTATGTAAATAGGGGATTATTGCATATCTAGGCCTACATTGGAATTTGATCAGAAAATAGTACCTGCATGGTTCGAGCAATATCTCCAGTTTCTGAAGTTTCTCCATCTCAGACTTTGTTGGCATGGTAACGTTGTTTTTTTGCTGGGCAATAACATCTCTCAGTGCTTCCTGATTTCTTTGCACTCGTTTAATCATCTCTAGAGTGGAATTCCATCTTGTAGGAACGTCCTGAACGAGTGCCTCAGCCTTAAGTCCATGCGCAACTTGCTGTGTATTGAGTTCAGCAGTATTAGGTGGGCTGTGTTTGAAGTGGCCAACCACTTTGCGACATTTAGCAAGTGCACCGTCAAATGCACTGTTTTGTAGAGAGACTGTGACTGAGCGTTGAATGCTATGAGCCGTGCACGGCAGATGTTCGAATGGTAGCTGTTTCGAAGCTGCAATCATATTTCTAGCACTATCTGTGTTCAGCGTGCTCACTTTTGAACTCACAGTGGAACTCTTCAATGTTCCACTGACCCGCCACATCCATAAAATGACTAGCCCATACATCAGCCATATGCCTCTCATCAGTTCTCATTACAGTCAATGCATGTGAATGCAGCTTCTACTCCTGATCGATGTAATGAGCTGTTACTCCAAAATAGCTGATTACCTAGCGATGTCCAATAGTCACCACTAAGCGTGACAGAAGGTGTTTTCCAAATTCGTAGCTAGCCTTCTCCGTGTCATACCACTCGTGTATCTTGGACATGACTGTGGACCTGGATCGCAACTCGTACGTGAGGTCACCGGAGGCAATCCGGATAATATCACGGAGACCTTTGTCTTCCACTTTATAAACTGGTCTGCATGCTGTGGCTATCCATTTAGCTATTGCTTGGGTCAGTTGACTGGAGGTCGTGGTATCCATCGATCTGCTTCTAAAACAGCTGTCAAGTGTAGTTTGTCTTACGTTACCAGAGGCAGAGCTCAAGCTGGGAACCATGTGCTTGGCTTGCAAGCATCCTCAGACTGGATGTACTTCGGTGATAACTAAACTCAGCTCGACAAATACTGCATATAACTTTTGTTTTGTCAAGTGGTACCCTCTGACAAAGTTTTGAAAATAAACTTCCCATCCATTATCCCTACTTTCTCCATAATTCAACTTCTGTGCTGTTTCTTTTCAATGTGGCTGAACCAGCGGCACTGGAAGGCGTTTGAAAGTGGGGGTGAAAAAAAAAAAAAAAAAAAGAGCCGGAACCCAGCTTTCCGGCTGGGTTCCCCGAGACAATTTTGAAAATTCCAGAGGCCAACTATTCACGCACGTTTTCACGTGGGATATTACGATATAAGATAGTCTAATAATAATAAATAAATAAAAAGTCTAACAAAAAAACTGTCATTATGTTAGGTGCGTGGTTAGGTGCTGTGTAGTGATTTTGGGTGGTTTCATTCAAGCTGATTGGACTGCAAGTAGCGTCTTTAGTGTGATTTAGTCTATAAGCACACAGTGATATGACAACATTGTTTTTATTGAATCGACTAAAAATTACATCTCATTCTCTCAAACGGTATACTCTAACATGTACCTTAGCTTGTCGGATCATTGTTTACACATTACATTGCTAGTAACTGCTTTCCGCATTGATCAACATTGACCGTCACCGTAGCCTAGTGTAGCGATGTAGTAGTGTATCCGAGATCTCTGTAGTCCTCCATACACAAGTTTCAAGAACAAATACAACTGAAGGTAGCGTAGAGCAGTAATGCACAGCGATTTGTAAGGTAAGTGTGGTGGTGACGATAACTGAACTGAGCTTCAGTATCATCGTAGCCTCGTTGGTCACATTGATACGGTTGGTCCTTAGACATAGCGTAGGATAACCCTTTTCCTGGATCAGTCACCTGGTTTGCGGGCGAAATATCAGATTGGCTGAGCATGACATCATGACCAAGAGGCCAGACTAGAGCAGAAGTAATTGAAGCTACAGCACTGTAAATAGATCTAGTTCATGCTCTAATCAATGCGATGCCGCGTCGGTGTTGTGGTCAACAACTGCGCTTTTTTTTTTACCCCCGCACCGGTGCTTCCGGCGTGCCTGGGCTGAACACCCTTCTACGAGACTACCACTTGGCGGCACAACTACTGTTCATCAGTGTCGCGCGCCCTGTGCGGAACACCTCAATTCCGGTTAATTCAAGGGGTCAAAGAGAACGTGCGTTAATTGCGTAATTTTTTCTTAATTGAATTAAAATAAGATTGCGTTAACGCATTATTATCGCGCTAATTTTGACAGCCCTAGTAAAAATTGATAACTTTTCGGAGTGGGTAAGGCCTATGTAACCCCTCTTTGCCTTATGAGGTTACAGGTATATTTGATTTTCGGGTTCAATTCAGTTTTGGACCAGTTACCAGGATTCTAGTTAACGCTCATGGAGCCCAGGATGGAACATCAACATTGACCACACTCACAAAATATAGTATAAAAAAACTGTATTATTAAACATCAAATATGAACAATATAAACAACAATTTTGAACATAGAAAATAATAAAATGCGCGCAGAATAAATAGAAATATATAGAAAAAATGTCTTTATGGTCTTTTCTTCCTTTTCTTTATGTTGGGGCCCTTTTATTTTTGTCTGTCACTGGTCCTACCACACCGCAGGTTTGGGAGGTAGCTCAGTTGAATCTTGGGTTCTGGCTCGCCATCCGGTCCTTTGGGTCAGTTTATCCAGCGGATGTCTGGAAGCCG
Organism: Urophycis tenuis; assembly: GCA_036785325.1. Lineage (NCBI taxonomy): Eukaryota > Metazoa > Chordata > Actinopteri > Gadiformes > Phycidae > Urophycis > Urophycis tenuis. The sequence goes on from JAXIVH010000011.1 coordinate 8,962,654, forward strand.
CCTGGTGGCTATCCAGTGCTGGTATCTTATCTTTGTCAATTACGGGTGTCGCCGATGTCCTCTCTCAACATCAAGCGTCACCGAATCAAACCTTTTCACACAAAAAACCTGACCGCCGAGCGGGCAACATCAACCGTGGACTGTTGAGTCAGCTCGCGGTGTTTTCCAACTTTTTCTTATCACTTTTATCTAATTTTGGGTGTTTTCTCAATAAGCGCGTTTCTCTTCCAACCGAACGGTGCGTTCTCTTCTCTCGTACTAATTATCAGAGTCGTCGCGCGCACCTGCAACGCTACTGCGCCAGGACGTCATGACGCACGTCTGTCTGCTCCGCCCGTTGCGGTTAACCCTATAATTGCCAGCTATTGCTCTCTCTCTCTCACGCATTCATACGGACTAAATAACGGACATTTACTCTTATTTCTTTTAACTTTTCCTCGGCTTATGAAGCCTGGGCTACACCTACCCAAGGTGATCTGTTCTCTGCCACCTGTATTTTGTGCCCAGCCAAAATTGTGGTCAAGCAAGAAGGGAGATTCGCTCTTGACACGCACAAGAAAACCAAGAAGCATCAGGCTGTTATGTTAAGTAAGAGAAAAAAATCGGGCCATTGCTCTTTTTTATGACAAAAAGGGGGTCCTACAGAGGAAGACAGGATAGCAGTGGTAGAGCTCAGTAGTGTTTATCACAGAGTGCTTCATGGCCATAGTTACCTGTCTATGGATTGCGGCATTAAACTCAATAACACAGTTTTTCATGACTCCTGTATAGCACCAAAAGTTTTCGTCACAGGTGTAAGGAAAAAGTTAGTGAATTCAACACTCCATCTAATTTCAAGTATTCGATTATTCCAGTTGTCAAAACATTTCGATGGAGTGTTGATTTCACTAACTTTTTCCTTACACTTGTGAGTTTTGAAGAGGACTTTTACGAACGTATCCCAAAACAAGGAAGTGACGTCGATGCAGCGGTAGCCTTAGCAACAGAGAGTTGAAGCTATCCAAAAAGTGCTCTTTTAAATAAACTCCTGGTGTATTTACAAACTTTAAAATGCCTCGTTTTGTGAGTACAGACCATATATGGACTACTACAGAAGTTGGGTAACAATCCATGCATTATTAGTAGAGTCATTGACGACATGTACTAAATGTACCATCACTCCAGTACGAAGTCTTTCGGCTGATAACCCTAAACTTGATAAATATTGACGTCGCTAAAAATGCATCCGAGGGGGTATTTAGCATGACTATTGGTGTAAATTACCTCAGAATTTCACTCCGAACCATCACTTTAACTCCCTTTTAAGATGTAAACAATGTATCAGACTACTTTACATGAATAACTACAGTGAAAATACAAAGAATAGACAGAAGTGGTGGTTTTGGATTTGTTGTTGTGTACTAATCTACTCAAAACTATTTTTAAGGCGTTTCTCATAGGAGTTGAACTTCAACTTTTTGATTTGAGTTACTGCATACATTGATAAACATTGAAGACATTTCTTCTTAAGTTCATAAAGGTCACTGGATATGCTAAAATGCCCTTACTAAAGTAGACTTCTGGCCTAATGTTCTCACTAATTGATGTCCACAGGAAGAGTCAGCCCATGCTGCTCTCACCAGACAGGCAACTTCTATAGTGATGTCCGTAAGGGAAAAGCATCACCGTTCAGAGGTTTCTGTCCATTTATAACTATCCTTCATGCTCACACTATGCTGTAAGCTAATGTAATGTTACATCCCTTAGCACAGTGGCAGAGAGTAATCAAAACACATACAAATTCCAACATCTGCAAAACTACACAGCACATGCATAATAAACAAACAACCCCAAATTCAGAAAACACATTCATAACACATAACATTTTGCAACACATATGCTGCAAATCCAACACAAGCAAATGAGAAAATAACACCAGCAAAATGTTAAACGCAACGTTTTAGGGGAAACAATAGGAAACTCCGGTCGCCAGATTATACAGCGGGATCCCTAGCTGTTAGGCCAGCTAAGACCAGTTCAACAAGGAGGGCATAGGTGCAAAGAGCCCCTTTATGCAGAGCAAGCCAGCAAATTACCATCAAGGCCTTGCCAGGACAAAATAACTATGCTCTGCTGCCAATTAATCGTGAAAATCAATTAGATGTTTTTAACATTTGACGGCATTGGTATTTATTTTATCTTTATTTCAGAATGGTGTGAATGAAATGGTGGCAGCAATGCAGCAGTATCAAGCCATGTTACTTACCACCCTGAAGAGCCAACTTCAATCAACACGGCAACATGGAAACAGGGAACTTGCTATGGAAGTGTTTGACCAGTTTGAAGATCCACTTGCTGCAGTTTCTACTACTTACCTCCAGGACAATTTGATCCGAAAAAGTTTTTATTATGTGGAACCTGAAGAAGTATGTGTTGGCTATGCAGCATTATTGCAGACAAAAGGAGAACAAAGAGTTCTAACAACTAAACCTAAGATTTTTCATTATGTCTCTCTGATAAGAAGTTTGGAACAGTTCTTGTCTAATCCAAAAATATTTGCTATGATAAATGAACCTGCAACTTACAATAGTGATGGATATTTGTATGACATAAGAGATGGTGAATTAATGAGGTCACACCCTTTATTGTGACCTCATGTTTGTGTTTTCTCTTGTTTTGTTAGTAGGGAGGTAAGCCTATTGTCATTTGTTTGTTTGTTCTGAGGTAAGGGATTTATTTTCCAGGTAGATTTGTTTGGTTGTTGTTTGGCCTTGGTCCACCCTGGAGCTGATACTTTAGTTATAGTTATGTGATCTATGAGTTGTGTGAATAAATCCTTTTTTTTTCTGCTAATCTAAAATCTGTTGTGGTGGCTACTTGGGACTTGGGGAAGATGGGGCCTTTTCAAGTTATGCTCTAGGCACCCCTAGACTGGGGCAAAACACATAGGAATATGTCTAATTACTTGTACGCATGTGGTGTAAAATTATAGATCAGTTGCGTCATGGAGGTGAAGTACGTTCTGAGCCTGAATGGACACCATTTTGATAATCCATGCTCAACATTTTAGGCTCGATTCAAGCCAATAAGGCCACATAGGAAAACATAACTTGGATAAATAAATATAATTTCATGCAAAACCTCGAATGCCTGGGCACATCATGTAATCCCAATTCAACCATATTCTTATTGACCACTAGATGGCCCTTTATCGTCTCGCTATCTATTAACGTAGGCCACCGTTCCTAAGCTGTGAGCCAACCTGAAAAAACATTTTTTTATCCCAAAGCCATCACACTACTGAACCAAAATAGACATTGACAACATACAATCATATCTACATAAACATATACATACATATTATATATGTATTATTGCTAGACCCAATTTTTTTTTTTTATCTATTTTTTATACTTAACGTTGGAACCATAGACTGTATATAAATATGGACAAACCCTCCGTGACGTCACCCATAGACATTCTTAACAGCGGAGATGAAGCCTAAAATTGAGCTTCTGGGCGCCGCCATCTTGGACATATCAGTCTGTGTTCTAAGCCCGCCTACCTCCGGCCAGACCAATCAAAGCCTCGAATCCGTGAAGGTCATGCCGTGATTACAGATGACAGCTGCCAATCAAGTTGACCACGCCCTTAATTATTCATAAAATAAATAAATCCTTCTCTGTGCATTAAAATAATGGATTCTAAAAAAATTCACCCCCCTCACAGTTGTCATGGACTCGAACACTACTGAAAGACACCAAAACGGTTTTTTGAACCAGGCTGTAAACATGTTTATTTTGGCTGTAAAGTTGGACATTTTAACATGGGTGTCTATGGGAGTTGACTCCGTTCTGCAGCCAGCCTCAAGCGGCCAGTCGAGGAACTGCAAGTTTTTGCACTTCCGCATGGGCTTCATTTTTCAGCATGGAATGTTGCCGCTTGGTTGGAACGGAATGTCAGCACTGTGGAGTGTACCACGAACCTCGATGAACATATCCAGGTTTTCTTTGGATAACCTGGATCGACAAATACGAAACTATCAGAGTTAAACGGCACCACGAAGCTCACTTACGAGTTGATTTGTCAAGCCACCAGGTCCATTGTGAAGGCTCTCTCACAGTTTTTCTCTATATTTGGCATACCCAAAATAATTCAGACTGACCAAGGTTCTAATTTTATGTCTCATGTATTTTCTCAGGTCAATCAACTTCATATCAAGCACCATAAGGCTTCAGCTTACCATCATCAGAGCCAGGGCACCCTTGAGCGGTTCCACCAGACCTTGAAATCTCTGCTCCATGATTACTGTATGGAGCTGGGACGAGGCTGGGAGGTGCTTGCCTCTAGGGAGGTAGTGCAAGAGAGTATTGGGTTCAGTCCTAACGAGCTGGTCTTTGGCCATTCTGTATGTGGTCCAATAGCTGTGCTGAAGGATGTGGCAGGCCTTCAGGAGACACCACAACCATTATGTGATTAAGTGAATGGTTTCAAAAGACGTCTTTATGAGGCAGTTCGTAGAGCTTCTGACCACCACCCAAGTTAAGATGAAGCAGCGGTGTGATCAAAAAGCTCAGCGTTGTGTTTTTTCAGTGGGTGATAAAGTGCTTGCTCTTTTGCCAATTTGTATCCTCACCATTTCAAGCGAAATCGCTGGTCTGTATACAGTGATTAAAAAAGTGTTAGACATTAACCATGTGATTGCCAATCCTGAAAGGAGAAAAAGCTCTCAGTTATGTCATGTAAACTTACTAAAGCCGTACCAGGAACGTTCGGACACACCTACAGGTGGTGCTGTTGTGCAACCTGTTGCCTTGATTGATGGTGTTTTGTCTTCTGTATCTCCAGTAGATCCTTTGGTGGCAGCACAGAAACAGGAAGAAATCAGGGCTCCTGACGACGGGGTCTTGCGGGCATGCTTAAATAAGCAAGACATCATGAAGCAACTTCCGAAGTTGTTACAACATTTGTCAGAGGACAAATGTGCTGAATTAGTGAGCCTTAGTCATGAGTTTCCAATGCTGTTTTCAGATACTCCAACTCAGACCCATCTGTTGCAGCACGATATTGACGTTGGTGATGTAGCACCAATCAGGCAGCGCTTTTATCCGGTTTCTCAAGAGAAACGAAAACATATTGGCACAGAGGTGGATAACCTCCTTAAGAATGGGCTGGCTGAACCTTCTTCTGCAGCCTGGGCATCACCATGTCTTCTTGTTAACAAGCCAGACGGAACTTTCAGGTTCTGCACAGATTATCGTAAACTCAATACTGTAACAAAACCAGAGTTTTCCACTCCCGAGGATCAAGGACTGTGTAGATCAGGTGGGGGCCGCTAGGTTTGTCAGCAAGTTTGATTTACTCAAAGGTTACTGGCAGGTGCCTTTGACTGACCCTGCAAAATCAGTTTTGTCTTTCATTACATCTCAGGGTTTGTTCTCCTATAATGTGATGAGTTTTGGTTTGAGAAATGCACTGGTCACCTTCCAGCGCCTTATGAACACAGTTGTCGCTGGTGTGGATGGCTGCGCTGTTTATTTAGATGATGTAGTGGTCTATAGCAACAGCTAGGGGGCGCATTTGAGCATCGTTAGAGACCATTTCCAAAGCCTTTATGAAGCCCTTTTGATGGTCAACCTTGCGAAGTGTGAGTTTGCAAGGGCGACAGTCACTTATTTAGGAAAGGTAGGCTGAGGAGAAATGCGTCCAGTTCGGGCTAAGACTTTAGCCACTGACCGGTACCCATCACCCACAAATAAAAATGCACTTTTTGGGGTATGGTGGGGTTTTACTGTAGTTTTTGTCAAAAAAAAATTTGTCTGTTGCTGCACCATTGACCAACCTGTTGAAGTCCTTTGTGAAGTTTAACTGGACTCCGGAATGTCAGTCAGTGTTTGAGAGCATTGAGGCTCTTATGACTTCTCCTGTTCTGGCTGCGCCGCACTTAAACCAACCATTCAAACTGCATGTTGATGCTAGCCAGGTGTGAGTCGGTGCAGTATTGCTCCAGGAGGATGAGCATAGCATCGATCGCCCAGTCAGGTTCTTTTCTAGAAAGTTTTTGTCCTATCAGACTAACTATTCCGTCATTGAAAAGGAAGCATTGGGGTTAATTTGGGCACTTCAGCATTTTGAAGTTTATGTTGGGGGTACTGTTCCTCTTGTGGTCTTCACTAACCATAATCCGCTGACCTTTTTCAGACCCTCCAAAACCCTAACCAGCGGTTAACGAGCTGGGCTCTCTTTCTTCAGCCATTTAATTCTCTCTGTCTGCTTTGTTTTCCAGGGCCCGTAGAATGGAGGTGTTGGACAGTTGGGAAGTATTTTTTTGGGGGGAAAAGGGGGTTAATTTGTTGCAATGTGTTATATTTTCAGAAACATGACTAGTTAAATGGTGTATGCAATTGTTAATTATAACGTACTAAACATCGAAAAACAACAACAAAGACCTACAAATACATTTTTCTTAAATACACATACACATTTGGTGCATATGTGGCGAGGATAAGGTGAAAACAAAGAGAGAAAATAAATCTAATATTTTGACCAACAACCAAATTAGGGAAAGGAACCGACAACGCCACCCTGGGAATTTAACCCAGAGAATACATTTGGAAGCACACAGGTAAGTTTACTCAGTAAGGCACGAGACGTGGTTCAGGTAATTATAGAAAAATATACAATTTCATTATTAAAGAGTTGTTTAAAATACTTCATTTCCATTCATACAAAAATCAAACAAAGATCAAACACAAAGGGGCTGGAGCTGAGTGTATGGACAGGGGCTGAGTGTAAGGGGGGGGGGGGGATTCCCCAAAATAAGTCAACTCAAAAACACCCGACACGTGACACACCCTCAGTGAAGTGAAACCCGCTTCCCCAGACACAGCAGACAGAAGGGGAGACCACCACCCGGGCACCAGCACCGCCACCACCAGTCTCCAGCAACTAAAAGAGAAATAAACAAATCAACAAGCCAATCACAAAACAAAAAGGGGCAAATAATCTTAACCAATATCAATAACTGCCCACTTAAAATGAAAGTTAACTAAAGAACAAAACAAATTTAAATAAGAAATAGATCACAAATAACAAAATTACTCAAATAACCTAACATTCATTCACACACGCACACAAGGAGGCCAAGCCCCAGTTAAACCACACAGGCATTGCTCTGGGGCACAGCGTGGGCCTCAGACGCCAGGCCGCAGCGGCCGCCAAACAGTCCGGCCACAAGACCGGCCAAATGCAAATATCCCGCTAAATGTGTCCCTTCTAATGAGGTTCTTCCAAAGTTTGCCATTCTACGTTCATCCATCTGCATTGTGCAGGTCATGAAGCTGCTTGGGTGTGGACCAGGGTAGGGTTCTTTGTGTTAACAAGGTGAAGACCCAGCTATCAAGTGCTTAATTTGTAAAGTGGGAGGTCCCGGTATGCAGGGAGGGGGGATCCGGCATACCGGGATAGCTAAGTAGGGGGGTCAAAAAATATACAATGTATATATATATATATATATATATATATATATATATATATATATATATATATATCCTAAGGATATAATCTGACTTTTGGGGTGGGCTAAGGAAGCTGCAGCAGGGGGGGGTATTGATTTTGAATATCGTATTTGAGGACGAAACGATCAAAGGCATTTGATCACAGCTGACAAGTTACGCAGAAACATTTTAAACTTGCGCAAAACCGCATGAACCCATGCATCGGTGCATTTTTTTAATTCTGGCGATTAATTTTTCATAGTGACACGGGAGGTGGCGGATCCAATAAAAAAGTTCCGGATCCAAAGTCAGAGGTGGCAGAACATCCTCTATTTGGCAACTTTTATTCACCTCAGTTCTTGGTTGCATTGTTTTTACACAAAGAAGCCTGTTGCGAACTTCAAAATCAGAAACATATGCACACATATATACAACGTGACTCAATTATCTCCCTCGCTCTACTGCGCAGATTAATTAAATCACTCACTCACGTTAATACTGAACTCTGACCTCTACTAAGTAACATTACTCATCATATAACACTATCATAACACTCTACCAAGTATGCACAGAGAAGACTGTGCATACTTGGTAAAATGATCGACAAGTACAAGTATGTATTCCTCACCTCCTTTACACTTGTCCAAATGTACATAGTCAATGGAAATCATCTCAAATGGTGCAGAAGTTTCAATGCTCTGTAATGGTGTTCTGGTTATTCTGTTCGGTTTCTTTCTCTTGATGCAACGACACACCCAAGTGACATTGTGTTCCATCTCCTGTCTCATTTAGGCCAGAAGAAGCATTCTCTGGCAAGAGCAACCATTCTATCTGCACCTAAGTGTCCCATTTCCTCGTGTAGGTGTTTATATGTAGCTGACTTTAGTGACTCAGGAGCAACAAGCTGTGTTCTCGTCCCAGTCTCTCTTCTGAGGATGCCATCCCTATCCATCCTCAGACGAGGCCACTCTCTGAGAAGCAGTCAGACAGGTTAATTCTCATGTGTCTTTTTCCAAGGCCAAAACTCTGCTTATGACCAGGTCTACATTTTGGGCAGCTCTCATGTCTTCTGCTGCAAGAGACTGAATTGGCTCTGAGATGTTGCACCCTTCTGGCAGTGCATATTCATTACAGGTAACAGCAAAGATCCAATTCACTTCACCTGCATCATCTCTCTTCGAGGCTTTCCCAATGCATTCAATGGCCTCCTGTTGGCATTCCTCTATGCATTCTTGCATGATCTCTTCAATGGGCTTTGGTCTGCATTACAGGAAGTCTGCATCTGTATTTGCTGTTCCAAGCCTGTATTTCTTTTTTTTTAATCAATTTTTTATTGAAAAATGTACAATATACATATATTCACATCATATACAAAGTTTTTTTTTTTTTTTCCTTTTTTCCCCCCCATACAGTGAGTACAAACAGGAACAGAGTCTCATGCATTTTCAGGGAGGTAACAATATTAGAACACCCCACCCCCCCATGGTGACTCCCCATAAACCTCCCACCCAGGATCTCTCCCACAAAAAAATAAATAAATGTAACAGAAAAATCAAGGTCGACCATGTTGCATCCATTCTTGAACTAACTTGTGTGCTGCCTCCCAGGCCTGCAGAGTCTTATGGTTGGCCCCATGCGTACGGGCAACAGACCACTCCATCAGAACAATTTCGAGAAATTAGTTGGCCCACTGCTGCCAAGCCAAGGAATGTGGCGGTTGCCACCTAAGGGCCAGCATCTTCTTGGCTGCTGTAAGACCAGCCCATAGAATACGTCTATAATAATAATAATAATAGATTTTATTTATAATGCACTTCATATCAAATAAATGATCTCAAAGTGCTAATGCTGCAGGGACAAATTTAAAGAGGAGTCGTCATTGAGCAGAAGTAAGGCTGGGGAGACTGGGATCCTGATCTTAAGAATGTCACTTAAAGTGAGAGATATTTCCTTCCAGAGTCTAACCACACCGGGGCACTCCCAATAAACATGCATGAATGTCCCCTGGGCATTAAGTGGGCAAAGATCACAATTCGGAGATGTGATGATCTTCATGGAGTAACGCCTTCTGGGGGTGAGGTACATCCTATGTACATACTTATAGTGTATTAATTGATGGTTGGGGTTTTTGGATGTACCACTGAGATTTTTCCACACCGTGTCCCAGCAAATCTCTCCATCATTTACTTCATTTAAATCTCTATTCCAAACACTCTCTACTGGTAAGGGTTTATGGGTTCCAAAAATGAATTTGTAAAGTTTAGAAACCATCCCCCATGTGGGTCCTACTAAGGCAAGTAACTTACGCAGAGGGTGTGTGGGGAGAGCTGTCCCCCACGGGACACCTTATGCCCGCATAGCTGATCTTAACTGCATATAAAAGAAAAAAGATTAACCTGGAAGATCAAATTCAGTTTGTAAATCGTTAAACGCTCGTAAACCATGGACACTATACAGATCTTTGAGTACATTCACTCCCCTATTCTTCCAATGCGGAAATGAAAAGGGTATATTACCAGTTAGAAGTGAGAAATTATTAAAAACCGGTGCGTGATTATGCCATTTATAATCTGTGCCAACATGCTTCATTACATTACGGTAAGATGTGAGTAAAATGAAATAACAGGACCTAAACGTAATTTCGCTCTTTTCAATGGTATGTTGGCATACACCAGGTCTTGCAACCTGTGAGGTAGTGCAATATTCTCCTCAATTAACCTCCAAGAAACAGAGGAACTAGGATTGAACCATGTAGATAGAGGGTGTAGCACATAAGCCCAGAAGTAGATTTTATAATCTGGCAGAGCTAGCCCCCCCAGTGTCTTTTCTCGCTGGAGAGTTGTAAGTTTTATGCGCGGTCTCTTTCCTTTCCATATGAATTTAGAAACTAATGATTGAAGTTTATCCCAATATCCCAAAGGAGGAGCAAGAGGGATCATAGAAGAGAAAAAGTTAACACGGGGAAGTACATCCATCTTAACTATTGCTATTCGAGCTTGAAGTGAATTTGTAAGATTCGACCAGCGCTCAAAGTCCTTCTCTATCTGACTGTATATACCTTGAAACTTTTTTATTGCAATGCAAGATGTGGAGGGAAAAATTTCAACACCAAGATATCTAAAGCTTTTAACTACTGGTATATGAGAGGGCAGGGGAACTTGGAGTGCAGCTGAGTATAAATGCATCAGCGCTGACTTTGTCCGGTTAATTTTGTATCCAGGGAGTGAGCTGAATGTATCGAAAGAGGAAAGCAGATGTGGGATTGAGGAACCAGCACAGCCTACATAAAGAAGGATGTCATCAGCGTACAAGGATATACGATGCTCTGTGTTACAAAAAGTGATGGGATGTACTGATGGATGTAGTCTTATTTTCTGTGCCAGTGGCTCAAGGGAAAGAGCAAAAAGTAGGGGTGAAAGGGGACAGCCCTGGCGAGTGCCCCTTGATATTGGGAACAGGGCAGAGCAGATGTGGCCCGTGCAGACCATTGCTGAGGGATTTGCATATAAAACCTTAATCATATTAATAAAATGCATGCCTAGCCCAAATTTGTCCAACGTTGTCCAGAGATATTCCCATTCTAACCGGTCAAACGCTTTTTCAGCGTCCAACGATAGAACCGAGCAAGGGGGATCAATACTGCTAGCTGCATGAATGATGTGTAACAGGCGACGCACATTATCAGATGCTAGGCGAGTTCTAATAAAACCAGTTCCATGTATCTCCAACCGGGTTGCAATTATTTTAGCATATAGTTTAATGTCCCCATTCAGGAGGGAGAGAGGTCTGTAGTTACCAAAATTAGTGAGATCTTTATTCGGTTTGGGCAGGACTGTAATTATAGCTGTGTTAATGCTAGAGTTAAATGCACCCTTATCAATGGCCGTAATGATCATATCCAATAATGGTTTGCCTAGTACATCCCAGAAAGTAACATATAGCTCAGGTGGAATTCCATCCCACCCAGGGGATTTGCCCTTTTTCATATTAACAAGAGCCTTCCTCAATTCTTCTAGAGAGATGAGGGTATTGAGTAATTCTGATTCGTTGTCAGACAGAGAAGGTAGATTAAGATCCTGAAAAAAATCTGCACAGGCCTCCGTGTCAAGGGAAATTTCAGAGTTGTAAAAAGATGAGTAAAAGGACTTAAATTCCAGATTGATATCATGTGGATTACTCAGGGTGCGGAGACGTGTTTTAATGGCTGTAATATTTGAATATTTTTCGTGACTTTTCAGTCTTAGAGCTAAAAGGTGACTTGGTCTGGCACCATAGAAATAGTAGGTTCTCCTGGTTCTGTGCATCAAGAATTCCGCCTTACGTCTCAACAAAGAGTTCAACTCAGTTCTTGTCACAGCTATTCTGCCTTGTAATGCTTCAGAATATGTGGCTTGTTGTTGTTCCTCTAGCTGGGTGAGAGTATTCTCCAGTTCGGTTATCTTGTTTAGTCTGCTCTTATTAAGTTGGGATGAGAATGAGATTGAAGAGTCCCTAATACAACCCTTTATAGCATCCCATAAAAATCTAGGATCGTCTACTGAGCCTGCATTAATATCTATAAAAGTGTTTAACTTTTCTTTGAGAAAAGTGCAAAAATCTCTATTTTTGAGCAGAGAGACATTGAACCGCCAGCGTGGAGCTCTAAGGGGTGTACCTAGGAGCGTGAAGCGCGCTGCGACAATGCTACGGTCTGACAAACAACAAGGCTTGATAACAACATTGTGTATTTCAGAAAAGGAAGTAGCTGAAGTTAATATATAATCTATACTGGAGAAACTCTGATGTCTTGCTGAATAAAAAGTGTATTGTTTAGATGTGGGGTTGACAGTGCAGTAAAGGTCTGTTAAGCTAAGTACTGACAGAAAGTTCTGAAAGTCTTTTGAAGCTTGTAGCCGTGTGGCCGTGGAGCGCTGAGCAGATTTGTCCAATGTCACATTTACACTACAGTTCATGTCTGCCCCAAGGATGAGCGAGAAGTCCTGAAGGTGCAATACGACTTCTGTTAAGCTGGGAAAGAACTCTGGTTCATATTGGGATGGAGCATAAACTGAAATAAAAGCAAATTTGCGTCCAGATATGATAGTCTTCATATAAGAAATCCTACCATCCTCACTACCAAATTGTCCAAGTTTAGTTAATGAGAGGTTACGTCTCAGTACTACCAGTGACCCCCTAGTTTTGGTGTCCAGTGATGCTGAGGCGGCCACATAATAGTGTTTGTTTGAAAATCGGCGGACATCTATGGTTCTTAAGTGGGACTCCTGTATAAAGGCAACATCCACATGTTGTCTGCGCAGGAGATCTAAGCAAGCTGTACGCTTAATTTGACCATTCAGCCCATTCCAGCTGATTATATGCATACTTCTCATAATAACTCTTAGAGGATAGTATAGTGATACATACAAGATGCAGGATGGAGAAACAAACTACAATGCCGCTGACCGACCAAAATGTGAAAATAAAGTGTTGAGAGAGATCCATCCCACCCCAAAACCCCTGTCGCCATGAACCCGCCACTCTCCAAAGAACGAGAGAGTGCATGAAAACAAAAACCCACACAAATGTAAAAACATAGAAAAAACAAAAACAAAATTTGACTCCTCCTGGGGAGCCTAACTTTCCCCCACAAGTTGGACCTGTGATCTTCGAGAGGCATGTTCCTTCCCGGCGTGTGCGCAGGTCCCCCCCTCCCAATAACATTTACAATTATATCATACCATAGAAATGATCATAATGATTGTAAATGAGCTACACAGAATGTACAAACATGTTCTAGGTAATAGGTGCATATGAGTGTTGAATACAAATGGAACATGACTGGTAAAATTTGTACTTTATAGTGAAGCTGGCATCATGCCAGGACTATAACACCAGCCTTTCTTTTTGAAAACAGAACTTGAGATCTCAAGCAAAAATCAGACAGGAATCATCTAACAACAGCAACATTAAATCCCTAGCATTGTGCAAGATTGTGAGATTGGTGTTACTAACTGAACAGCAGAACAGAGAAAGAAAGAGGAATATATATATATTTAGCCAGCTGGACTTATTCAGAGCATGGAGAGCTAAAGTCCAGTAAATTTGCGAATGTTTACAATTAGAGCTTAGGCAAATGCAGGGTCATTGTAAGGCATGTTAAGCTAGCTTTTATCATTGGAAAGAGTAAAACGAATTCATAAAATAAAATAAATGACCAAAAATCTCCCTGTAGAAAATCAGTGAGAATGTCATCGCAGGTTATGCCTGGTAGTCCACACCAGACATCTGGTCGAAGTTGCCTATTAGCCTACATGCAAAACATTTAGCATTGAACTAGCCAGCTGGTTGGATTACCTGTGTAGTTGTAGACTATGCTCCGAGAGAATTGATGAAGTCCTTTACCTCCCGTGGGGAGTTGAAAAGATGGTTCACTCCTTCTCGCGTCGCCTTAAGTTTTGCAGGATAGAGGAGAAAGGTGCGAAAGTCCAGTTTCTGCAGAGCGTCCATTGCCTCGGAGAAGGCCAGTCTGCGTTTGAACGTGTGTGGGCTGTAGTCCGCGGTGAAGCGGATGGTCCTTCCCTCCAACTCCATGGCCGCACCACGCGCCGCTTTCAGGATCTTATCTCTGTCGGGGAAGCGCAGCAGCTTCAAGATGATGGTGCGAGGCACAGGTCTGCCATTTGCGTCTTCTTTCGGGGCACCTTCGCGGTGTGCGCGCATAATTTCAACAGAGCCCAGGTTAGGAAACCACTGTGGTATGGCATCCGACAGAAAAGCAAGAACATGCGAAGTCTCTGTGTTTTCAGGGACTCCGTGCACACGTAGGTTGTCTCTGCGCGACCTGTCCTCCATGTCGGCAATTTTGTCCTCCAGTTGGACATGTTTTGCTGCCAGTTTGCTCACCGATGAAGAGAGCCGGCTGTCCATCTCCACCATATGGTTCTCGTCCTTCTCCACATAGTCCATACACTTAGAAATATCAGCCTGCATGGCTGTGTCTTGTTATGTTGGTATGTGTCTTGTTTTAGTTATTTATTATCTAATATTTATCTTTTTGCACTGAAGGGAGAGCTGTGCCTCAATTTCGTTGTGCCACCGTATTTTTTTTAATACTGTTGTATAATGACAATAAAGATTCTATTCTATTCTATTCTATTCTAACCATCTCGCCACGAAATACCGCGACCTGTGCATCCACCAGAGCCTGTGTCTTGCTTGTCAGCTGAGACACCACGTCCTCCACGAGTGTGGGAATAGCCTCCTTGATAGCTTCTGCAACTGCTAGCTTAACTAGTTCGTCGAGCTCCACATTGTCAGCTGAACGAGCTGTTACCGGCTGTTTGTCTGTCGATTTTTTCGAACGTGCTGCCATCTCGGTGTGCACAAAGCTTCCACAAAACAGAACAATTAACCGAGAGCTTAAAAAGTAGAGTTGGTTATGAAAGTAATGTTTAAATATTGGGGGGTTCTGCGGAGCGACGAAGCGAAGCATCTACATCCCTCGCGATGGTCACGTGACTCCCAGGCCTGTATTTCAATCTGAACCTATAATCCGCCAACTCTGCCACCCAGCAGTGTCCAGATGCATTGAGTTTTCGCTGACTTTGTGACAAATGTCAGGGGATTATTGTTACCGTATAGAGTAAAGTGAGGTGCATGAAACAAATAGTCACGAAACCGCTCTGTTATGGCCCATTTCAGTGCCAGGAGTGCCATTCTAGTTTGCCAGAATGCAACCTGTAATTTAATTCTGCTGCTGTTGAGGTCCTTGAGCCATATGCTATCACTCTGAGAGTACTGTCCTGACGCTGGTACAAAACTGCACCTAGGCCCTCTTCTGAGGCATCCACATGAAGCACAAAGGGATTTCTCCAAGTCGGGATATGCCATCACTGGTGGGTTTGTCAGCTGATTTACAATTCTGTTCACTATGACTGTGACAACTGAGAAGATTTATGACTAACTCCCTTTTTCTTTTGGCTTTGCTTCACCTCAAATTTGGGCTTTTCTAACAGTTCATAGAGGGGCTTGGCTGTCCTAGAGAAGTCTGGCATGTAGGATTTGAAATAACTGAGAAATCCTACAGTTTTCTCACCTCTCGCACCGTGGTTGGTGTATCATGCTTCAGTGCTTGAACTGCTTCCGCTTCTTTGGGATTCATCTTGTATCCCTCTGCAGAGACTACCCGACCCAGATAGCAGACTTCACTTTTGAAAAAGTCACATTTTTTTGGTCTCAGCTTTATGCCACACTCTCTCTGTCGTTTGAGCACTTGCCTCACATTTTCACGGTGTTTATCGAAGCTGGAGCTAAATACGAGGACATCATCTAAATATGGGACACATATTTCAACTCTGAGGTCTCTCAGACATTCCTCCATGTAGCACTGAAAGCAGGCGGTGAGTTGGTAAGTCCAAACGGCATTCTCACCCATTCATACAGTCCCCATGGAGTTATGAATGCAGTGCAGGGCCTACTTTTCTCGCTCACAAAGCCCTGGTGATAAGCCTTCCCTTGGTCTAACACCGTGAACCAGGAGTTGCCTCCCAGGTTATCCAGATTCTCCTGTATCCTCGGAATTGGATTACGGTCAGGCAGGGTTTTCCCGTTCAATAGCCTGTAGTCTACGCCCAGCCTCAGACTGCCGTCTTTCTTCCTGATGCATACTACAGGTGAGGAGTATTGTCACCAGGTGGAACTACATGCATGGGCGCTGTTTCCGGGGGGGGGAACCGAAGTTAGAGCGGCACCCCAGATGGCAGCCTCCGTGCCGGTAAACAACAGCCTAATCAGGCAAATCAATGTTAAGTGGAGGCCGGTTTGGCCACTTTAACGATCTACCACCGATTGGGCAGCGGTAGGCGAGGAGCACGGTAAAAGCTTGTGATTTTGAGCCTCCAGCAACAATAATTGATTTAGTACGGGCGCAAGTGCGTTGGTCGCGAAAGCGATCATCCATATAGCTATCCCGTATCGGGAGCGCGCTTCCTAGAAGCACCAGGATATCGCCAGGCATCGCGACGGTCAGAAGTTGTACTGTTCGAAAACAAAATATACAAGCTCCGTATAACATACATTGTCTTACAATATAAAATATGTACAGGCTTGTTCATATATGTACCAATGCTTATTTTACGTGAATGAATGGAATGGAGCTGCATGAACGAACGTGAATGCGTGGGAAAAAGTTTGGTGCGATTCAGCGTATGTATGCCTCCAACGGTTGAACACACAAACTATACACAACACAAAATACAGTCCATGGCACGGAATATTAACATTGTGCGCCGATGTGCCTTATGGACACAAGTCGATTGTTTAAGAATAAACCTATGAGTTTGGTGCGGCCATTACATGGTCGCGTGAGGACGTGCAAATAGCTGCGGCGTCACAGAAGGGCTTCGGGCGGTCATCTCTAGCCTAGCTAGCCTCATCTGGATGGAAGCGGGACAGGTGAGCCCTCAAGTTGCTAGTGTTGCCGCAGTACTTGAGCTTATTGTGGCAAAGTTTGCACACGGCGTGTGCGTTTTGTCGACATGTTTTGAACTCTTGCCGTAAAAACCAAAATGTGCCCACACGCTGGCTTTTAGCCCAGGAGGAGCTGGGTGTATTAGTTGGTTGCAGCTTATTTTTGGTTTTGCGTCCTCCATATCACACGCCTCGCCTCGCTCGTCTTGCTCTAGCCACTGCATGCATGAGCGGATTGGGGGCGCGCGCATGACCTTTGACTGCGTATTACAATTTAATTTATATAAAATAAACAAGTCAAAGCATCTTCAGTGTGGAGTTTTTAAATAATCGATTTTTGGAAATTTAATAATCGATTCATAATCGTTCAGAATATAATCGCGAGTAATCGTTAATCGATTTTTTTCACCACCCCTAAAATGTACATGTGTTTATGTGTTGGTCAATACAGCCTGTAGAGCAGAATAAAAATAAAGCTAATCCCAAATAAATATTCTCCCAGAAAAGTTACTGAGTTCCAAGTACGTCTCGCTGCGGCCCGCGGGAAGGCGCGGCTTGACATCACGCCCCGCCCACATCACGGACGGGTGCCTTCTGGGATTTGTATGCGCCCGACCGGTACCAGGGCATTATGGGATTTGCTTGCGATTAAACACGATTATGCCGATTTTAGTGGTTTATCCATATCCAGTAGGTGATTTTGTAACTCTTACTTTTCATTAGAAATAATAAATGGGAACTCCTCAAATCATTCGTTGTGCAGTAGTGAAATATTTTATGTTAAATCAAGGTATATCAAGTGTTCAAATGGACACTATATATATATATATATATAACACACTCCCACACTCTCACACACACACTCTACATAATATGTAGAGTGTCCTCTTTGTTTTATTTTATTTTACCTTTTACTTTTTACTGGAGTACTGTGACGAACGCAATTTCCCTCAGGGATCAATAAAGTATGTCTGTCTGTCTGTCATTATACAAGAACTTACACTACACACATCAAACACATCCAGGATGTTACACTATTATACAAATGATATTACAAGTCACCTATTTCAAGTCTCACTGTCTTTCCTAGAAACCAATGAAGAACACACATTTGATAACAAAGATCATGTAACAGTGAGTTTTATTCGTTATATATAAAAAATACTACAAAAAACAAACAAACGCAACCAAAACGCTCGTTTCTGGATCAGGGTGTAGGCCTCCTGAAAGAGCTCCTCCCTTTCACTCTCCTACTTCCATGTTTCGCTGCATGTTAAACAAAGATCAGAACATTTGGTGCATCCGGTATGTCAGTAATAGATGCTCTTCCAACCCATATCTTCTTACACTGCCCGGTCAAAAAAAAAAATATTATAAAATAATAATAAAAATAATAATAAAAATATTAGAATATAATAAATATTATTATATTATTAAAATAAATATCTTATTGGATAATTACTGTATGGGACATTTTCTTTCAGCTGGTAACAAGTTACTTATACCCAACTGATGCAAATGATGCAAGGACAATATACTCATTCCTTAAGCAACATGTCAAAATTCACATTCCATGGTTGTGGAAAAAGATGTTATATATCAGATTCCCTCTGCATGCCTTAGAACAGGAAAGGGAGTGTAAATTTCAGAATTACTTACCCGCTTGATATTGATATACTAGTGTTTCTTTGGAGGTACTGGCATGTTCTCTATCCAATCCTATGGGGGGAACCCACAACATTCAGCTCAGCAATTTGTGTATTAGGTTCTTCCTCAGGACTAACCTCAGAGCCCAGTTTACACGTTCTCTTCAGCCTAAACACTGGGGAATAATTGCCACTTAGTAGCTCCTGGCACTCTGCCGTCCAATGTGCGAAGACTTGGCCATGACTACAAATGAAAAATTGAACAACAATTGTACAATTGAATAAGGCCTACATAGTATGGCATTGGAATTACCTACCGAAGGTAAACAGTCAAACTGAGTGAAGTCATTTATGTGATAATTGAGAGAAAAGACCTACCAATGGTCATTGAGGCATGTAATCAACAAAGATGACTGTACATACCTGTCAAGGGTGTCATTTTCTAGTAGCATCAGACACCACCATCTTCGCAGGGCAGGCATGTCATGCTGAAATGAAAAAAAGGTTTTGCTTCAGTACTGAAGGCAGAATGAAAGAACCGGGTCATAACAATGTCATAGTAAAAAATACTTACTACAGAGTAGTCAAATTTGGCATCTAGGGTGACGTACAAGGCGGCCTGCAACCCAAAAATGTTTTACAGCTTCAAAGTTTGATATAGGCATGTGTGCAGCATTGGAGTAATTTATGGCAAATTTAAAATTTAACAAATTCCACCATTGACATAGGACCCACCATTATCATGAAGATGCCACAGTCCAAACCCATTTGCTGGCTAGGGAAGCCCTAAATCAAAGCAAGGAGGACACAGCAGTGGAGGCTGGAGGCTGCAAGGAGGGCACAGCAGTGGAGGCTACCTGAGGCTGCGAGGAGGGGGCAGCTATCTATCAGACATAAATGTAAAATGTTAACGATTAAACATATCGGTGCATGAAACTTACCGCCATCGAGTAGTCGAACATGCGATCTTCTGTGGGAGAAAATGGCGTTGTTTTCTTCTGTTGGTTTTATTTGGGCTACTCTATCCCAGAAGGCACCTGTCCGTGATGTGGGCGGAGCGTGATGTCAAGCCGCGCCTTCCCGCGGGCCGCAGCGAGATGCTTCTCCTGAGTTCTGACATGTGCATGTTACTGCTGTACCACACATGGATACTAGATGGCAGTGTACCACAGTCTTAAATCCTTGGTTCTAACCTCAACGTGATACTACTACCTGATACAGAAAGGTATTGACCTTCTCTATCCTATTTCCTCAACTAACCTAACCCTAAGAAGAAACCCTAACCCTAAAATGAACCCTAACAAGAAAACTAACCTTAACCCTAAAAGTGGAAACCCTAATCCCAATCGGAAACCCAACCCTGATCAGAAACCATGGCCCTAACCAGAAACCCTGATCCTAGCAAGAAACCCTAACCCAACTGGAAATCGTAACCCTAATCAGAAACCCATAAATAGGAACCTAATCACCACAAAAGGTTAGTGAATTCAACACTCCATTGAAATGTATTGATAACTGGAATAATTGAATACTTGAAATTAGATGGAGTGTTGAATTCACTAACTTTTTCCTTACACTTGTGAGTTTTGAAGAGGACTTTTACGAACTTATCCGGAAAGACGGAAGAGACGTCGACGCAGCGGTAGCCTTAGCAACAGCTAGTTGAAGCTATCAGAAAAGTGCTCTTTTAAATAGACTCCTGGTGTACTTACAAACTTTAAAATGCCTCGTTTTGTGAGTACAGACCATATATGTACTACTACAGAAGTTGGGTAACAATCCATGCATTATTAGTGGGGTAATTTACGAGATATACACAGTGTACCGGGCACTCCAATACTAAGCCGCTAAGTCGCTAAAAATGCATCTGAGGGGGTATTTGGCTGGATTATTGGTGGAAATTACCTCAGGGTGAATTTTACTCCAAACCATCACTTTAATATTGTGAGAGAATATATTGTCTATGCATCTACTGTCACCCGTGTCTCTGTCTCCCCCTGTAGGCATTCCCCGAGATGGGGCTAATTGCGTGGTCGGGCGTGGTCTATAAAAGACGGTCGCGTCCGGAATGCTGGTTGGTCCTTTCCAGCTCTCGCCATTCCATCTCTCGCCGTGCGGGCTGCTGTCTCTGTCGCCGCATGTTTTGTCTTTGTTGGGCTGTGTGGCATTGCGTTGGCGCCACTCACCGTCAGCGCCGGAGCTCCACATACACAGAACACGCACTGCGCGTAGGGCACCAAGTGCCGGGGGGGCACCAAAAAATCTGTCTCGTAAAAAATCATCATCATAATAATCATGATAACGTGATTTTAAAATGAACATGTGTAAAACGTGTTAATAGATAAGCAATACAAAGTAACATTTGCTTGAGAAAAAGATGCGTCTCCGTGCGGCCCTCTCTCTCTCCCCTTGGTGCCCCCCTCCCCCACATCCCAGTGGTATGATCGATTAGATCATTCTCAGGTGGCAGACGCCTGTGTTTACACACGGCCTCTAAAGGCAGCAAGAGTCGGGGGCGGATAAGCGAAAAAAGAAGAGACAGCGAGATGATGCACGCGCGTCGATGGCAGGTAAGACAATGTTTTAAAGGTCCCATATTATGCTAAATGCACTTTAGAGCGGTTTTCTATCAATAATATGCATCCCCGGCCTGTCTACAATCCCTCCTGATATGAAAAAAGTTCATCCTCTCGTTTTTTTGCTTTCTTAGTCTTTAGAAAATGTGCGCTAAAACGGGCTGTTTGAGAAATGGTCTGCAAATGACGTCAGCAACAGACTCGGCTGCTCCCCTCAGGCTGGTGGCAACGCCTCCGGTGAAGGTTTGCCACGCCCCTAACAAAGTTTCTAAACACCGCCATTATTCCGCTCGCTAGCGTTGCTCCGGTTGGCACAATGGCGAAGGTACGAGCTGGAAGAAGTGGTTGCTCTGTTGTTGGCTGCACAAATGAGCACACAACTCTTTATAAACCTCCCTCTTCTGAGGTTCTGAGGACTCAATGGGTGAATTTCATTTTTGATGGTGATGTCCCTAGCAGCAGTTCCCAAAGTGCTGTATGTGTGTGCTAACCATTTCACGTCGGACTGCTTCATCAACGAGGGACAGTATAAAACTGGATTTGCTAAATCCCTGCGGATTAAAAATGGATCGGTACCAACTGTCCGCGATCCAACTACGAACGTGGAAGCTGTAAGTTTGAACATTTTATTCTGATTTACTGTTTAGCCGGCTTGGCGGCCCCTGTTAGCATGGCAGCTAGCATAAAGTACTGTTGGGCCGCGATATAGTCTGCTTATACTAAAGTTACGTTAAAACTAGGGCCGGGACTTTAACGCGTTCATTAAGATGAATGAATGACACAAAAATAACACATTTTAATCGCCCTTATTTTTGCACCGCGGAACGTTTATCACTGGGTGAGTTTCAGGTTTACCCATTATACTGGAACAGTGATCACTGCCTGAGGCGTTTTGAACGCAGCTCAAACCGACTGGTGCCTCTGCACGGCGACCAAGCTTTGATAAACACGCACCGGTTTACAGTATCATCCCGCATTTAAGCGGTCGTGGCCACGAGTGGCCTTGGAGCTGAGAACAGCAGAGTTTCCTCTGCTGCAGCAGAATAGCGGACATGTCGTAGCTACAGACATGTCACTGTCTCGGGTGCATTTTGTTATTATAGGACTTCAACCTCAGAACTCTCTGTCATCAGACTGTCCTGGCCTGTCCTGTGCATACAAACAAACTATGTTTTGTTGCTTACCTTATGTATTCAGTCATTATTCAATGGTATATTAAAATGCATGTGAAAAAAATGTTTCTCACTGTTCTCAGATACGGGGGAGGGATGATTACATTTGTTCTGAGAAGATGTTTTTTTCTAACCCCTGTGTGCTTGTTATAGACCAGCTCATCAAAAACATCAACGGCACAGATTCCTGCATCAAGAGATGTTGCATGCCAGACAGAGATGGAAACACGTTGTGTAGGCACACAGCTGTCCTTCAAGACTCTACGGGCTTCTTACAGGAGTGCAGGTAAACAGCCAGCTTCATTAGGCTGCATTTACTTGGGAAGAAGTTAGTAAGGAGTTACATGTTATCATAAATATAATAAAGTTTCTGACATTTTAGATTTTTTTCTTTAGTTATTACAGACTCTACTTGGCGGCAATGTACTACAACGAAAACGCCAACCGACCACAAGCAAAGACGGACCAAGGTGTACCCCTCTTCAAGGTGCACTTCCCGAAGGCATTGAAGGGAGAGTGTAGAGCAAAACCCCTAAAGACAGAGCCAACATACAGTAAGAGTTTACTTTTTAATTTTTTATACCAAAACTAAAGGATTTTTTTTTTACTTGTTGCACTTACAATCTATAAACATTTCAACAATAAATAACTGTATAAAGTAATACACACACACACAAACCTTATGAAAAATAATAAATAAGATAAAGTGTCAGGAGGTAATGAGCAAAACACTTTCAGTCTCTGAAAAAAGTAAACAATGTCTGTGCATTTCTTGTATAAAACAGGGTATGTAGTGGACATGATGGACCTCATCTTCGAGAAGGTGTTTATGGACCCGGCACCCTACACTGATGCAGTCCTGGCAATCCCTGTTCCTGAAGACCTTGCTGCACAGTTTGAGCGGCCAGACAAGGAGGAGGTCATTGCGGGTTATGTGTCCCGCTTCAATCAAGCAGCTGTTTGAATCCCACGTAGTGACCTGTGACATCAGGAAACTCCGTTTGGATTCTAAGGACCACACAAGCTGGGATGACGACCCGGATTCTGCGTCCCAGCAAGCCCCAACACCAGTTCACAAAAGAGCGATATGCAAGGTACCTGTAACGACTTCAAGCAATTGGACAAGATATAGCAATTACTTTTTTGTTTTGTATCCCATTTTATTTTTATGGATTGCCTGCTAAAACATATGGCTACTAAGAGCACTATCCCTCCTCTCGTCTCCTCCCCTCTACTACTACCACTAAACTATTTTCACACACTCTGTGTTTCTACAGATTCTCCATCCCTGAGTCTACACCTGCGTGGTACCCGTCAACCTGCTCTAACACCGGCCTGCCATCCATCCCATCGGGCTGACATGTTTCCTCCTGCCCTACTCCCACCAGAAGCTTCGTTGCGTTGAACATTTAATGTGTTTATGTGGAGTTGTACATTTTTTTATTGTCTATACACATCTATTTTATATATCTATTATTTTGTTATGCTACTTTGTTTTGATTAGCACAGTTATAACTTATTTGTTAGTAATGCAATGTCAATAAATGTTTAAAAAGTGTCTACAAAATTTGGCTTGCATTCTGGAGCGAGTATACATTGAGGCATACAGGCTCCAATCCAGGATGGTCCACCATGCATTTCTGGTTCCCCTCAACCTCCTGCAGCCGTCTGGTAACCTGCAAACAAGGTACTACAAACAATAAATGCCATTGTGTTTCATAAGTATGAAATAAACCATAATCAAGACAAACTAGTTTTCACTTTGAATATGTAGATACTACCTGTGCTATCTCAAGACAGCAGACATTTTCCTGCTCTGTGGGAATGGTGTTGCAGTTTCCACACAAACACCTGTCAAAAGAAAATTAGTTAGAATTTCACTTGAATGCAAGTACACAAGCATAGTTGGATAAGAAGTAAGATTTTCCTAACCATGTCAAGTGCATAAAACTTGTGACATTTGAATAATGTTGAGATGGAAAACAGTGGCATTTTAATCAACATTACACTGCCTCAATTTTCTACCAGAATGACACATTACTGATACAGACAGACATATTTATGCTGAAATACAAAAGTAAATCCTAAAGACCTAGAACAACAAACGTCAGGGTGCTGTTACGATGAAACACCTCTGCTAAAACAATCACAAACTTTGCAAAATATAGAATTTAGGTTAGGCCTACTATGCAAGCATCGTTTGATAGCCTACTAGTTTCTACATTATACATTTATCCGTAGATAGCAAGAATACAGTCAAGAGAGATAAGTATAATGTTACTACACTATTTACAAAATTGCTCATTCACCAAAAAAGCTCAAAGTAACAAAGATACAGCGAAGACGTAACCGTTAGCAGGAGCTAACATGTAAGTAACAGTGTAATAACAATAACACACAGAACGTAAAAAAAAATACATATATAAAGTCGCATGATATATGTAACTTACCATTCAGAAACCTCCTGCGGCAGCCGCAGAGTAAGAATTTCAGCCGGCGTCTCTCCCTCTGGGTCAGATTCAGGCTCAAACTGGTAGGGTTGAACTAGAGTCCTTTAGAGAGACTAGAGTCTCTCTATAGTACTCTAGGTTGAACCACAGAGTTTCTGCCAGCCATTGGCCGAGTCAGTCTGTAAACATTAGCACATGGCTATGGAGCCGAGGCTCGGCTCTGTAGGGACCACGCCCCTCGCAGAGAGGTGGACGTAGTCTGGTGTAGCTCATTTACATAAACGAGACAGGCCCTGAAACAGACCGTTTTGAACAGAGCTGTTTTTAGGTGATGAAGAGAGACCTACAATATTTGATCCAAAGGCAATTTTGACCAAAGCATGTCACAGACATGTCTTTGACACACCTGGGAACTATTTTAATTTGTGGAAACGGGGCATAATATGGGACCTTTAATAGTGCAGTGACACAGTTCTACACTGTAAGAAATTTTAGCTCGCTCTACTTAAAAAAATTGAGGCAACTATTTGCATCAGCTTTGTAAGTATTTCTAACACATTTTTTTCTCTTTGTGATATACTCACATTTTTCTGTTCAACATTTAACCAAATAAGTAGAGCCAACTTGATTTAATCTTTTATCAACTTATTCTTAGTCTTATTTGAGTTGAAACTACTTGATTTTTCCACAGTAAACATACAATTTTTAAGTGTGATTTACTTAATTCTAATTGTCAGTTATGTATTATATACATGTTTACTCTAAACATATTATTCAAGTTTTAGAAATGATTTATTTAGTTAAAGCCTACTTAAAATCTGAATGCAAATAGTTGCCTCAATTGCATTTTGTACACATTACTCACTACTTTCAGGTATCAAAAAGTACACAGTATTGTATCCACACATTTTGATTTTATTGTCACGTTGTTTTACATAACCAAAGATGGTTCAACAGAAAACATTTCAATTTCACTTTTTCGTTTAAAAAAGACATGACAAAATCTATAATACTCCTTGCATTTTTTTTCTCCAAAAAATTACAAAATAAAACGATGTTTTTCTCAAATAATTGCTCAAACAAATGGCCACATCAAGGGCAGCAGGTGGACATTGAAAAAAAAAAAAAAACACGCACAAGACTGAACAGACTCAACACTTTCTTCTATTAAACATTCCACATGAAATCCACACATTTTCATTTTCTTTCCTGTCCACATTGTTTAACATCAGCCAAAAATGGTGCCACAGAAAAATTAGTACTTTTTGCTTTCAACAAAGATACTAAATCAAAAATAAAAACCTATCTTCCTTGTGTAGGCTATTTTTCCAAAAAGATAAACTAAAACACATGGCACTGGCCAACTTATCACATCAAGACTTGAACCTTCCAAAAAGTGATCTTCCACACTTTACTCCAGTAGCAGCCTTAAGGTTGAGTGCGATTTGAGCGGCACAACTTTTCTAAATGGTTTCTGTCCAATTTGAGCATGAGGAACAAAACTACGGTGCTGTCATTTGCTGTAACTCGAGCAAAAATTTACTTACAGAAGAACTCATTTACTCATTTGATCCCGTGAGGGAAATTTGGTCTTCTGCATTTAACCCAATCGTGAATTAGTGACACACTCAGAACACAGTGATGGTGAAGCACACAGTGAGGTGAAGCACACACTTAAACCCGATGCAGTGAGCTGCCTGCAACAGCGGCGCTCGGGTTAGGTGCCTTGCTCAAGGGCACTTCAGCCGTTCGCACTGGTCGGGG
Organism: Urophycis tenuis; assembly: GCA_036785325.1. NCBI lineage: Eukaryota > Metazoa > Chordata > Actinopteri > Gadiformes > Phycidae > Urophycis > Urophycis tenuis. The sequence goes on from JAXIVH010000011.1 coordinate 8,989,184, forward strand.
TTCGAACCGGCCACCCTCCGGTTACAAATCCGAAGCCCTAACCAGTAGGCCGCGGAAATACAGCATATGCACCGTAGTTTTGTTCCTCATAATCAAATTACTAAACTAAATTCGGTTATGAGGCTGTTTAAAATGCATGGAGCTGTTCATGATTTTTGTAAGCCGCGGTATCTGTTTCGTGTGCCAGATTTTTTTTTTTTTTTTGGGGGGGGGGGGGGGGGGTGTCAGTCAGTTGCAGTTAAAGCATGCTTCATTAGTCATAATGCATATCCTTTTATTGCAACTGATTTTGTCAACGCGTTGGCTTCACTGGATATTAATTGCATCTTTTCTTCCTACTTATATTGTCCTTTCTCCCCCAGATAACTAGTTCAAAACTCTCGTGGCATTTTTGTCATTCTCCTCAACCGGACCTCCATGTGGCAATATAGTTAAGTATAAACCTATTGAAAGATGTACAGTTGTATCTCAAATGTAGTTCATATTACTGTGACATTAAAATGTGTGGTTAAATGAACCGGAAACATGAAAAGTTAGCATGTGAAACATATAAATGATTTGATTTACTTAACATAAATGGCCATTAGGTCCGATTTTGAAAAATGTATGTGTGGTGCAAGGTGTTGTGCAATACGCTCTTCGCAAAGAAACTGAGTTTGAGTGCCTTTCATTCAACATAATGGAAAGCTTTTAAAACCTATCAAACTGAAGCTGGTGGGCAGCTGCAAGTATTTCAATTGATTTGTTTTTCTCTGCCTTCATTCATAGGTGCTGTGTCAATGTGGCCTTGTAAATTGTGTGATCGCGCTTTATCTAGCAGGTATGAGTCACTAAAACATTTGAGGCTGAGACATTTTCACCCTAGCTTTACAGGCCGATACCCATGTGTATATCCAGACTGCCCTTGTACATTAACATGCTGGAAGACACTTCGGAGGCACACGTATGGAGAACACAGGGCGTTAGAAACAGGTGCTCAGTCCACTACATTCTCATGTCAGACATGTGGGTGTGACAAACTTTCAACAGAGAAGGAATACTTTAGTCATGTTAACCTGCACCTTAGGAAGTATGAACATGTAACTTGTATGTTTGAGGGATGTACATATCAGTCAAATGTGTATAGTAGTTTTTTGTCACATAAAACCCGGAAACATAATCCCCACAGTCTAAAAGATTTTAAAGCTGGTGTGGTTAAAGTCAGTGTTCAGTCTGGTCAAGCAGATGAGGGGCCCGCATTTACTGCAGACATAGATGGTAGCCTGTCAGATGCAGATAGTCATCTTGATGATTCAGAGGACCTTCCTGAAGTTGCGGAGGCAAAACTGGGGTCTATCCTATTAAAGTTGGAAAACATTTTACATGTACCCTTTACAGCAGTAGACGAATTGGTTGATGAGCTTCATTACTTGCTGAGTACTGTGTCTCCGTCAATAACTTGTCGTAATATTTCAGATTTTTTCGAAAGCAAAAACGTAGAGGTTGATGGCTTGGTTGTTAAGGAATTGGCTGATTCACTGTGTAAAACCAATCCTTTCACAAATGCACTAAGAAAAAGTGGTCCATTTGCTACGGCACATAAGAGAAAAGCATACTGTAAAGAAGTTTTTAATGTTGTTGAACCAGTAGAGTTTGTTCTTGATAAAATAACAAGCAGGTCTTTTCAGTATGTCCCAATTCTGCAATCTCTGCAGCAGATACTTGATTGTTCTAAGGTGTTGAATCAGGTTATTGATGGCCACAGAAGACAGGGCGGTAACCTGCTCGAAAACCAGCAGTATCGCTCCATAACAGATGGTGTATATTTCAAACATAACCCTTTTTTGTCTGCTAATGAGTTAAGAATTTGTTTTACCTTATACATTGATGATTTCGAATTGTGTAATCCTTTGGGCACATCACGGAAAAAGCACAAGCTGTGTGGCATATACTGGATTCTTAATAACTTGGGACCAGGCTCTCACTCAACACTCACCTCAATTTATTTAGCAGCTTTGTGCAAGAGTAATGATGTAAAGACGTATGGTTATAGAAGGATATTAGAGCCACTATTGCACGATCTTGTTACATTGGAAGAGCATGGCGTCTATGTTTCAAAGCTTGGCTCTTTTGTCAAAGGAACTGTGCATAGTGTTATCGCTGACAATTTGGGTGCACATTGCTTTGGCTGGTTTCATAGAGAGCTTTTCTCGCCATTATAGTTGCCGATTTTGTACTGCTAAGAAGGAAGAGATCCAGTCAACTGCTGTTAGTTCAGGTGCTTTTTCTCTTAGAACCAAAGAAATCCATGAAGCACATCTAAAGACTGCACAGGATACTGGAGAAAATTGCTTTGGAGTGAAGCAAGCGTGCCCTTTAAGTCAGCATCTTAGTCATTTTCATGTAAGCACGGGCTATCCGCCAGATATAGTACATGATTTGTTTGAGGGGGTAGTCCCATTTGAGCTAGCTCTGTGTTTGGGTATTCTGATTTCCAAGAAGTATTTTAGTCTTGAGTGTCTTAATACATTTATCCTTAAGTTTCCTTTCAAGTGGGGTGACAAAAAGAATAGGCCTCACCTCATACCACTCAACTATTCCATCAGGAAGACAATAGGTGGCAACGCCCATGAAAATTGGTGCCTCATACGTTTCCTCCCATTTCTTATAGGAGACCTTATACCTGAAGGTGAGCTGGCTTGGCAAGTCATACTAGACCTGAAGGAGATAGTGGAGTTAGTTGTGGCACCTGTTCACACCCAAGAGACAATTGCCTACCTTGATATCAAAGTGGGCCTCTTGTAGGTGTTTGGACTATAAGATTCGAGGCCAAACATAGCTTTTTTAAACAAGTTGCCCGACAAACGAATAATTTCAAGAATATTCCACTCACACTGGCAACCAAGCACCAGCAATTAATCAGTCATCACCTGCACTTGTCTAGTCTTACTGCTACAAATCTGCAAGTGACCAAAATCTCCACAGTTCCTATTGATGTTTTGGATGCAGAGGTTGTAATGACTCTCAGACAGAAATATCCAGATGTTAGTGAAGTTAATCTCACAAAGAATGTCACAACTAAGGGGATCAACTACAGAAATGAAATGATGATTGTGTGTGATTCGACTGCTGGGATGCCTGAATTTGCAGAGATTTTACAAATGTATATAGTGAGATGTATAAAGTGAGTTGAGCTTCATAGTGCGATTGTATTTTGCTTGGTATCAGGATCATTTCGGGCCTTTGAATTGACTTTGTCACCGGATAGAAAGGTTGCCCTTGTTCATTTTGAGGAGTTAAAAGATAGCTACCCACTTGTGGCCTACACAGTCAGTTCTAAACGTATGGTGACCCTGAAGAGACACATCGTCATCCAAGGTATGATTTTTATTTGCTACAATACTGTGTAGAATTTTCTGTAATAGTTGGTGGGAAGGGAAGGAGAGACTAAGGCCCAATCTCAATTCTCTATCTTACCCCTTCCCCTTCCCCTTGGCCCTTGAAACAGAGGGGTAAGGGCTACATGCCCCTATGAATTGAGACAACACTCGTTACGGTTACGTCATCATACATTGACGACAAAATATTGACAATTTGTTATAGGCCTACACACTGCATGGTGTTTTGTATCTTTTTCAGTTAATACGGTTTTGAATTTCATTGATGTTCAGAAACAATGTCTTTGTTAACCAACATGTCTTTATTTACAATTATGAATGGCTACAACATTGAACGCATGACTCACTCCCACATTTGCTTTGAAGCGTATTTTGATTTAGCGTATTTTGATTTCGGACATTTCTGCTCGTTTTCGTGTCGAAAACGTATCAGCTGCCGGGTTTCCTCCGGCGTTCCTGTGTGAAAAAGGACGATATATGTAAAGCACGTATCGATTTGTCTCTAATTGTCTACACTGTTATCAAACGGAATTCGCTGCTAATTGTGTTTAGTAAACTAGACATGCATGGAGTTCATTGCTAGTCAGAGAAATGTAACTTTGTGCACTCAGCAATGTAACGTTCGCATACCGATTTTCGAAAAAGTTTCGATTGCAAATATATAGGTACAGGACTGTTTAGAGCACAAAACAACACTATCGTAAATTTTAAATCAATTATTTCAGCCGAAAATACTTACATTTATGTGACTCTCGTTGAGATCTGGCCGCGATTGTTGCCGGTTGCGCATTGTAATGGGTACCCCTTGGTTTCAAGTAAGCTCCCGATCTCACTTGGTTTCAAGGGGTGTATACCCCTTCCCCTTAGCCCTTCCCCTCGGTCGAAAAGAGAATTGAGACAGCCCTTGGTCTCACGTGAACGCGCAAAACCAAGGGGAAGGGGTAAGGGGAAGGGCTAAGATAGAGAATTGAGATTCAGCCTAACACTATGTAATAGTGTTAGTATTAGGGAAAATTGCACTTTTCATAAATGAAAAGGTTTATCTTCATTTCCGCCATTTTGAATTTCCAGTAATGGACATTATTAGCGGCAAAATTGCTGTACTTTGGTAATACTAGTAAATATTAGTTAATTGGTAAATATTCATGAACAGATCAAATTTGGGAATAGGCAGCACAGTTTGAATGAGCAGCATAGTTGCGATATCTGCTCTGGCCACAATCCTACATACTGTACCTTAAAGTCTACCCATCCTCCTCACTCTCTACGACTCCTACAGCCTCCTCACAAGTAACCACTACTCATGCCCCACTCTCTTGTGCTCTGAGCTTCTGCTGTACAAAGCTTTTACCATCCTAGCCTCTTGCCTCTTCTCTTACCAAGCCATTCTATTGCCCACCTCTTTATTATCCTCCCTCCAAGCCACCTTTCTCGAACTTTTTAGCCTTTTCTCTTACTCGTTAGTTACTTACTCGGTAGTTGTATGCCTGTTCATACATTCTGCTTGGGTGGTTGATTTTTAATTTATTTAAATAACCAGACTAATTGTCTACTCATTTTGTCCCCACTTTAGATTAAGCAGAATGGCAGAACGAGTTACCTTCAGAGTTCTCTGTGGAGGAGGAGAAGAGGATGCAAGGAGACTCACCCTTACATCTGGAATGCCCCACTCTGTGGAGGAACTTTGTCTGCAAATTAAGACTTACTTTGATTTGACAGAGCCATTCCGACTCCAATTCAGGGACAAAGAAATGGACAATCAGTTCATGAACCTCTCTTCCACTTCAGAGCTCGAGGATGAAGCTACCTTGAAAATTGTGTACATACAATCCGGGGCAACCAGCTTCTCTCCCACAGGAGATGCCATCCCCCCAGTTCAAAGGTCCCTTTCAGATGCCAGCACAGTGCTCCTCGGTTCATCAAGTGATTCAAGTGATTCCATCTTGTCATCGCCCGATGCACGCTCCTGTTCTTGGCCAAAGGATTTTGGTGTTCCTCGCTTCTCGTACTGTGCCGAAATGATGCTCCAGGCTGGTAATGATGACTTCCACGCCCACGGAAAGTTCCTGTCTCCTACCCCAAAAATGCTTTCGGATGTTCTTGAGGGCCTGGCTGAAGAAATTATGAAGTACACAACCTATCCAAAGGATCGACAATTGGAAGAAGCGGCCAAAGCTTTGGTTAAGACCAACCCATGCCTATTGGAGAGAGGCACGAGCAGTGGCTATTGTGGGTGGAAGCACTATTTAAAAGTGAAAATGATGAACTTCCGATCCAAGTTGAGGTATGTGTTTAATGTAATGGGCTCTACATATATTTTTGTTCTTTCCTAAGCACCAAGTCTTTTACTGTATAGGTGCAAGTGATATTGTCAGTCCAGCAGACTGTCATGCATTTGGTGTAAAATAATAACTTGTGTAAAAAAAAAAATGTATGTGTGTATATATATATATATATATATATATATATATATATATATATTCTTCTCAGACAAGTTGGACATCCTGAGGTTGCTGTTAACTCTTTGAAAAACAAAAGGGAAGGCCAACAGAAGCCAGCGGCCAACATAAAGAAGCCCAGGAAGGCCGAAGTAAATTTTTGCCCCAAGATGCCAAGTGGGGAAACAAGAGACAGCATGGAGGCAGAAAGGGTCGCTCTACTGACTGAGGTCAAGAAGAAGAAAAGGGATGAGGTTCTGATCAAGAAGATGATGCAGCGCACCTTCTCAATCCGGAGGCAGGAGGTTATCCTGGAGCCAGCAATTCCAGAATTCCAGAACAGATGGCCGGCACTTTTTGATGCCAGCAAGGTAAATGTAGTGTAGTAACTCAACTCAATGACATTCTTAATGAAATGTTAATTCTGTATCCTGTGGTGTTGTCGTTATTGTTGTTGCTTGTAATGTGTCTTTATTTTTCTAAGGAAAATAGATCTGCCGTTAATCATACATTTTAGAAGTTCTTTTGGACAGTTCCACCCGCCACAGCCCCTGTTGTCTTTTTACAGATCAATTTGGAGTTCATGCGGATTACCACTGTACCTCTGACCTCCAAATTCTTCGGTGAACTCGACCATCAGGCAGATGGCCTTATCAGGGCCTTCGGTACCAAAGGTGGAGCTGTAGGGAGAAGGATCTCCTCCATAATGACCCACCTGGAAAATGTACGTTTTTGATTTTGGTCTAATCTGATCCGCATATAGCTTGTGTGTTTCAGCAGCATGGAGAAACTTATGTTAATTGTTTCAGATGTTTTTCTTGCCTTTTAAAGATAATTCTTTCCTGAATGGGCTCAGACCTGTGTGAGCTTTGAGTGGGGTTAAAGGTGTTGGGTGGTCAAGAGGGAAATGTCTGTGTTGGTGTGTGACACATGATGCATACTGATTTTTTTTTTCTTCCCCAGAGTGAAGACATCAACATGAAGCGGGATTGTGTGCTCAGGTGTCTGAGCCTCTACCTCAATGAAGACCTGGATTCACTGGTAACCGAATATGTGGTAAGTATGCCAGCCTATTGTACTTTCTGCCGGGTGTAGTTAATTTCCATCCAGATGTGCTTTAAATGTTGCGTTCATGAGAATGGGATGGACATGAGGATGCATTGACCTTGACTACCAATAGTTAATGATTGAGTCCAATAGGGTTGTCTGTTAAGTGTGAGAAATTCCCAGAATGCAAATGGTGGTAGTGCAGCTGTTTTTGTAGGAAAGTAATCCACATGAACCAAATGAGCCAGAGGGTCAAGTGGGTCAAGTCCTGGCACCTGAATGCCCAGACCCTGCCGAGGATGACAGTCCAAACAGCGAGGTAAGAACAGAGGAGTCATTGTTCCTATGAGTTAACCATTTTTACTTCATGGACAGTTCTGATCAAACTGTATTTGTGTGTGTGTGTGCATGCACCTCTAGGATGCAGGCGAACTGTCTGCGTATGAACTTAAGCGACTTGCGAACATCAGAGAGAAGGAAGCCTTTTTGTCATCTTTGAAGATTTGGCAAGTATGTGGTAACAACGTGAGTTAGCAGCTGCTCTCATTTTCACATATTCCCTCGCTTTGTGTCTTCCCCTACTCTACTCTCTCCCTGTTTTCTCCCTCTTGGTCATACTGACCATCGCCACCCACCAGAATCTAACTTCTTTCTTACTCCAGCATACCCTGTATAACATTTAGTATTCAGTCATGACTGCTGGTTTTTGAAATGGAGAGGCTCATTGGGGTCTTAAGTTGACAAATTTGATATTTACGAAGTACATCAAACATGCCTGCTGCCATAATATGAGCCCACATTTGATTTGATTTGATGGAACAAAGTTTAAACATTTTAACATGCCTGCTCTGAATGTTTGCTCATTCTCCTACATCATGGAGAAATTCTTAACTCTGAACAGCATTTCAGTGTGCTAGACAGTCTCAAAGTTTACATTTAAGTTTAACAATGCACGTTGGAGAAATTGTTTTAAGTTGAAAAATCACCACTGATAGGATTGCTGCCAATTCAGTGAGATAATGGGGCTAATAATTTCTTTCTGTCAAAAGGCAGCAGAGGATCTCAGGATGTCCGTGAAGCCAAAGCCAAATAACAAGTAAGTCATAAAGCAGTGTATTTTCAAGCATGAATCGTTTTGAATTCATTGAACAGAAGTTTGTGTTTCAATCAGGTGAGGGGTTTTCCTGTTCCTGGTTGTGCGTGTTTTGACAGTTTTTTGCGCGGCAGGGCATTGGCTTCAAAAGAGCAGTTTGTGCAGCCCTCCCGGAAATCCCTCCGATTTGAAAAACCAGAGGATCTCTCCATCAGTGGAGGAGCCATCCATCCATCCATATCCTCCGCTTATCCGGGGTCGGGTCGCGGGGGCAGCAGCCTGAGGAGAGAAGCCCAGACTTCCCTCTCCCCAGCCACTTCGTCCAGCTCTTCCGGGGGGATCCCGAGGCGTTCCCAGGCCAGCCGAGAGACATAGTCCCTCCAGCGTGTCCTGGGTCTTCCCCGGGGCCTCCTCCCGGAGGGACGTGCCCGGAACACCTCCCCAGGGAGGCGTCCAGGAGGCATCCTCACTAGATGCCCGAGCCACCGCAACTGGCTCCTCTCGATGCGGAGGAGCAGCGGTTCTACTCTGAGCCCCTCCCGGATGACCGAGCTTCTCACCCTATCTCTAAGGGAGAGCCCGGACACCCTGCGGAGGAAACTCATTTCGGCCGCTTGTATTCGCGATCTCGTTCTTTCGGTCACTACCCACAGCTCGTGACCATAGGTGAGGGTAGGAACGTAGATTGACCGGTAAATCGAGAGCTTCGCCTTTAGGCTCAGCTCCTTCTTCACCATGACGGACCGGTGCAGAGCCCGCATCACTGCCGACGCCGCACCGATCCGTCGGTCAATCTCCCGCTCCATCCTCCCCTCACTCGTGAACAAGACCCCGAGATACTTGAACTCCTCCACTTGAGGCAGAATCTCCTCCCCGACCCGGAGAGTGCACTCCACCCTTTTCCGGCCGAGAACCATGGCCTCGGATTTGGAGGTGCTGATCCTCATCCCAGCCGCTTCGCATTCGGCTGCGAACCGCTCCAGTGAGAGCTGAAGGTCACGGCCCGATGAAGCCAACAGGACAAGATCATCTGCGAAAAGCAGTGACGCAATCCTGAGGCCACCGAACCGTAACCCCTCAACGCCCTGGCTGCGCCTAGAAATTCTGTCCATAAAAGTTGTGAACAGAATCGGTGACAAAGGGCAGCCCTGGCGGAGGCCAACTCTCACCGGAAACAGGCTCGACTTACTGCCGGCAATGCGGACCAAGCTCTGGCACCGGGAGTACAGGGACCCGATGGCCCGTAACAGCGGGCCCGGTACCCCATACTCCCGGAGCACCCCCCACAGGGCTCCCCGAGGGACACGGTCGAACGCCTTCTCCAAGTCCACAAAGCACATGTAGACTGGTTGGGCGAACTCCCATGCACCCTCGAGTACCGCGCCAAGGGTATAGAGCTGGTCCACAGTTCCACGGCCGGGACGAAAACCACATTGCTCCTCCTGAATCCGAGGTTCGACTATCCTACGGACCCTCCTCTCCAGGACCCCCGAATAGACCTTACCGGGGAGGCTGAGGAGTGTGATCCCCCTGTAGTTGGAGCACACCCTCCGGTCCCCCTTTTTGAAGAGGGGAACCACCACCCCGGTCTGCCAATCCAGAGGCACTGCCCCCGATGTCCACGCGATGCTGCAGAGACGTGTCAACCAAGACAGCCCCACAGCATCCAGGGCCTTTAGGAACTCGGGGTGGATCTCGTCCACCCCCGGGGCCTTACCACCGAGGAGCTTTTTAACCACCTCGGCGATCTCGGCCCCGGAGATAGGAGAGTCCCCCCCCGAGTCCCCAGACCCTGCTTCCTCCGTGGAAGGCGTGTTGGTGGGATTGAGGAGGTCTTCGAAGTATTCCCCCCACCGATTCACAACGTCCCGAGTCGAGGTCAGCAGCGCCCCGTCCCCACCGTACACGGTGTTGACAGAGCACTGCTTCCCCCTCCTGAGACGCCGGATGGTGGTCCAGAATCTCCTCGAAGCCGTTCGGAAGTCCTTCTCCATGGCCTCACCAAACTCCTCCCACACCCGAGTTTTTGCCTCCGCAACCGCCGAAGCCGCGCCCCGCTTGGCCCGCCGGTACCCATCAGCTGCCTCAGGAGTCCCACGGGCCAAAAAGGCCCGGTAGGACTCCTTCTTCAGCTTGACGGCATCCCTTACCGCTGGGGTCCACCAGCGGGTTCGGGGGTTGCCGCCGCGACAGGCACCGACGACCTTACGGCCACAGCTCCGGTCGGCCGCTTCAACAATGGAGGCACGGAACAAGGTCCACTCGGACTCTATGTTCCCCACCTCCCCCGGGACATGGTTGAAGCTCTCCCGGAGGTGGGAGTTGAAGCTCGTTCTGACAGGAGATTCAGCCAGACGTTCCCAGAAGACCCTCACAGTACGTTTGGGTCTGCCAGGTCTGACCGGCATCTTCCCCCGCCATCGGAGCCAACTCGCCACCAGGTGGTGATCAGTTGACAGCTCCGCCCCTCTCTTCACCCGAGTGTCCAAGACATGCGGCCGCAAGTCCGATGATACAACTACAAAGTCGATCATCGAACTGCGGCCTAGGGTGTCCTGGTGCCAAGTGCACATGTGGACACCCTTATGCTTGAACATGGTGTTCGTTATGGACAATCCATGACGAGCACAGAAGTCCAACAACAAAACACCACTCGGGTTCAGATCAGGGGGGCCGTTCCTCCCAATCACGCCCCTCCAGGTCTCACTGTCATTGCCCACATGGGCGTTGAAGTCCCCCAGCAGAACAAGGGAGTCCCCAGAAGGAGCGCTTTCCAACACTCCCCCTAAGGACTCAAGAAAGGGTGGGTACTCTGAACTGCCGTTCGGTGCATAAGCACAAATGACAGTCAGGACCCGTCCCCCCACCCGAAGGCGGAGGGAGGCTACCCTCTCGTCTACCGGGGTGAACCCCAACGTACAGGCACCAAGCCGGGGGGAGATGAGCATTCCCACCCCCGCTCGGCGCCTCTCCCCAGGGGCAACTCCAGAGTGGAAAAGAGTCCAACCCCTCTGAAGGACGCTGGTTCCAGAGCCCAAACTGTGTGTCGAGGTGAGCCCGACTATATCTAGCCGGTACCTCTCAGCCTCGCACACCAGCTCAGGCTCCTTCCCCGCCAGAGAGGTGACGTTCCACGTCCCCAGAGCTAGCTTCTGCAGCTGAGGGTCGGACCGCCCAGGTCCCCGCCTCCTGCTGCCGCCCAGCTCACATCGCACCCGACCCCTTTGGCCCCTCCCACGGGTGGTGAACCCATGGGAAGAGGGTCCCGCGTCGTTCCTTCGGGCTGTGCCCGACCGGGCCCCGCGGGCGTAGACCCGGCCACCAGGCGCTCGCCAACGGGCCCTTCCCCCAGGCCTAGCTCCAGGGGGGGGCCCCGGTGACCCACGTCCGGGCAAGGGAAACTCCGTACCAAAGTTCTCTTTCATCATAGGGGTTTTTTGAGCCACTCTTCGTCTGGACCCTCGCCTAGGACCTGTTTGCCTTGGGTGACCCTACCAGGGGCATGAAGCCCCCGACAATATAGCCCCCAGGGTCATTGGGACACGCAAACCCCTCCACCACGTTAAGGTGGCAGCTCATGGAGGGGCAGTGGAGGAGCGACCCATGAAAACGTGAGACAGACTTCAGTTAATTATGACCTTGATGGAAGGTGCAAAGTATGAGAAGTGTGTGAATAATCTCATGCTAACAAGAACACAAAATGGGTCCTTGCCATAATATTTTACTTTTTACAGGCTTATAGTAGGTGTTCAGCAGTGTTGGGGTCATTATGTCTTTGCATTTGTGTCCATCCCATTCTCATGAACATATTACGCATGCAAAGTGCCTGAAAGAAATGTCTTTGAACTTAACCTTTAGCACCAAAATCTTAGTAGCTCATCCGTTCAATCATTCTGTTTTGTTTATGTTCCAGGACCTTGAATCCAGACAGGCTGAGGCAGACATTGCTGAGAAGACCATGGGCATATACGCAGTCCGGACAGAGGGTCATGGTCCAGTTGCACTTTTTGATGATGTTGGTGTGGTGCTGGAAGGTGGGAAAGTTCTCCATAGCCTGTAGAGTGTCAGCCATGCATGTGTTATGCTTTATGGACTAATCTATGCACTCAACTTGAGCTATCCAAAAAGCCTGAAGTATACTTTCGAGGTTTACCAGAAGGTTCTGATGGACCTGGACTCAAGCAAGCTCTCACCTAAAGTACGGGCACTGAAGTTCAAATTGCTCCAGTGATTCAGTGGCATACACACCTACTGGACTCTTGCATGCACTCATGCACACGCTAGATCACGCATTTACCAACACACTTGCTGTGACGGCCTGAGCCTCTTGCCTCTTACTAATAAGGAAAAATAAACCCGTTTGTTTTGAAAACACCGACTCCGTCCACCTTAATATGTTGCTCCTTCTTTGAAGTGTAACATATTAAGGTGGACAGAGTCAGTGTTTTCAAACCAAACTGGTTTATTTTTCCTTTTCCAGCGGTGCAACAAATACTTTAAATAGTTTCCACAAACAACAATAGCAAACGACACGACAATACTACAGCGACAAAGTTCACTCTTCAGCGGGGTGTACTACGAAGCTCGATTAGTGGGTTAGTGAGGTATGTTGCGCTCAAAGCCTGGGTTAGCTGTCATACGAAAGTCGCTCTCTTTTAGCGGCGCCATATCACCATGGTGACTTATGCTCGCAACCAAACCTGGTCGGGAGGAGGTTTTCAGCTAACTTTCCGATTAGATCGGCTACTTAAAGCTGGGCGCCGCCTCCTAGTCAGGGTGTTTTGCTGAGTTTTTTCTTATTTGCTACAGGTAATCAACATCAGATGAAAGGTTAGAGCCTATCCTATTGCAAATCATAGGCTACAAACCTGAAATTATTGCAACTTACCACATTGAATATATATATTTTTTAAATAGAATAGAATAGAATTAAATAAAATACTCTTTTTTGTGCTTATTTCGGACGGTCGTGCTAACACCCAATCTAGATGGGGTAAAAGACATGATGATGGACAGGCAAGATATGAACACCGGTCGCTGGTGTGCAGTTCACATAATTCACCACACCACCGTCACTACCTTCTGGCACATGCAATACTTTTTTACATATAGGATGTATTTGAAATGAATTCCCTAAATAACAGAATAAAGCAGGTTGCTTTTGCATTTTACAATCATATGCACAATTTCCTTATAACGTAAGGATGGAACAGTGGTCTAGGGCGCTGCGTCAGGTCGCAGTCTCCCCTGGAGGTGTGGGTTCGAATCCCACCTCTGACAAGTATTTTGCATGCACTGTTGCTCCGTATATATTGTACATTGTATATATTTATAGTTATTTTACTTATATTTGTACTACTGTTTTTCTCTTGCACCAATTGCACCAAGTCAAATTCCTTGTAGGTGCAAACCTACTTGGCAATAAACTTGTTTCTGATTCTGATTCTGATTAATGGCGAACAATTCTGCATTTGGCATAGTTATTTTTAGACAATTAGGCTATGCAGAATTTTTTTCATTTACGCACAGAATCTGCTATTTTTTGCCTAGCCTTATTATGGGCAACAGTATTGCCCCTTGCCGTTATTTTCTTTTTAAACTCCTCGTATGAGTTCATAACGACTACTTGCTCCTCCTGAGTGAAGTACATAGCCCCTTTTCGCTCCGTCGGATCCATTGCGTCATGGTGAATAACGTCGGGTTACGCCTCTTTTACGGGAACGCGCATCAAAACTAAAGCGGAAAACCTGGCTCGACAAATCAAATCGTAAGTGAGCTTCGTGGTACCGTTTAACTCTGATTGCGACTTTCGTATTTGTCGATCCAGGTTATCCAAACTAAGCCTGGGTATGTTAATCAAGGTTCGTAGTACACCCCCCAGGTGTGCAAATGCGGGTGCTCTGCCCAGTCTCCCGATGGACGGAGTGGTGTTCTCTTAAGGACTGAGGGGGCCTGTGCACTGGTGCCCAATCAGCCACTAATGAGTCGAAGCACCAACGCACCTGGTTGAACCAAATACAACATACGGGCATTAGTAAGAGACAAGAGGCTCAGGCTGTCACACTTGCACATGCCCAAGTTTTTTTTGTTCCATTTTTTGTGTTCAGATGGGATGTTTGTGTAAACATTTTGTATTTATGTTCTGTTCTGAATAACCTTTTAATAAACCCTTCAGTGATTTAACATTTGTATGAATCTTATTTTGGGATCCCTCGCAGTTTCCAAGTATTGGATGGATAGGTGTTGCACTGAGGATTATATGTTACAAATAAATGGGCTTTATTACAAAAATGAATATGAATTATATAAGATTTATTTGGTTGGTTTATATTAAGATTATCTATGAAAAGTGGATGCAATTTTGTCATCAATATTCAAGTTTCATCAAGTTACATAAATCTTATTAATGCCAAATACATAAGTCTTATCGATACTAAATACATAAACCTGAGGATTATACATTTCAAATAAATAGGATTTATTTAATGAATTACTATGCATCCTATGAGTTTTAGTTGGCATGATTGCATTATAATGATCTAAAAAAAGTGGATGCAATTTTGTCATCAATAAAATTAAATAAATCTTACATATCAGGGTAAAATATTTCTGTGAGTGCATGTACGGGCCCAAGGGCCCACGGGGACCCAGGTTCGAATCCGACCTGCAGTAATTTCCCGATCCCACCCCATCTCTCTCTCCCACTCACTTCCTGTCTGTCTCAACTGTCCTATCTGATTAAAGACAAAAAGCCCAAAAACAAATCTTTTAAAAAAAAGTTGAAATTACAGAAAAAAACTGAAAATAACAGCATATGTATGATGCCCGAACGGCCTGTAGAAAATGAATATTTACCTCATAGTCTTTCCAGATTCGGTGTAATTTTTACACCTGCAGCACCTCCTTTATTTCTGAAAATAGCAAAGAGTGGTGGTGTACAGTGGTCCAACTTGGACATGAAGGTGGACTTCAGTGTAATAGTTGTGATCCTTTTAAATTCTTCCTCGACCTGTGTGATGAGAAAGGGGAGAGACAGGGAGGGACATATAGTAACTACAGAAGTCGTCATGAATTGAGAGAATGCGCAAACAAAGTCTCAAAATGTGCACATACCTGGGAGGGATGAAAAAGACCAGGCCATCGTGCTTTGAGCTCAGTCACAGGAGGACTCTGATGAATAATGTCTTTGCGGCGATATGAGAAAGTCTTTCTCATTTTTTCGCTGACGGTTGGAGTGTTGTCCTTTTTTTTCACCTCATCAAGAAGCTCAAGTCGTTCCTTTTCCAAAGTCTCATCTGTTTCACCTCTAGGGTTAGGTGGAAGGTAATTAACTTCTGCCTTCTTGGGCTTCTTTACATTCTTGGCTGGTGCTCTCTCATCAGCAGGCTTTCTCTTCATACTATTAACGTCAAGTTCTGGGCATCCAATGGCTCTAACCTTTGCTCTGAAATTGCCCATCTTGTATTTTAGACTGTTGTGCCATCCATATAAACCATTGAAGGATCCAGGCTCCCGCAAACACGGGTATTTCTCTACTAAGGCTTCAGCCACCTGTTCTCTTTGGAAAGCTGAAGGATAAGCTGTGTATTCGAAGATACTTTCTGCCAGCTTTTCCAGAATGTCTGATTTCACACCTGGATTATTCAGCAGTGTTCAATTTATTTTGTATGCTTCACTAGCAGCTGCAAGAATAAGCTCTGTGTCATAAGAAAAGGTATCTCGAATTTGGATGGCCAAGGATGACAACGGAGAGAAGAGGTACTCTCTGGTGAGGAGATCAGCACTGTATCATGAGATCCAATTGAGCCCAATTCTGATTGCAGACTAGAACTACTGCCATTAATTTCAGAGACATCTGTTCCATGTGTATTGAAGCAATCTTCAAGGGTTAAGGTCACAACAGGAACAGGTTCCACAAAAACTATCTTAACAATGTCTTTGTCGTTAATGTCATTGTTTGCCAGCAAAGTGAAAAACTGCCCATCAAAATCAGTATCCATATACTGAAGACTGAAATCCCTGTCGAGTCTACATGTCTCTTGTATGAGAGTCTTTAGTTCCTCGACCGTTCCAGGAATTCCTGTAGGCAAGACAAGCTTGTGAATTTCTTGGTCAATGATGACTCGTAGCCTGGCTGACATGTCCTGTAAAATGTAAGGGAAATTAGTGGTCCACAATAAGATAAATTATGGAGCAAAATTCAAACCATATCAATTCAATATCATTTCCATGTGAAGATGCCATAGTAAAATACATTTCATATATTTTAAATTACAATATAACAAATTTACAGTTGATATAAAAAACAAAGACAACTTCGTATTGTGCCCACCTGCCTAGAGAACAGCTACAGTCTGATGTTTCCCTAAATCACTTTTGTAACGTGCAAAATGTTCTAGGAAAGAAGAAAAACTAAAAAGAACAGAATACAAAATTCCTGGTTTATACTATCAAATGTCCTAACAACTAATGAGGAAACCGAATGTAATGCTTTAATGTGACCATCCGCCTAGACCCAATGGTGTATGCGCAAAGAGGGTAAGGGTCTGCCAGTTCATGCTGCTCAAGAACCAGAGTTCTCAATGAAGGTACAAATTCAAAACTGCGAAAGTGCTCATGATACCAAGCATTTAGACATTTCACTACAAATGCAGGCTTGCCTTGAATAATAATCACAAGACTTAATTCTACAAAATCTGGAAGTCCTCCATTGGATCCATAGGCCAAGATCATACCAGCTGCATAGGTGGTCCCATAACAAGTGACACCCAGAACCCTTCTGTACAGCCTCCATTGGTTTGAGTACCAAAAGTGCATTCCACCATACGCCTAGCATGAGTAAGCCGATAGTTGAAGACTCTTTTCTCTGCTGGTAGATGTTGGCCAGGGTAGGGTCTCATAATGTTTTGCTGAAGTGGAAACGCCTCATCGCCAACAAGAACATGTGGTAAAGGTCCAAGATGGTCTGCATTAGGCAATGGTCTGTCTTCAGGAAGGTTGAGGTTCCCAAGTCGCAGAGCCTTCCCAAAGGCAGAAGTGGCCAGGATGCCACCATCACTACTCTTACCATAGGCACCCACATCCACTACAGTAAATCTGTAGTGAGCGTCCACCACTGCCATTAGCACAATGGAGAAAGTGCCTTTGTAATTCCAATACTGGCTGCCACTGGAGGGAGGTGCCTGGATTACAACATGTTTCCCATCTATTGCGCCGATACAGTTTGGAAATGCCAATAGCCTCTGGAAGTCTGCAGCCTTTTTCCTCCACATTTCAGCATCAGGAATGGGCATGTACTTCCATGTACTTATCACTAGTTTGATTATCATTAACTATGCAAGAACCTATCAATGGGATAAAAACAACCTACACTAATGTTATTGGACATGGCTAATGTTATTTTTTATTAGTTAATTTTGTAAATTACAGCCATTGGCACCGAGGACACCTAGTGGTGAATCTTATCGTGTGTATTTGTGTGCATTTCTAGCTTACCGTAGGCAAATGCAGAGCCGTTCTGCAGGACAGGTGGTCTCCCGGTAGTTTGTCTGCATCCGGGCGATGAATGGAGCAATGCTTTCGAGCAGAACCTCAAATTGCACCCTGTCGAGTCTGTAATACTATTTAAAACGTGCACCATCCAGACGCAACTGCGGTATCAATGTGTGATATTCCCCGAGTTGCTTTCTATCGCGGTTGATGTCGTGTACCCACTTTTTTTTTTTGCAGGCTCCGTCATGTCCGTCATGTCAAACGCTGCTGCGAGTGCTAATAGGCGAGCTCTTTCCATTTTTTTTAGATAGTTTGTAAAATTGAAGGATAACATCAACTGTTTAAACAAGGAACGAATACGAAAGTGTCCGGAAACCTCGTAACCTGGCAACCAGCTGATCAAAGCGCTGAGAGCGCTGACCGAAGCGCTAGGAAAAGGAGGTTGAAGGCGCTCTCAGCGCAAAAAACGCGATTGGTGGACACAGGCCCTTAAACCGGCGAAACGCGGGGGAACAGCGGCGAACGGCAGTCTGTATCCCCTCGAAATCGTCCTTACCACCCAGGATGAGGCTGCGAGTGCGGCCCATCTCTCCCATCTGGGGGAGAGAGTTGACACACACCGCAGCCCCTCCACCATGAGAGGCCCCAGCCGCGGTGCGGTGGCGCCCTCTCTTGGCGGAATCGTGACATGGCCCCCGGGGTTCTGAGGCGGCATCTTCATCATCCCCATAGTCCAGTTCTAGGACGTCTTCCTCTACCCCCGTCTCGTTTGACTTCGATGGCTTGCTGGGCGTGTTCCAGCCCCAGGCAGCCCGAGCAGACCTGGTGTGGATCTTTGCTCGAGATCTTGTTCCCACAGCGACAGGGACGGGCCCCGGAGTCTCCGAACCCTCTGGTGTGAGGGGCTTTAGCCTCCATTCCCCGCGAGCTGGTGTGCAAGCAGGGAGTTGAGGCAGTTAGCTGGCGTGCTAACTATAGGAAAAAACCGAGAGGCTAAATGGTGTGTTAACACTCGGTACTCGAACAGCCGTGGTGGGGCGCCGAGGATAGTACTGACCAAACCGTGGGGGGGTAAGGAAAGTACAGCTTTGATACGATCTGGTTCTCGCCCTGGCGAGAACCGATTGAAATGTAGAGTTAAATTGGAAGTTGTTGGAGAGACTTGGGTATTTGTCAGCAACATAGACAGAACATCATATTCGCTTATGGCGGGGTTAGAAATTATTGAGCGAGCCTCTATATCTGAAGATCGCCATGGAATATGGATAAAACTTACAACCAGGTAAGGAGTTTCTAGCCCACTTATCCAGAAATGATTTTGATACGAATTATATTTATCATAGAATATAGGCTACAGTCAGCAGCAGTCTGCTTGGTATGTGAGATGGATATCGCAAATATTCTTGGACGCTGCCTGTGATTTATGATTTTTGCGCATTTAGACTACCTACTGTGTAATTTAAGGGCAAATACCCATAAGTAGGTCTATTGTAAGATATCGACCACAAAAATGGATTAGGCCCAATAACACTGCCGGAACGTTAAGAACGAACGTTATTTTACGTTCCGAACCGGTTCAGGAACAATATGTTGGTGGCAGAACGCAAGAACGAAAACGTTAAATATACCGGTTCCGTTCGGAGCGGAACGATTGAAAAATAATTTTGTTTTCAAGCCCTGCTCTTCCATCCATTCATCCATCCATATCCTCCGCTTATCCGGGGTCGGGTCGCGGGGGCAGCAGCCTGAGGAGAGAAGCCCAAACTTCCCTCTCCCCAGCCACTTCGTCCAGCTCTTCCGGGGGGATCCCGAGGCGTTCCCAGGCCAGCCGAGAGACATAGTCCCTCCAGCGTGTCCTGGGTCTTCCCCGGGGCCTCCTCCCGGAGGGACGTGCCCGGAATACCTCCCCAGGGAGGCGTCCAGGAGGCATCCTCACTAGATGCCCGAGCCACCGCAACTGGCTCCTCTCGATGCCCTGCTCTTGTCTGTGTTTATTTTTTTATTATGCCAATGTTGTGCTGTTAGCTGCTAGGGGAATATGGTTGTTGCGCTGAATGGATTAGCCCTATTTGCATTCTTTTATAGCGTGTAGGCTAGCAGCTAGTGTGCTGGGGATGCAAACAGTCACTCTTTGCTCAGTTTTGGATGTGTTGTGTGAGGTAGAGAGGCTAATTGTCACTGTCCACTGTTCTAATAATGACTGTAAGCTAGGTAGCCTACAAGGTAGTTCAACCACAGACTTCCACCTGACGTGGAATTTTTTCTACTTTCATGGCTCAGCTATCGCTAGCAGCATTATGGCTAGGCCCTAGGGAGCAAGTTAAAGAAGAAAAAAAAGCAAGATAATTACCTTTCTTCGGGAACGTAACCTTTGCAGATGGCCATTACGAAGAGCTGTATAGCAGCGTTTTTTAATAGAGGTGCAAGCTTGTAAAGCCAACAGCAGTAGGATGGGTAAAAAGTAGTCCTCCATTGTTGTTGTTAAAGCTACATGACAGCAGCTGTCGGGTTGCTAGGACAACATGAGCGCATACAGTGACGTAGCGACGCTGCGCTATTCTGGCTCTCAGTCTGTGGAAAATCGAGGTGGTTCTTGGATAATCGGCAGGTAGCACCCAGAACCAGTAGCTGGTTAGTGGCGGTGGAAAAGGGGTATCAGTTAAGCTAATTCCTGCATACCAGCCCCTGCTCACCAGAAGAAAAAAAAAAGCCTGCTGTGAAGAAGGTCTGTGCAGGACTGTTTTGAGTGCACTGAATGGAGCATGTTCAGGGAAGCTGCAAAAGTCAACCAAGACACCAATGTTGGTTGAGTATGCTGTAGTGTTGTTACGATACCAAAATTTTGACTTTGATACGATACATGCAATAAAAACCTCGATACTCGATACTATACGATACTATACTATACTCTACCAGGTATAAAGAGTAGGCCTCGGTGTTTAATTTAATAGGCCTGGCCTACTAGTTTGCATGTCAATTCTGGGGTCATGTTTGTCATTTTACGTCCGTGTCAAATGGGCTAAGCGCCATCTGATGGAGCCCGGTAAACAGTTCTGAGATTAGAAAACTCCCCCGTGCGACGTGGCCGCATTATACATTCTGGTAGTACGCTATGGGCTCTACTGAGTGCATCCAGGTAGCCTATAACACCTAGAAATAATTATTAACAAAACGTCATATATGCCATGACATTACCAGAACTGATTGAATATTAAATAGCGTTTGCAAATGCTTAAGTTAACATTACCAGCATTGACTTAAGCATAACTTGCAAACGCTATTTAATATTCAATCAGTTCTGGTAGCCTAATGTCATGGCATATATGCGCTTTCATAAGCTAACCAGTTGAGAATGATAAAGGCGAGAATGATACAGTTGCTACCTCGACAAGTGTTGGGGAGAAAAGGTTGTTTCATACACTTGATAAGAAAGGGGCTGTTCGTGTAGGGCTAACGGTGATTTCAGTCACATTCGCTAACCGGCGAAATCGGTCTTTGAATCCTTTGAAAATGAGGGGATGTCTGTCAGCAAGGTGCTTCGCCATGTTAGACGTGTTCCCTCCCTTCGTCGGCACTCCTCTGTAGCATGTCTTACACATCGGCTTCAGTGTGTCTGTTGGTTTCCCTGCACTATCTGCGAGGTAAGCAAAATAGTTCCAAATTTCGCTTCTCCCATCTTTTTTGTTGACAAGCCGGGGACGGTCGGCAGGAGCTTCCGAACTTGACGCCATCTCTACTCTTTCCCTCTCTCTCTCACTCGCTCGCTAACGTTCAACTGCTGCTGCGTGTAGCTGAGTGCATAGACATAATATGTATATATTATGTTTATTATGTATATATTATGTCTATGGCTGAGTGCGCGAGCTGAGGAGGAAAGCAACTTAGGCACGCCCACTAGCCCCTCCGTGCAAGGAGTGTGACCAGAGAATGACAGACTTGGCGCGGCTCGCTGCACAGACACAGAACGTTATTTTAAGAGAAGTATCGATACTAAAAAATGTAGGTATTGGATCGTTTTTTGCATCAGGGTATCATGATACCTTTCTAGTATCGGTATATCGTCCAACACTAGTATGCTGCATCTGTGATGGACTATATTGAGTGGTGCATGGAAGGAGTTACAGTTACCAAGACAATCATCACTCGGGCAAATCAGAAACCTTGGATGAATAAGGACGTGCGTATGAGACTGAGGGAGTGCAATGCTGCGTTCAAAACTGGCTGATTGCATAGCCAAAATCACTCCCTATCTGTCACACAGCGGTGAGGTCATGTTTTATTTTGGTGTTTTGTCTCGTCATTTCCTGTTTTATTTTGATAAGTAACTCTCCTCTCGTTTCAGGTCACTTGCCCTTCCTTGTGTGTCGCCTGTCTGATTGTCTCCCCTAATCACAGATTGTGTTCACCTGGTGCTCCCTTCCCTCCATGTGTTCAAGTAGTCTGCGTTTCCCTTGTCTGGTGCCAGTGTGTTTCGTCTTCAGTGTCTGTTCCACCCGTGCCGTTTCTTCATGCCACAGTTTGCCTTTGCGGCCTAGAGTTCCTCGAAGGAGTGATTTTGAGTTGTATTTTTAAGAGAAGATTCTGAGTTTTAGAGTGACTGTTTTTGAGAGTCGTTTTTTGTTATAGCACTTTTATCTTGTCCCTCGGTTCAAGAGCCTCTGTTATTTTGAATAAAGTCACCTTTACTGCCGTACTTGTGCATCTGAGTCCTCCTCTTAGTCCAGGCCTGACAGTACACACTGGCCAGTATGGACTCAGCAGAGACACCGGCAGAGGCAGCGCTCCAGCTGGACCAGGAGTCGCGCCTTTCACGTCAGGAAGAGTTCCAGACGGCCATGGCAGCACATCTCAACGACCTGTCGGGCAGGGTGCAGAATCTCGTGGATTATCTGTCCAAATCATCAGGTCCAGCCACCGCTCCGCAACCCCCTGCAGCCCCCACTCCAGCCCCGGCAGCACCCGGCTTCGGACCGGGAGCTAGACTGGCATCCCCAGAACGGTTTTCAGGAGAACCGGGTCAGTGCAAACCGTTTTTGATTGACTGCTCAATCCATTATGAACATACTCCACATGCCTTTCCCACAGACAGATCGAAGATTGCCTTCATGATCTCCCACCTGACGGGGAGAGCTAGAGCTTGGGCCACAGCCGAGTGGGCTCGTGATTCTTCTCTCTGCAGCTCACTGGCGGGTTTTCGGGCAGCCCTCCAGGGAACTTTTGACCCGGTCACATCCGACCGTGAAAAGGCCCAGAGGCTGACGGCGGTTAAGCAGGGCACGGAGACTGTATGTGACTATGCCATCCTTTTTCGCACCTTGGCGGCAGAGAGTGGCTGGAACTCCACCGCATTGTATGATGTATTTTTGAAAGGATTAGCGGCTCCCATCCGAGAGCTTTTGGTTCCCCTAGATCTGCCCTCTGATCTGGATTCCCTCATTGCGCTGGCCATCAGAACCGACAACAGGCTACGTGAGCTTCACCCGCCAGCACGGAGCAGATCGGCGAGCATGAGGAGCTTTCCCTCCATTGCAGCTCCGGAAAGCTCATCTCCTCTCCAGTCACCATCGGGACCGCGCCCTCATTGCCCCATGCACGGGGGAGAGGAGGCTATGCAGCTGGGACACGCACGACTGTCACGGGTGGAGCGAGAGCGATGACAGCAGGAAGGTCGCTGCTTTTACTGTGGGGAGACGGGACACCTCGTTGCGGTTTGTCCAGCCAAACGACCTACCAGGGTGAGTAACCTCAAGACCTCACGTCCCGCTCCCCGGATCCTCACGAACATTAAGGTAACACACCACGCGGTCACCACAGACATTGGGGTGCTCATAGACTCTGGGGCTGATGAGAGCTTTATGGACTGGCGGCTGGCCAAGAAGCTCGGACTGAAAACCGAAATGTTAGAGAAAACTATCACGGCCAAGGGTCTCAATGAGAATAACTTATTTACTGTAACTCATGTCACAGAACCGGTAGAACTTCACATTCGCGACCATCAGGAAACCATGAACTTTTTCTTGTTTAATTCTCCATCACATGCTTTAATCTTGGGACTTCCATGGCTGCTTTGCCACAATCCCCACATTGATTGGAGAACGGGGAAAATACTGGGCTGGGGAAAAGACTGTGCGAGCCATTGTATGGACTCTCCGGCACAGGAGAGAGAAGTAACCATGCTTAACATTGTCTCTGCTGGTTCTCCCGCAGACCCAGAATATCCTGACTTAAGCTCCGTCCCCTCATGCTACCGTCACCTAAAGGAAGTGTTCAGCAAATCCAAAGCGTTGTCACTACCTCCACACCGACCCTATGACTGCGCCATTGATCTCATTCCCGGTTTCACCATTCCCAAGGGACGCCTGTATTCGGTCTCAGGACCGGAAAAAGAGGCCATGAGAGACTACATAGACACATCACTGAAGGCGGGGCTTATCCGTCCCTCCTCGTCTCCTGCAGGGTCCGGTTTCTTTTTTGTGGGAAAGAAAGATGGGTCATTAAGGCCGTGCATAGACTACAGCCCCTTGAATGACATTACTATTAAAAACCGCTACCCTCTACCCCTGATGTCCTCTGTTTTCGATCAGTTACAGCAGGCCAAGATATTCACGAAACTAGACTTACGTAATGCCTACCATTTAGTCCGAATAAAGGAGGGAGATGAATGGAAGACAGGGTTTAATACCCCCTGCGGACACTACGAGTATTTGGTCATGCCCTTCGGACTCACAAACGCACCTGCTGTATTCCAGGCCATGATCAACGACATCCTTCGGGACTTTCTAGACCGGTTCGTTTACGTCTATTTGGATGACATTTTGATTTACTCCTCAGATTTACAATCACACCAGACACACGTGACCCAGGTTCTCCAAAGGCTTTTAGCGCATAAGCTTTACGTCAAAGCCGAAAAGAGTGAATTTCATGCCCACACCATCTCCTTCCTGGGCTTCATTGTAGCCCCTGGGAGAGTGCAGATGGACCCGGCAAAGATAAGAGCTGTCGCAGAATGGCCCACACCCGATAACCGCAAGAAGGTTCAGCAGTTCCTCGGATTTGCTAACTTCTATAGGCGGTTCATCAGGGGCTTCAGCGCAATAGCTGCTCCACTGCACACACTGACATCTCCAAAGGTTCGTTTCTTTTGGTCTCCGGAGGCGGAGGCGGCTTTCCGCGAACTCAAACGCCGCTTCACCACCGCTCCGATCCTCACCATGCCGGACCCGCAGCGGCAGTTCGTGGTGGAGGTGGACGCCTCCAACGAGGGGATCGGGGCCGTCCTCTCCCAGAGATCGCAGCAGGACGGTAAGATGCATCCATGTGCTTATTTGTCTCGGCGGCTGTCCCAGGCTGAACGAAACTATGACGTCGGAAACAGAGAACTGCTCGCCGTCAAGGTGGCTCTAGAAGAGTGGCGTCATTGGTTAGAGGGGGCCAGCCAGCCATTCCTGGTGTGGACGGATCACAAGAATTTGGAGTACATACGTCAAGCTAAGAGACTTAATTCTCGCCAGGCCAGGTGGGCGCTGTTTTTTAATCGGTTCTCTTTTTCTCTCTCGTACAGGCCGGGGTCCCGGAACGTCAAGCCGGACATCCTGTCACGACTCTTTGACCCTGAGCCTGTAGCCAAGGAGCCTGAACCCATCCTTCCACTGTCCTGTGTGGTTGGAGCGGTAACTTGGCAAATAGAAAAGGCGGTTAAGCTGGCCAACGGTGTAGCTCCGTCACCTAGTGGGTGCCCTGAAAACAAGCTGTTTGTTCCGGCTGATCTGCGCCCACAGGTGATCCACTGGGCTCACTCCTCGCCGCTATTCTGTCATCCGGGAGTCAGGCGGACCATGTTCGCCATCTCCCGGAGGTTCTGGTGGCCCTCTATGGAGCCGGAGGTTCGGGAGTACGTCGAAGCTTGCTCGGTCTGCGCCCGCAATAAATCATCCACTGGTTCACGCATGGGCCTGCTTCAACCACTTCCCATTCCCTCCCGGCCTTGGTCAGACATCTCCCTGGATTTCGTCACAGGGCTCCCGGTCTCTCAAGGCAACACCACAGTCCTGACCGTGGTGGATCGATTTTCCAAGATGGTAAGATTTATTGCTTTGCCGAAACTTCCATCAGCTGGAGAAACAGCAGAAATCATGCTCAATCACGTATTCAAGATCCATGGTTTTCCAAGAGACATTGTTTCGGACCGGGGGCCCCAGTTCATTTCCAGATTCTGGAAGGAGTTCTGTAAGCTCATTGGAGCCAAAGCCAGCCTGACGTCAGGATATCATCCGGAGGCCAATGGCCAGACCGAGCGGCTCAACCAGCAGCTGGAAACCGGCCTCCGGTGCCTTGTGTCACAGAACCCCGCCACATGGAGCAAACACCTGGTCTGGGTGGAGTATGCGCATAATACACTCCCCACATCTGCCACAGGATTCACGCCGTTTAAATGTGTGTTTGGCTACGATCCCCCTCTCTTTGCAGACCACGAGCCAGAAGTGTCAGTCCCCTCCGCCCACGCCTTATTCCGCCGCTGCCGCCGCATCTGGGCAGCCGCAAGACAGGTGCTCATCCGACAGGGGGATCGGGTGAAAAGAGCGGCCGACCGCAAGAGGCGACCCGCGCCGGACTACCAGCCCGGCCAGAGAGTGTGGCTCTCTGCCAAAGACCTGAACCTCCGAGTCCCATCTAAGAAGCTGGCACCGCGGTTCGTGGGTCCCTTTCCCATCTCACAGATCATCAGTCCTGCTGCCGTGCGTCTTCGATTGCCCCGATCCCTGCGCACCCACCCCACCTTTCATGTCAGCCAGATCAAGCCGGTGAAAGACAGCCCCCTGGTCCCGGCAACCACTCCACCTCCGCCCCCTGAAATAGTGGACGGCGGCCCGGTTTACAAGGTCAAGAAGCTATTGGCGGTACGCAACCGGGGCCGGGGAAGACAGTTCCTGGTAGACTGGGAGGGTTATGGTCCGGAGGAGAGACTGTGGGTTCCGTCCAGACACATAATGGACCATACCCTCATTGATGACTTTTACCGGGATCACCCGGAGCAACCTGGACCGTCAGGATGTCGGTCCTAGAGGGGGGGGCACTGTCACACAGCGGTGAGGTCATGTTTTATTTTGGTGTTTTGTCTCGTCATTTCCTGTTTTATTTTGATAAGTAACTCTCCTCTCGTTTCAGGTAACTTGCCCTTCCTTGTGTGTCGCCTGTCTGATTGTCTCCCCTAATCACAGATTGTGTTCACCTGGTGCTCCCTTCCCTCCATGTGTTCAAGTAGTCTGCGTTTCCCTTGTCTGGTGCCAGTGTGTTTCGTCTTCAGTGTCTGTTCCACCCGTGCCGTTTCTTCATGCCACAGTTTGCCTTGCGGCCTAGAGTTCCTCGAAGGAGTGATTTTGAGTTGTATTTTTAAGAGAAGATTCTGAGTTTTAGAGTGACTGTTTTTGAGAGTCGTTTTTTGTTATAGCACTTTTATCTTGTCCCTCGGTTCAAGAGCCTCTGTTATTTTGAATAAAGTCACCTTTACTGCCGTACTTGTGCATCTGAGTCCTCCTCTTAGTCCAGGCCTGACACTATCCAACTAAAGTCAAACTAGAAAGTGTAGCCAAAGCTCTTGTTGTCAAGCACCCTTGCCTCCGGGAGCCAGGGTCGGGTCAAGGATGGTATTGCTGGAAATTCAGCTGGGTATTCAAGATGGGCAATTATCGCCAGAGGATGATGGCAGCCGGATGTCCTGAAGTTGTTGTAAATAAAAGAAAAAGAGGAAAAGGAAATACCAAGCCAGTCAAGAAGTCAAAAAAGGGAGAGATCCACTACTTAGCACAGCCACCTGAGGGACAAACTGCAGTTAAATCAGAGAAGGATTGCGAGACCATGCATCTAGAGGTGCAGAAGAGAGATCCAGATCTACAGGTCTTGGATGAATTGATGACTGCAACATTCTCAAAGAGAAGACAAGAGATAATTGGTGATGAACCGCTCATCTCTGCTGTCATGGACAGATGGCCCAGATGGTACAGATGGTTTAGTGAGCGACAGGTAACCCTTCACCAACTGAGTAGTGATATAGTGATAAAACATGTACTCTTTGTAGCAATATTTATTTCTTTGTGTTTCTATTCCTAAAGCATTATAGTGCTCTTATTTTTTCCTAACTCATGCCATTTTCTCTGTATTTTTTTGTTTTCCATTTGCTTCAGTTAATTGCAGAGTTCCGTAGAATAGTGGCCAAAGACCTGCTGGAGTCCTTTCTGGGTGGCCTCGCAGCCTTGGTGCTCAGTCTTTTACAGCTGTACAAATCAGCTGCTGCATCGGGGAGGAGGCTGGCCCTCGGCAGCATTCTGGATAGCCTTCAAAAAGAGGTAGGTACTGTAAGGATAAATATTTTCTATCAAAGAATACTAAGAATAGGATTCTTGTGTATTGCATTCACCTACTTAACGTGTTTTTGTAGGACACAAACCAAAACCAACGAACAGCTGCCCTACTTTGCCTCCCGCACTCAGTGGCGCGGGAAGGGGGGTGCTGAGGGTGCTGCAGCATCCCCTAGCTGCAGGAAAGAAAAAAAAAAATATATATATATATATATTAAAACGATGAAACAAATAATTTTGCTTTGAGGAAGAAAATAGACGTGGGCAAAATTTGTTTTCTAGTTTTTGGCTATCACAGGCAAGCATGGAGATCTTATGGAGCTCAGGGGTTCACAGGGTTTGCGGAAGTTGTTACCTGCTAACGGATAGAGAAGAACGTGATTCATTATGGCGCAAAAACGAATTTCAGATTTTTTCAGTAAAAATGCGAAAGTATCCAGGACCGACGACGAGTTACATGGAGATGGTGCAGCATCTTCCTCTACTTTGTCTTTGACTTCGCCCACAGTTGACCACCACACTGCAGGCAATGTAGTTAAGAGCTCAGCGGCTAACCATGCCAGCGATACTTCCACACACAAGCTAGCCAGCCTAGCCAACACTGACGAGGAGACTCAGCCACCTTCTCCAGCCACTAGCGTCAATGGATTTGACGAGCCGTGCCATCCAGACATCCCTGGGAGGAAGATTGGAACCGAGACCTTCGAACGGTCGTTTCAGAAAAGTTGGTTTTCCAAGTGCCGTCCTTTGCTTCTCCTGCTGCAAAGCCATAGAGAAGGGGTTATGACATCATGACGGAAAGACCAGTTCATTTACAGTAGGAGGCTTTTGTAACTGGCGTAAAGCCACCACCAAATTTTCCCAGCACGAGTTGTCTGATATTAATTCAGAATCAGTACGAATGATTGCTTTGCTCAACAATACTCCGATTAATGCTCTGCTCTCAGACATGGTTGAAAAAGACCAAAAAACTGCCAGAACAGTCTTAGAATTGATATTCAGATCAATAAAATTCCTCAGCCGTGAAGGTCTTCCGTTAAGAGGCCACAACAATCGAAATGGTGTACTGTGGAATCTTATGATGGAGCGGACGTATGCAATGCCAAAGGCTCGCGAGTGGCTACATCGAAGAGACAACTGGATGTCTGACAGCATTCAGAATGAGATTTTGGAAATACTCACTCATGCAATTCAAAGGGAAATTGTGTCTGAAGCCAGAGAGCATTCCTTCTATGGTCTAACTGCAGAGGGGACCACCAATGTAAGTACAGCAGAGCAGTTTTCTTGTTTTTCTCGAATATGTGAATTCAAAACTCGAGGCAGTGCATGTGTTCCTTGGATTCTACAATGCGCCTGATTCGTCTGGAGAAACACTTTTTTCATGTATTAAAGATGTTTTTGTGCGCTTGAATTTGCCACCGGAGCGTCTAAAGGGCTTTTGCTTTGATGGCGCTGCTAATATGTCGGGCCGCATCTCAGGCGTGCAAGCAAAGCTAAAGGAGCAGTGTCCAAATTCACTCTACGTGCACTGCAGCAATCACGCATTAGACTTGGTGTTACAAGAAGTGGCAAGGGAAGTTTGTGTCGTTGCAGACACGTTAAACTTTGTACGGGGTGTCTCAGTGGCGATAAGGGAGTCGTCAAAGCGTAAGACGCTGTTCAAGTCAATGTTCGGTGATGATGAGGTGGTCTGCAACTTGCTGTCATTATGCCCGACTCGATGGGTTGTATGCACAAGGGCTATTTCATGGGTTTGCTCCTCATATACAGCCCTTTTGGAGACACTGAAGATGCTAGAGCAAGACAAGACAGTCAAGGGAGATACTCGGGCAAAAATAGCTGGTCTGTACAAACAAGTCACAAAAGCCAGACATACTTTGGCCTTTTGAGCTGTGAGGCTCTTTTTGGACCGTGCGAGGCCGTAGCCAGAACTCTCCAGAGTGAAAAGGCAAGTGCTAGGGGCGCACTGGAGTGTGTGAGTGTGCTACGACAGCGCATGAATGCACTGAGAGAAGATGGATTTGTAAAGGAATTGACCTCCAAAGTGACCACTTTTGCCCAAAGAAACCAGCTTAAAATGCCCCTTCCCTCACGAACCAACACAACCCCTGCCCGTTTAAGGGATACAGCGAAGACCGAGGCCATCGTGACTGATGTAGGAGAGCAGCAGTGGTGGCGTGAGTTCTATGAGGCCTTGGATCTCGTGACTACCGAGTTAGATCGCCGATTCGACCAGGAAGGACTGCAAGTCGCTGCCATGAGAGAGCAAACTATTGTCGATGCCGCAAATGGAGACTACTCAGGGTTGAATGAGATCACTGCTGCACAGCTCCCCGATCAGATTGACACATCTCGTCTACATATGCAGCTCACAATGCTGGATGACCTCTCCAAGACAAAAGGCCTCAAGTCAGCTCAAGATGTTGCTGGATTCATCGGAGCACTGCATCCTCAAACAAGGGAGCTATGGAAGAGGTGGACAAGTTTATTGAACTTTGTCTTTGTCTGCCTGTCTCCGCCGCTTCCTCTGAGCGGTCGTTCTCCACCCTTCGCCGCCTCAAAACTTGGCTACGGAACAATATGACCCAGAGACGACTGACACACCTGACTTTACTGCACGTCCACAGTGACGTTCTTGATCGGATGGACATTCAGCCACTGATGAAGAGATTTATCGACAACACACCGGAACGGAAGTCTACATTTGGAGTCTTCAAATAGGTAAGACATGCATTTTTATTATTAATTTTTTGGTTATGGTTGCTGCCGCTGTGCAGAATCTGTGTATTGGTCAATGTCATGTTTGCGGTATTTAGTCAAGATTAATTTAGCGTTAAGTGATTGCTTGTCATGTGGTTGGTGACGTTGATTGCGTGATTGAGGATGCGAGACACCTGGACAGAAAGTTTAAAAATGGCGTGGTGCTTGACGGACGAGAAATGAGGCAGATTGCGTGAAGCGGTTTTGTGAATGTGGACTGTTTGTGCGCGCTGTCTGGCAGGGAATATTAATTGGGGCAAATGGACAGGATTTTTAGGCTGCTTGGAACGGGCGTAGGACGCTCAGAATCGGTTGGAAATAGACGATTGCATGTAGGCCACGTCTGTTCCTAGCAGCCTAAATCCAGTCCATTTGCCCCAATCTTTGAGACAGAGTTCATGTTCATGTCCAAGTTATTTTCCAAGTGCAACAAGTAGCATATATATGCTACTTGTTGCACCATATGCAAATACTGTTGCCTATTATAGACGGTACCTCAGCACCCCCACTCAAAATACCTTCCCGCGCGCCTGCCCGCACTACATTTCAGATGATCCCTCTGATGTCATCAGGGTGTGTGATGTAAGAGAATACATTTACACATATGATAATAAACTCTTTAGATTTAGTTTGAAATGTGAGTAAGGCAACATTCTTCATGAAGAAAAAATCTGAAAAAAACATTAACATTATTAAATTCTTAAAAGGACATTTTATCACATTATTGCCCCCCCCCCCCCCCCCCCCCCCCCCCAAGGACACTCACCCCTGCCCACCCAGCACCCCCACCCCTCACCCCCCTGGACATACTTACACATATTTATTGTATTATTTATTCTCAACTGCCGTTGCACCCCCACCCCATATCCATACAATCCACATTCATCTGTTGTACCTGTTCCGTTGTATTGCGCCATCTTACGATGTGATGACAATAAACCTTCTTGTATCTTGTATCTTGTATCTTGTATCATCTGTAGGCTACACTTCTTGTATTATATTACTATTTCTCGCACTACCTGTACATTGTTTACATTTTTTTTTATTTATTTTTTTTATACTGTTTACAGCCTGTTTCTACTAGTGTTAGTAACCGTTTACTACCTTAACGATGACTACCTCCACCTGCACTGTTTACTGTCACTTTAATAACTACCATTAATTACCGTCACTTTAATAACTACTGCCACTTTTCATGTTTTTCAATTTTGCACTCTGCACCTTATTCTGCATTTCTGCATTTCAACCCGCACCTTTATCGCTCGTTTGCACTTCTGGTTAGAACGCCAACTGCATTTCGTTGTCCCTGTACTTGTACTCTGCACAATGACAATAAAGTTGAATCTAATCTAATCTAATTAAGGGCAAGCAAAAAAAACGCTATATGGAAACAAATCACTGGTGCAGTCAACAGTGTGCCCCATGTTCAGCGGGCTACGGAAGAGGTAAATAATTATTTGAATAATTACTTAAAATTGATGTTAAATTGATCCAGCTTAAAACATTTCACATTTGACCTATAGGCTATTGTTTGCATTGCGTTAAAATTATTTTATTCCGAATAAGGTGAAGAAAAAGTTGTCCGACTCTTGCGGATATATGTCTCGCCACTGGTCGCACTCGAAAAAGTTGCGTACACGAGCTCAGACCTGACGTGAGATTTCGTCGCAGCCTGCGCTCACGTTCAAATTGATAAATGCCAAGCTCAACGTGGAAATGAGCGTACGTCCATTTTACGTCCATTTTGTGTCATTTGATAAATGAGGGCCATTGTGTGTTCAGTTAACAATGTTTTTTGGGTACACAATATTTAGCATTTTTCTTCATATTGAGGTTTTGATGAACCAGTTATCTGAGTGTTAGTTATTGTATAAGTCTCTCTCTCTCTCTCTCTCTCTCTCTCTCTCTCTCTCTCTCTCCATATTGACCCATTGTGTATTAAATTAACACAAATGATTTTGGGTGTTCACACAATATTGAGTATTTTCCTTCAGATTGAGGTTTTGATGAACCCCCCCCTAACAGCTAGTTGTGTGGCATGTTAATGTACAAGAACCCAATGTTTGCGCCTACAGACATGTTTACAGACATGTTTTTCTAATAAATGTTTTTGGACAAGTTGCGAGAATTCTGTGTGTTCTGTCGTGTACCATTAGTTATAGCAAATTTGAAATTTAAGTGCTTTTAACTTGAAATAGTAAGTTATTTTAACAGGTTACATCACTGATGATGTGTCTAGGTTGCACCAGAGGGTGTATATTAAACCAGTTAATTCTGGCAGAGCCAGTGACCTCCGGGAAAGACCGGATGACTACCACGAATAGAGTGGTGACAGCTGGAGAGGCAGCAGACAGCTGGAGAGACAGCAACCGGGGCAGTGAGGGCTAGCACCCCAAACTGCAGCTCCCGTGAGGGAGCACCCACAATAAGCTACGGAAAACCCTAAAGAGTTATACCCCCGGGGGTGCCCGAGAGGGGGGGAGGATGAGCACCCCAACAGGATGGACGTACAGGTTTTGACCCAAGCTAACGGAATTACGACTATGAGTGCAGTTTGCTTATGTGGTAAAGTCTGCAAAAACCCGCGTGGTCTTAAGATCCACCAGACCAAGATGAAATGCTTGACTGGGAGGCAAGTGGTGCAACGCACAGGACCAGTGCCTGGTGAGACGCAGGAGGAGCCCGGCCCGGAGTCACCCCACAGTGCTCAGACCCTCCACGCCCCACAAGCCCTACCCCAAGTCATGCAGTCTGAACACCGTCGGGTTAAGTGGCCTTCGGCCAACATGGTGAAGGAGTGGTGCCAGTTCGATGCGGATGTTGATCAGATTCTCGAAGCCACAGCCAGGGGAGATGCTGACCAGAAATTGCGCACAATGAGTGCAATGATTGTCAGCATCGCCGCCGAAAGGTTTGGCACCAAGGAGCACCACCCGATCAGCGGTGCAGGGGAGCCAAACCGATGGCAGAAGAAGATCAGCCAGCTGCGGCAAGAGCTTAGACTGCTAGGACGGCAGTACAAGCAGGCAAGAGAGGAAGAGAAGGTAAGTATAGCAGAGCTCCGCAACATCGTAAGGAGGAATCTCACGACACTCCGTCGTGCTGAATGGCACAGGAAGAGGGGGAAGGAGAGAGCCAAGAAGCGTGCCGCCTTCATTTCAGGCCCTTTCAACTTCACCAAGAAGATCCTTGGGCAGAAGCGAGGTGGACAATTGGCCTGCTCTCAAGAAGAGGTTGACAAGTACCTCAGGGCAACTTACAGCGACAGCGCAAGGGAGCAGGATCTTGGACCCTGCAGCTTTCTGATTACACCAGAACCCACTTCAGCATTTAATACCAAGGAGCCAACCCTGAGAGAAGTTGAGGACATAGTCAGAGCAGCTAGATCCAACTCAGCTCCAGGTCCCAGTGGAGTACCATATGTTGTCTACAAGAGGTGCCCCAGGCTCGTGCAGCGACTCTGGAAGATCCTTAGGGTCATCTGGAGGAGGGGGAAGGTGGCTCAGCAGTGGAGGCATGCAGAGGGTGTATGGATTCCGAAGGAAGAGAACTCTCGCACCATCGAGCAGTTTAGAAACATCTCACTCCTGAGTGTGGAGGGCAAGGTGTTCTTCAGCATTGTTGCCCGGCGCATGACAGAGTTCTTCCTGAAGAATGCATACATCGACACCTCTGTGCAGAGGGGGGGTCCCAAGGGTACCAGGGTGCATTGAGCACACGGGAGTTGTTACTCAGCTCATCCGGGAGGCCCGGGAGGGCAATGGGAACCTGGCAGTTTTGTGGCTTGACCTGTCTAATGCTTACGGGTCAATTCCCCACAAACTGGTGGAGACCTCGCTTGACCGGCATCATGTTCCAGGCAAGATCAGGGACCTCATACTGGACTATTACAACTCTTTCAGTTTGAGAGTCACCTCGGGGACAGTAACATCAGCATCACATCGGCTGGAGAAAGGCATAATCACTGGGTGTACAGTCTCAGTGATTTTGTTTGCCTTGGCCATGAACATGCTTGTTAAGTCAGCGGAGGTGGAGTGCAGAGGACCGCTCACCAAGTCAGGTGTGCGGCAGCCTCCCATCAGAGCTTTTATGGATGACCTGACAGTTACTACAACATCAGTTCCAGGCTGTAGGTGGGTTCTCCAAGGCCTTGAGCGGCTCATTAACTGGGCGCGTATGGGCTTTAAGCCTGCTAAGTCCCGTTCCCTGGTGGTGAAGAAGGGGAAGGTTACAGACAAGTTCCGGTTCTCGCTGGGAGGTGTCCAGATTCCATCGGTTTCAGAGGAGCCAGTGAAGAGCCTGGGGAATATCTTTGATGGCACCCTGAGGGACAAAGCAGCGCTCAAGGCGACCAGCAGAGAACTGGGTAACTGGCTAGTGGCGGTGGATAAGTCAGGGCTGCCAGGTAAGTATAAAGCATGGATATATCAGCATGGCATCCTGCCACGCCTCCTCTGGCCACTACTGGTCTACGATGTCCCACTAACGACCGTTGAGGGCTTCGAGCGTAAGGTAAGTAGCTTCCTTCGCAGGTGGTTGGGCCTACCAAGAAGCCTCAGCAGCATAGCCTTGTATGGGCATAAGAACAAGCTGCGACTTCCCTTCAGTAGTCTGTCGGAGGAGTTCATGGTTACCCGTGCGAGAGAGGTGCTGCTGTACAGAGACTCGAGTGACACCAAAGTCTCCTTAGCGGGGATTGAAGTGCGGACTGGGCGGAAGTGGAGAGCCCAGGAGACGGTCGAGCAAGCTGAGGCGCGGCTGCGCCACGGTGTTCTGGTGGGAACAGTGGCGACAGGCCGGGCAGGGCTTGGGAGCAACCCAGGACCTCGGTACAACAAGGCCCGGGGGAAGGAGAGGCGGCAGCTTATCCAGGAAGAGGTTTGAGCAGGGCTGGAGGAGACCCGCTCAAGCAAGATGGTCGGGATGAGACAACAGGGGGCGTGGACTAGATGGGAGCAGACACTGGATAGGAAGATTTCTTGGTCAGAGCTTTGGAAGGCAGAGCCATTCCGTATAAAGTTTTTGATCCAGTCAGTCTACGACGTCCTCCCCAGCCCTTCCAACCTCTTCTGTTGGGGCCTGGCAGAAACACCTGCTTGCCCTTTGTGTCAGAGGAGAGGATCACTGGAGCACATCCTAAGCTGTTGCCCGAAAGCCCTGGGCGAGGGGCGCTATCGTTGGCGCCACGACCAGGTGCTTAAGGTGATAGCAGATACCATCTGCTCGGGGATCTCACTCAGCAAGCAGCAACAGCCAGCTAGGCATTCAATCACCTTTGTTAAATCTGGTGAGAAGCCTCAACAACGCCCAGGCCAAACAGGGGGGCTCCTGACAACAGCTAGGGACTGGCAGCTGAAGGTGGACTTGGGGAAACAGCTTAAATTCCCAGAGACCATCGCAGTGACCACACTTAGACCGGACTTGGTTCTTATGTCAGAATCAACAAGGCAGGTGATACTGCTGGAGTTGACTGTGCCCTGGGAAGACCGGATGGAGGAGGCATTTGAGAGGAAGAGGGCCAAGTATGAGGAGCTGGCAGGCGAATGCCGGCGCAACGGATGGAAGACTCGTTGTAGTCCCATTGAGGTTGGTTGCCGAGGTTTCGCAGGCCAGTCACTCTGCAGGGCCCTCAAGTTGTTGGGAATAAGGGGACTGCACAGCGAGAAAGCCATCAAGAACATCACTGATGCTGCTGAGAAGGCATCAAGATGGCTGTGGATCAGGAGGGGTGATCCGTGGGCCACACAAGCTACCTAGACACAAGCCGGGGTCTGATCACCCCCGGCTGGGTCGCCTGGGCAAGGGTGTCTGATGTTGAGAGACCCGAAACACCCTATGACCTCAGGTTACATCACTGATGATGTGTCTAGGTTGCACCAGAGGGTGTATATTAAACCTAACTCAGAACAGTGAGTTACAATAATGTTGAAATATGTGTTTCTTCAACTAGTTAAGAAAAGTTGTTGTATTGGTGATGTTTAATATTTATTTGTTTTAACTTGTATTTTTAAGTTGAAACAACAAGTAATTTGTTGCAGTTTTCTTATTTTGATAATGTGTAATGATTTTTTGATTGAACTCAAAGTTTTAAGTTGAGACAGCAAGTCATAAAAAGTTAAATCAACTTTGACAACTTCAAAAACAGAGTTGAGTCAACTACAACAATCTAGTACAATCAACTTTTTAAACTTTAATTTCCGAGTTTAAACAAAGACAAACCTCAAGTTGGGTTAAATTGCGTTTTTAAGGCAGCAGTGAACTTTCATTTGCAAGTTTAAGTGACTTGAAATGTTTTAGAGTGCAAGATAGCACTTAGCATTCCCATATCAGGATAACAAACCTAGACAAAACCACATTCTTATTACCAACTACTTGGCCAGCATAGTTAGTTAACATTCTCAAGTGGTTTTATGCTATGTGAGTGTTGTTTATCACATTACCAACCTGAAAATCAGGAAAAAATTATGAAACAGGGCAACAGCTTCTTCATATGTTGGAAGTCTCTGTGGTTATGAGAAAACTTTCAAATAAAGCACAGGAAATCGCGACCGTAAGCCTGCCCCCTGCTGGTATGGAGCAAGTAAAAAAAGTTCATATTACCAAGGAAATCAACCTTCCTAAATGCAAAAATCCTACATGTAACTTCAGCTTTTTACTTACAGAAAAACACGTAAAATACGATTCACAAAAACAAAGATACCATTTTTGTGGACGTCACATAAAGAATACTTTCCTCCTCATTCATGAACAATGTTACAATTGTATGCATTAAAGCTATGGGAGGCAATTTATTTTCGAAGTATTAGTTGTTATATTTACTGAAATTGGCTTTCCATTCTGACAGCAATAAATCCTACATCAAATTCTGACCAAAAAAAAAAAAAAGATTCCGATCACCTATCAATAGCGGGATCTAAGTGTTTTAGATGTTTTAAAGAAACATCTACAATCACACAGCTTAAACTGTCTGTATCATAATACCATCATAGCATTTTCTGGATTTTTGCTGGTTCTTATGTTAAATGTACACACAAATATTGATTAACTGTGATTCTATGTGTGGTACCTGCTTTTAACCGAATATTTCCTTAACCCTAGGCTCTGAGGCTGTTGTATTAGGGGAGATGACGCCTACAGTGGAACCGGAGAAATGTTCAGCTGAGGTCGGGGCTGTTGGACAAAAGATGTCATCACGGCTGATTCTGTAACGACCGCCTGCTTTTTCTTGTCTTTTTCCTTTCTTGTTATTCCCTCCAACTGGAACTGAGATAACTTTCTCTGCACCGCTCTGCTTTGTTCTTGCATTTTTGTTCATTTTGACGGTATCTGTCCACTGCATGCAAAAATCACTGAACTTTTAAGAGACTTTGATGAGTTCAGTCACACCACATCTTCTAGCTTGTTCTGAATTGAGGTAACGGGTCACCATCTTGCCTACGCCTGCTGTGCTGGGATGTTTGGTTGCCATGGTCTCAAAGTTGTCCTGACCTGTTGTTAAATGTTAACTCTGCACAACACCGTTGTGAATTGAAGGGGGTCAATACAAGTGTGATGTATCTCTGAGCTGTATTAGTTATTGATTTTTTTTTTTTTTACAAAGCATGCAGTGGTCCAATGTAGTGCACCATCGCCCCCCAGTGATGGAAACCGAGATAGCGCAATTTTGAAGAGTCAAGCCGTGACTACTTTCATTGTCAAAGTAACTAATTCTCTTGTTAACAAACTACAGTTTCTACAGCAAGCATTACAAAGATGGCACTTCCCTTCCAATCTAACTTCCCTCTGGTTTGGCTGTCAAGTGGATTGAGCCCATGTCTAGTTTCAAGAGAGAGTGGTACACGATGACAGGGTTCCAGATGAATCATGTAGGTGTGTAGTTGACAGGGCTGCATGTCTAAAGGCCTTGTCTTTACTTTGACTCCACCGTGGCACAAGCGGACTTAAGTGAAATTAGGTGCAATACCTGTTAAGCACAGTGTTAAAAGCCTGGATTTATCAGTCGTCAACTTTGCTCTCAAATTGTTTAGGCACTAAATATGAAACCAAACACATCGAACTGCTGGAACAGCACCCGGCTCATATTTTGAGCCGATCAGAAACATTGATACGTGTGGTTTGGTGTGTGCATTAACATAGTAAGTGGCATTTTATTAATATGCTGTTGCCATAGAAGATTGGTGCTGATGCCACTGGGCATCCCATGGACCAGCTTCCTGTCAAGTGTCAGCGACCCTGATTCACTGAAGACCGTAGTCTTGAGTACAAAGGGGGTTTGTGACTGGCCAAGAATTAAATGAAGAGCTGGAGAAAAGGAAAGGGATAGTTTTTTATGATCTGTTTACAGGCGAAAATAAAATTAAAATAAATGTGTTTTATGGATTCTGCTTTAGTCCATAACTTAGACCTTGCACTGCTAACCACAGGCCATGCACTCATCTGTCTCTGTGGACTCTGACATCCAGATCATTGATGACACAGACTAATATAAGAATGAACCACACCGTTAAATAATACTTAAACATTTGATGCCCCCTTGGCTCTGAGGCAGCATCAGTATCTCGACTATGAGAGTTGTATTTATTTCAGTTAGGCCTATAATATGAATAATCCATAGCATAAAGGCAGTACTTTAACGGTCTGTCTGCTGTTTTTGTTGAAGTGTTAAAACCATTTAAACATAAGTGAAACTCAAATCTTTTGAACTGTGAATGCTTTGGTCTGTATTGGGAGATATTCTGATCAAGACGTGGATAGGAGCCAAGATAATTGAATGTCAGATGAGCCTCATGACTAATCTGTATCATATATTAGTAACTGTTATGGGTCATTCAGTTTGTCCTTCATATATAAGATGTTTAGATAGCAGTATAACATGTATTCAAACATAAGTCAGTTATTGTACACAAACACAAATGATCAAACTTGAGTCTTGTGGAATTTGTTTCAAAAAATATATTTTTTTTACGTAATAGATAATGGAGGATTGATTTGAAAGTAATTTGCTCAGAATATGTGATAAATCAAGGTGATCTGCCAAGGGCTGCTTGTTTGAGCAAATTAATTGGCCTACAATTCAGGTTGACTAGCAGTGCATAATAGTGCTGACATCATTGGCTATGTTCATTGTGGTTGGATAGATGGTCATATTGGGCAAGCTGGTCATCAGAGGTTGGTGAGCTGGTTGTCATAGAGGTTGTTAGCTGGACATTATTGAGAATAGCTGGACAGGATAGGTTGCTTTCTATGAGATAATAGGATTAGGCATACTGATATCATTTACATAGTTAAATCAATGTTCTTGGATTTACATTTATATTTAGTATTACATTACATTTAGCATGTAGCAGACGCTTTTATCCAAAGCGACTTACAAAAAGTACATTTGTCAGAAGTACATTTGCTGATTGACATTTATTCAACCAATTATTAGTATTTGGCCCAGACATGTTTTCATAACTTTACTACAATATGTATGTCTATACATGAAAAATGTCTGTTTATGTGTTGGTAAATATAACCTGTAGGGCAAAATACAAATTAAGCCAATCTGAACTAAATATTCTCCCAGAAAAGTTATCTAGTTCTGACATGTGCATGTTACTGCTGTACCACACATGGATACCAGATGGCAGTGTACCACAGTCTTAAATCCTTGGTTCTAACCTCAACGTGATACCAGTCTACCTGATACTGAACCGTATTGACCTTCTCTATTGTATTTCTTCAACTAGCCTAACCCTAAAAAGAAACCCTAACCCTAGAATGAACCCTAACAAGAAAAGTTAAAAGTGGAAAACCTAATCCCAATCGGAAAACCTAACCCTGATCAGAAACCATAGCCCTAAACCGAGACCCTAACCCTTGCAAGAAACCTTAACCCTAACATGGAACCCTAACCCAAATTGGAAACCCTAATCAAAAAATCCTAACCCTTGAAACCCTAACCCTAGTTTGAAACCCTAACCCTAATTTGAAAGCCTTACCCTGGTTTGAAACCCTAATTTCAAACCCTAACCCTAGTTTGAAACCCTAACCCTAATTTCAAACCCTAACTCTAGTTTGAAACCCTAACCCTGGTTTAAAACTATAACCGTTATTTCAAACCCTAACCAGTGGCAGCTGGTGATAAAAATTTGTTGGGGGAAATTAGGGTTAGGGTTTAAAGTTAGGGTTTGAAATTATGGTTAGGGTTTCAAACTAGGGTTAGGGTTTCAAATTCGGTTTAGGGTTTCAAACTAGGGTTAGGGTTTCAAATTCGGTTTAGGGTTTCAAACTACTGTTAGGGTTCACCATTAGTGTTTTAAGGTGTCAAATTAGGGTTAGGGTTTCCCATTAGTGTTAGTGTTTTTAACAATAACCAATATTGAAAAAAAGGAAAAGAAAACAAAAGAATATGTATCTAATACATATGTATGTAAACTTAGAACTCTAGCTTTCTGAACTGTGGTGGTCATACCTTAAACTGGCTTAACGGCTCAAACCCGATACCCATTGCCCTTTTTGTCCTAGTTGGCCATTCCACTTTAAAGAAGTCCAATCATGGTATAAAAACACACATAAACCCCCCATAAATTGTAACCATCTCTATCCTAACACCTTAACCATATCTAACCTAATAATAAACAACCATCCTTAGCATTATACCTAAACTTAAACATATTTTATTTACCATTATTTACATTATTTACCATATTTTATTATATAAACAAAAGACCATTTCAATTCACAATATAGATAAAAGACACTCTCCATTTTTGAGGAAACATGTGGAAAACAATGTTGTTTTAATCAATAATAACTCAACAAAAAATATCCCACTGCATTAAATGAAAACATAAACCAACATGAATCCTGAACAAAATCTGAAACAATAATTTCTTTAAATGCACACACAATGTAATGTTTCAGAAAAATGGAAACATACCGGTATTTCAATGCAAACCAAACTATTTGCATATTCATATTATAGATCCCAATGAGTGATTTGTTCATTTTGCACTTGATTAAAGACACAAAAGTCCTCACAATTATTAAATGAATCAGAAATTAAAAGAATGAACAAGGACTCGCTGGGCTGGGAAATTCTTATGTGTGAAAATGATGTACCATAGACTTCTGAAAAAATACCATACACCCACTGTTACTGTAAACAATGAGGTTTTTGTTTGACAGAATATGTATTTCTTACTGAATTAAAACATTTAATGTCTCACACAACAGTTGCAACATAGAGTTTGATTTGAAAAACACTACCCTTTTACAGACCTTTTAAATCAAGTGTTTTTTTATTTTATCTTCCCTCATTTGTCAAAATGGTAGCGGTTTGGTACACACTTTGAAACACTCATGACACAAAATAAATACTTTATGAATTAGTTTATTATTAAATACGGAACAGGTTTTCTATTTTGTTTGTAGTTATTTAGGTTTTGCTGTTGAATTAATGGTGGCCTTTTTTTCTAACACAAATGGCATCCCTACATTCCTCCACTTTCCCACATGTAAGTCATTTACGATATACTTTTCTTTTTTGCCGTATGCTTCATTCTCACAAGAGACATATAGTTCACAACCTCCATTCAATCAGTCAGTAAATTGAGATTAATCAATTAACGTTTTGCCATAAAGCAGATGGCTGAATTAGAACAACAAGCAACAAATGGACACGTTCTCATACAGTCAGTAGTAAACGTTTTTTAAACAAGACAAATATAAAAAAATTGCTACGTTATGTTATTTATGAATTAACTGAAAAAGGCAATTTAGTAGTTGTCCTTTTTCAACATTTGAATGTTATCCATATGTACATGTTTTGAAAAAAAGTACCCCAAGTAAGATATGTTGCTGACATACAAATGTTGTACAAACGCCTCAAACAGCTTTGATTATTCTTGTGTTCACTGCTTGAAAGATGAACCAAGGTTGTATAAAAAGAGTATCTTTATATGTAGCTGTTGTTACATTAATACATTTGACCTTGTGCACACTTGTATTCACAAATACCAACCTAGCTCACTTGGCCTTTGGCCAGCACTGCTAAAAGTGTCCCATATACAATCTCCAGGAGCAAATATCACACTTGTGAGAAGCCAGAATCGCAATTTTGTGATTTGTGACCATAGCTATGTAGTGTGTATGTCTTCTCCAGGTATGTCCAGTTAGTTCCGCCTGGACAGGTGAAGTATTTCTATCTAGCCAGATAAAGGTAGGTGTTTCTACCTGGCAAGGTGTGGTTAGCTCTATACTTGTACCGGTGACTAAGGTGTTTCTACCTCTACTCCGGGTGAGGGTCAGTGTTTCTACCTGTACAGGGAAGGTACTTTGATTCTACCTGTTCTCCAGGTAGGGGTTTCTACCTGTACAGGTAAGGGTAGGGCTTTCCACCTGTACAGGTGGGTTCAGGTCCCTCTTCCTGGCAAGTTGGGGTTAGGGGCTTCTGCTTTCCCCAGTAAGGGTAGGTGTTGCTACCTGGTGCCCAGGCTCAGTAGCAGCTGTGTTGCTCGCAGTGCCAGCGGTTGAAATCAATGTTGAACGCCACAATGCTGCCAGAAGCCATGCCAGTCACCAGCGTCCTGGAAACAATATCAAAATGTTATGCAAAATGTTATGCCGTTTATATATATATCTCAAGCAGTACAGTGGGTTCTGGGTTCGAACCTCAATGCCGACTGTCGACTTGCAGACAATCGTTGAGCAAAATGCCCCACCCCTACTGCTCCTTAATGACATGACGATGTCCACTTAGGATAAAAGCATCTGCTAATATATATATTAGCAGATGCTTTTATATATATGAGTTACTTATTCATGAAGTGCTTTTAGCCACTGCAGCAGCTTACCAATTGACATGTTATGCCTCTGGTTCA
Organism: Urophycis tenuis; assembly: GCA_036785325.1. NCBI lineage: Eukaryota > Metazoa > Chordata > Actinopteri > Gadiformes > Phycidae > Urophycis > Urophycis tenuis. The sequence continues at coordinate 9,032,612 of JAXIVH010000011.1, forward strand.
CACGCACGCATGCACGCACGCACACACACACACACACACCACTGATCACCCAACAAGGAAGGAAGTAAAGTATGTGTACACGTCACATTTCCACAATAAAGAAAATCCTCTATTACACTGTTGACAGGACCCCGCTGTGCTCTGCGAGGAGTGGGCGTGCTGGCGGACAGGCTCTCTCTGTGCACGTCGCGGAGTGTTTCCGTGCATTAGAGCAGTTTAGTAAAAAAGGTCAACAGCGGCCGGGTCACGGCACGCCACGGCGGAGGCTAATTATCCAGCTCCGGTGACCAGCTGAAGAGCTCCCATTCAACACCAGGCCGCCCGGCCATCGCCTCCCATTGGCCCCCGCGCACCCGGCCGGCCCTTCCCATTGGTCCTCCCCGCACCCAGGAGTCCAGTGTCCAGGGGCCCCCGGCAGGCGCAGCTGATTTCACGGGGTCGCCTTAAACGGCTACACCCTGGGGGCCGTGCGTGGGGGAACAATGAACAGAGAGGCAGCAGGAACACGGCCCTCGCTTCTGGTGCCTCTCGCAGCCAGAATCCAGGAGGAGGAGGAAGAGGAGGAATCGTGAATCGTGTTGATGTGTAGGACAGTGGGTTCCTACCTCTGGTCATGTGACAGGTCCAGATGAGTAGACAGTGCATAGTGTTGATGTGTAGGACAGTGGGTTCCTACCTCTGGTCATGTGACAGGTCCAGATGAGTAGACAGTGCATAGTGTTGATGTGTAGGACAGTGGGTTCCTACCTCTGGTCATGTGACAGGTCCAGATGAGTAGACAGTGCATAGTGTTGATGTGTAGGACAGTGAGTTCCTACCTCTGGTCATGTGACCGGTCCAGATGAGTAGACAGTGCATAGTGTTGATGTGTAGGACAGTGGGTTCCTACCTCTGGTCATGTGACAGGTCCAGATGAGTAGACAGTGCATAGTGTTGATGTGTAGGACAGTGGGTTCCTACCTCTGGTCATGTGACATGTCCAGATGACTAGACAGTGATTCGTGTTGATGTGTAGGACAGTGGGTTCCTACCTCTGGTCATGTGACAGGTCCAGATGAGTAGACAGTGCATAGTGTTGATGTGTAGGACAGTGGGTTCCTACCTCTGGTCATGTGACAGGTCCAGGTCTCGTATACCGGCATCGCAGCCCGGGTAGACGTAGAGGCGTTTCAGATCACATGCCCTCCACACCTCCACCACCCCTCGGTCGCCCCCCGTCACCAGGTTCTGACCGTCACTGCTCAGCAGGATGGCCTGCGCCACACAACATACAACACACACACACACACTTATGATTAATACAATATATTTCAACATACACACACCGACACACACACTAGCCAAACCCACAGACAGACAGACAGACAGACAGACAGGCAGGCAGGCAGGCAGGCAGGCAGGCAGGCAGGCAGGCAGGCAGGCAGGCAGGCAGGCAGGCAGGCAGGCAGGCAGGCAGGCTGGCTGGCTGGCTGGCTGGCTGGCTGGCAGGCAGGCAGGCAGGCAGGCAGGCAGACAGACAGACAGACAGACAGACAGACAGACAGACAGACAGACAGACAGACAGACAGACAGACAGACAGACAGACAGACAGACAGACAGACAGACAGACAGATAGATAGATAGATAGATAGATAGATAGATAGATAGATAGATAGATACTTTATTGATCCCCTGGGGAAATTCTAGGTCCCGGTAGCTTACAAGACATCACATACAACATAAACTGGCTGGCAAAAAAAGGAAAACTGCCTGAATAATATGGACAACAAAAAGATAATAAAAAAAAGTCCACATCAATGTACTGAGGGACGTATAAGCATGGGATGCTTGCAGTGGCAGGGCAGGGCCTGGCCCTGTGATTCAGTATGTAAGGTGAGGTGCTCTATGATGGTGTGTGATGGTAGTGCAAATAGGTCCAACAGTGCAAGGATAAAATTGAGAGACCAGCATTAAATATTAAATATGGACAATATTGTAGACATACACTAAACGCACTACCTCACTTTTTCGTACTTTTCTGTGTTTCTATGGTTTGTCTGTACAATGTCCGTTTGTCTGTTTGTTTGTCCATTTGTTCATTTTGCACCGCAGGTCTGAGAGGACTACAATTGCATCTGTGCTATATGCCTGCCATGTAGCACACTTGACAATAAAGATACTTGAATCTTGAATCTTGAAACTAAACATACACACACCAGCCCACACACACCAACCACCAAGAACTCTTTGCCTCTGTCCTGACATGGGACTTTCCGGGCTTAAAGAGTTGAGGGTTAGTGTTATGGGTGAGTCTGGTCTCACCCTGGTGGAGTCGGTGAGCTCCATGCTGGCCAGCAGTTTTCCGTTAATGCTGAAGGTGCAGAAGCACCCGGCGCCTGGGCCCCCCTGGTAGCAGATGATGCAGTGACCCTCGCTGGACACGGTGATGAGGTGCGGCGCCCCACAGCTGTCGGGCCCCTCAAGGGCCCGCAGGAGGTCCCCTGTGATGGTGTGCACCAAGCACGGTCCCTCTGAAGAACACACACACACACACACACACACGTCCATACAAACACATTCATTGAGTAACATTGAATGTGTATCAGCTCAAAATCATCAACAGATCTGTTATCTATGGTGTAATCATTATCTGCTGAGTGAGTGGTTAAGGTAGAAGCAACTCAGCCCAACCTCCGAAAATGCCTCAAGCGGCAGAAGAAACTTAAATTCTGAAGTGAACGGAAGTAGAATTTGAGGGTGATTAACAGCCTAGAACAGAACAGCTAACCCATACCTTTGGCGCCGATGTTCTGGACCAGAGCAGCTAGCCCAGACCGTTAGCCCCACTGTTCTAAACCAGAGCAGCTAGCCCAGATTGTTAGCTCCACTGTTCTGGACCAGAGCAGCTAGCCCAGACCGTTAGCCCCACTGTTCTGGACCAGAGCAGCTAGCCCAGACCATTAGCCCCACTGTTCTAAACCAGAGCAGCTAGCCCAGACCGTTAGCCCCACTGTTCTGGACCAGAGCAGCTAGCCCAGACCGTTAGCCCCACTGTTCTGGACCAGAGCAGCTAGCCCAGACTGTTAGCCCCACTGTTCTGGATCAGACTAGAGCAGCTAGCCCAGACCATTAGCCCCACTGTTCTGGACCAGAGCAGCTAGCCCAGACTGTTAGCCCCGCTGTTCTACATCACAATAGAGCAGCTAGCCCAGACCGATAGCCCCAACGTTCTGGATCAGACTAGACCAGCTAGCCCATACCTTTAGCTCCGCTAATAACCAGGCCCAGCTCGGCACACACCGACACACACACCAGCTCGTGGTCATGGCCCGTCAGCACTGCGCGGGGAGAAGGGAAATCACCTGGAGGACCAGAACAGACCAGCACGTTAGTGATATACTGTATGTAAGCAATATGTTAGCGATATGTTCCAACAGAGCTCAATTGATTCAGAGGAGATATAATCTATCCCGTTCCAACGGCATAGATTATATCCCTGGCCAACAAGAAAGAATGTAGAACATCCATGTCTATAAAAAATAAAAGTCCTATTTTCTACTGATTCTCTGTAGTGTATCTGTAGCCACAACGTTCTGGGTTAAAATCCCTCAAGTCGATAGTCAATGGTATATAAAATGCCAAATGACAACATCCTTTCACCCACAAAAAAGACAGATCTGGTGTAAGACGACACAGATCTCCTGGCATAATATTTTTTTTAATAATTAAAAGTCCTGGAAATGCACACATCTCGGGAATGACGAACATCTGCCAGCCGCAAGGTCTCCTTCTTACATTGTCATGTAAATTATGGGATGTCCAGCAATGCTAGCAAAGCCTCCGGATCCCATCCCACATGTCACATGATTGATGATGGATGGGGGGGGGGGGGGTCTGTGTGAGTGCTGGATGTGTGTGTGTGTGTGTGTGCGTGTGTGTGTGTGTGTGTGTGTTTGAGGGCACCTGGAGTCTTTATAATGAGGACCAGCAGCCCTCAGATCCAGACCTACTGTTTGGATCAGATGGAGAACAGCGTAAAGGAGTTAAAGCAAATTTTAAAAAATCTTAAATTCTTTTTGAGTCATTAATTAATTGTAGGGATTAGGATTTCAGACATGGGTAAAAAAAAAAAAAAAACTAAATTATCATTAAATAATATTTACATTATTATCAATTTAAATCAAGACCAAAAAAAAGATAAGAATATATATGATAATTTATGATCATTGTTTTATTAATTTACGTTTCAAGTACTTTTTCATTGGCAGGTATGCTGGTTTAAATAAAGTTTCACAGTTGGCGCACTATTTGAGACACAAGGCAATCAAAAGCCATTTGAGACTCAAACGTACAACACCTACAGTGTCGTTCATGTGACGAATGACTTAATACATGAAGACAATTAAACGTTTCCACTATTTCAGAGCTTTTAGCCTTCACGCTAAACCCTAGCGTTCTGTGACCAAAGCGTGGGCACACTGGCGTGATGCATGACGTCACAAAGGCATGTGGTGAGCCATCAAACTGAGGCGGAGACATGCATCACCGCCAGCCGCCGTGTCCCACAGACGCCGCCACCAGCACCGTCCTCCCAGGAACACACGCCCTCGCCGTCGCCATTGGACACAACCGTGGCGAAAACCACTTCCTGATGGATGGATGACGAGGACAATGGTGTCAGAGCCCCTCCTCCCCTCTCCTCCTGGTACCGTCATGTCTCTCTGTGGTCGGCAAGGGGTGGGGGTAGGGGGTGAGGTTGGGGTTGGTGAGGGTGGAGGGCGAGGTGGTGTGTGTGTGTGTGTGGGGGGGGGGGGGGGGGTCAGGGATGTTTTGATCGATGCGGTACAGCGGGCCCAGAGAGACTGGACCTGAGCCATGCTGTCAGTCACGCACACTCACACACACTTACACACACACACACACACACAAACACACACACACACACACACACACACACGTGTGTGGGGAGGTGTGTGTGTGTGTGGTTGTGTGTGTGTGTGTGTGTGTGTGTGCGCAGCTGAGTAGGACATGTGTCAGCAGCGCTCCCCAGGGATAACAGGACCGGGTGCACATCACCTACCAGACAAAGGATTCAATCACAACCTGTCCTGGATCACACCACCTTCCTCCCCCCACCCCCTACCTCCCCCTCTCCTCCCTCCTCCCTCCTCTCTCCTCTCTCCTCTGGCCCCTGTGGGACCTGAGAGAGAGGGAGAGCCAGGGTCCCCCATTACCCCCCCGGCACGATTGAGCAGGAAGTTGTTTTAATTATGACACGCTTAACACACACGCTTTAGCACACAGTCAAACCACGCACCGTCTAGCAGCCACGTTGGGGAGTGTGTGTGTGTGTGTGTGTGTGTGTGTGTGTGTGTGTGTGTGGGTGTGTGTGCGCCTGTGGAAGGTTGTGCATTATTCAACGCATGCATGCTTCCCTGTACTACGCTGTACTGCAGTATTACACTGTACAGTAATTACACTGTACTGGCTCTACAGTATTCAGCTGTTTACCACCTACTACTTCTTGACATTTGAAATATTTCAACAAGGCAAGTGCTGACCACATAATGAATACAATTTCATAAAATCCAACATTAATAAACAATGAATATATAATGCAAAATATAAAAATAAAATAAAAAATAAAATAAAATAAAAATATTAAATAACTACCTAAATGTACCATTTAGAAAATGCAATTCTTAGTACTAATGTTAGTACTAATGGAAGGTAAAATCGCTCCACATGAGGCAGAAGGAGTAGCTTCTACCTGGTGAAGCAATGCCACCATCCATGGCATCAATGTACAATCCCGCTCGTCACAATGCGACCATGATTCACTCATCACACAGAACATGTGTTCTCTACGTGAGGACCGAACCCCTCTCTGTCCACAGGAGGTTTTGCTGCAGTTTTCTGGGATGTATTAGTGGTGTGAATACCAAAGGGAATCGTCCTCCTCTCTGCACCACGAACACTAGAGCCATTGTTCCCCTCCCGCTAATGAGAAGCACCGAGGCGTTGGTTCCTAATGAAGAGTCTGGAGGAAGTTCATTAGAGAACATCGCTCAGGCCCAGACCTGACCCACTCCCTGGAAACACACGCTGAACACACAGCACGACACAGCACGACACAGCACAACACAACGCGACACCAAGACACAACACAATGCGACACAACACAAAGAGACAACACTGTTGTGTTTGTTGTGTTTCTTTGATGGATTAATAAACCAAGAGTTAAACTTTCTGTACCGTACAGTGTACGAATGGAAGGTGAAATTAAGGCTCCCCGTTTTGAAATATTCTACTGGGCTGCTCAAGGACTAATCTAATTGTTGTTATCCGTTCCAACACATGGAACACATGACAAAGAGCGGCAGTGGCAGAGGGGCGGCAGTAGCTCAATAGGTAGAGCGGGTGGACAAAGCGGGTCATCCACTCACCGTAGGGTCGGTGGTTTGATCACCTTGATCCCCCATCCTCCAACTGTCCACATGTCGAACACAACAAGTATACTGATTGTAAGTTGCTTTGGACAAGAGCGTCGGCTAAATGCTCCTTTTATTATTTTATTTACAAAGACCCAACCCAAAACTTACACAATAGATAAGACACTACACACACATTACATAACACAAAGGACAAGACACATCACGCCAGAGCACAAAAAAAACACAAGACAAAAGCACACAAAAAGCCTCATCTGATGACACAGATGTGACACAGAGTGAAGAACACTCACTTTTGTGTGCATGCGCATGTGTGTGCACGTTTGCATTTGTGTATACGTGTATGTGTGCGTAATATGTGTGTGTGTGTGTGCAGGTACGGTTCCACACATGTGTGTAACCTATTTATTTAGTTGAACACGCTGAGATGAAAAATCCTGTGAGGGTGACCTGGCCATGAGGGCAGTACAGCAAGAGATGACATACAACACACAGCTGTTGTTGGCTGTTACCAAAATACAACAATCAAAGTTCAGAAAGAAAAATCAGCTGCCATAGTAACTCTCAATGTTTTAATGTACCCACCTCCACAATCTCTACTCACCGGACGCATTACCATCCGTACATTTGTGGGCATTGTCCTTATTTCTTTTTCAAAATGTTTGATGAGTAAAAGATATAGTATATTAGGGAGTGTCTGTGTTTGACATGGTTTCCATACTCAGACAGGTGGATGAGGAAACCCTTATTTGGGCGGAGCGATGATGTGGCTCTAGGGTGGGGAGTGGGGACCTGGGGGGGGGGGGGCGGTCTTACTGTTGTTGGCGTTGTCTCCGATGGCGTGGTGGCGCCCGCTCCAGTACCACAGCAGCAGGGTGGCGTCCCGGGACCCCGACACCACGTAGCAGTCCCCCCCGATGTAGGACTCTGAGCGGGACAGACAGGTCACCACGTCCCAGTGACCAAACACGATCTGGCTCTGCCTGCCTGGAACACACACAAACGCAAGAGGGGAACGCGCACACACACACACACACACACACACACACACACACACACACACACACACACAGGGGACACACACACATACACACACACAGGGGAACACACACAGGGGAACACACATACAGGGGAACACACACACACACACATACACACACACACACACACAGGGGACACACACACATACACACACACAGGGGAACACACACACACAGGGGAACACACACACACACACATACACACACAGAGGAACACACATATAAATATGAACACACACGCATAGACCACAAATAAACCTAGTGTATCAAAATACTTGTAATATATTTATAGAAATCCATCCATTTTTGTATATAAGTATTTATGTCATTTTGAGCTTACAACCCTATTTGGTTTAAAATGCTATTGAACGTCGTGCCACCATACACTACACTTAGTGCTCTGCAAGATGAGATGTTTCACTTTGTATAAAATGTGCTGATACGTTCAGGGACATAACTTTGTTCGGATGGGACAAAACAGATATGAGCTTGTGTCTAAGGTGTGTGAAGGGTGAACGAAAGCCAGCGCAAGGATAGGATCCTCGACAGTGTTTCAATAAACCTCCTTTCAAAACTATAATGTAGTATGATAGTCTCGAAAAACAATATATCAACTGCTACCTTTTTATCAATTCTCCATTTGCATTTGAACTAATGAAGGAATAAACCCATATGGCCAGCTGTTATTGGCAAACACAGCCACAAATTGGAAACGCACAGTATTATGATGTGTGGTGATGCTTACCACCACCCAACACCATCTGGGAGGCATTTCAAGGCAATTGCTAAGATATTAAATCAATCTATTTTTACCAAATGAAGCCATTTTCGCATTAAGCCTGACTTGGATCATCAAATAAAAAAGGGTGTTAAGTTAAGTCAAACTTAATTGCGGCCATTTTTTTTCTCAAGGTAGATCTTTGCTAACATTTTGTCTGAGGTAGGGATCTTGGACTTTAAAAGGCTGCTCTCCACAGCACATACTTCACAGTGTGTAATGTTACTGTACAGTGTGTAAAGTCACTGTATAGTGTGTTAAGTCACTGTACAGTGTGTAATGTTACTGTACAGTGTATAATGTTACTATTACTGTACAGTGTGTAAAGTCAGTGTGTAATGCTGATGTACAGTGTGTAATATTACTGTACAGTGTGCACTGCGAGTAGCTAGGTGAGTTTTGGTGTACTTTGTGTACCTGTATCGGAGGAGTACACCCGGAAGCTATTGTCCCAGAAACCACAGGCGAGGATGTAGCGGTTGTCGGCGGTAACCAGGAAACATAGGCTGTTTATGCTGATGCTCTGGTCCACAAGGTCTGAGATCTGACGTCCACCACTGCCACTGTTACTAGCTGAGGAAAGTACATACACTTATACAACTAATACTAATACTAATAATAGGTACTACAACACTACTAATACAAAGTATATCACATATTAGCTTGAAAATAGCTGTGGAAATATATGCGTCTCCTGACCGATTAGAGCGTCCATCTCGATGGGTAGGTGGTGGGCCTGCTCCAGGGAGTAACCTGGGGCTCCTCTCACACCTGGGGAACCCAAGAGATACCATCACACACACAAACACACACACACACACACATACGCACACATGCACACACACAAACGCACACACACACACACACACACACACACAACCTCAGACACAAAACCCACACACTCACACATGCACATACACGTGCACACTCACATGGCTGCACCATCACCAAGGTATATCACTGAACATGAAGGGGCCCAAGTTTCTTGGCCCTGACAGGGAACGGGCCCTTGTGCTAGCCCTGACCAGGGACATACGGGCTCAAGTCATGTGTAGGAACTAACTTTCCCAGTTTACCTATATAAATATATCATGTCAGAATTGTGAGACTGCACCCACCCTAACCCAACGTAGTGGCCCTTGTGTTGGCCCCCGGCCAAGTCCTGTGTTGGCCCTTCACCAAGCATAAGGGCCCCCCTGCTATGTGTTATGGAATTCATACGTACAGTCTTATTATTAACACCATTATAGTGAAAACCAAGCCCACATAGCAGAACTCAGAGGGAGCACAGCTGCATTCATTAGCGTCCGAGAGAGAGAGAGAGAGAGAGAGAGAGAGAGAGAGAGAGAGAGAGAGAGAGACGGCTCTTTGGTCCCACGCCCGGCCCGTTTCCACGGTGACAGATGGGGAAGTGTGGGGAGAATGCGGTGCAGCCATGGCCTAATTTCCCAGTAACCATTGGACTGACCTCGTGACCCTGAGGTGAGCTGGTGCAGAGGGGAAGGGTTCTGGGGGGGTGTATTGTTCACACATGGCTGTGAAGCAACATGTGGAAGCACTCACGGCCAGCGTACCTGAGAGCCGCTAGCCCGCACGCCACAGCTCTATTAGTGGCTGTAGGCAATGCCATGAAGAGAAGTTTTGTCCTTTTTTTTTTTTTTACAAGAGCGGCCCACTGCTCTGGCAGGTAGCACGTGTGACTCGTGACACACAGTGATGTCACCAAGAGAACCAAGTCATGTGTGCTACTAGACATCGCATATGTTGCCTACCTTGGGAGTGTGCAGGTGTGATGTGCCTTTGGCCAATTGTTAGCGTGTTTATATATTATCACATTAGCATGTTAGCATTTAAGTGTGTTTGTCCTCTCTGTAGCATCTTTAGCATATGTGTCGGGTCATGGAGTCCAAGGACACAAGTTGCCAACACAACATTGGCGCAAATTAACATTAAGTGATTTTTTTTTTTTTTTAAATGAGTGATTTTCGTTTTTTTGCAGAATCTGTTAGTTGAGATCACAGAGAAGCCTCTCCATGTTTCAGATAACAGTATTGGTTTCTTTAAAAGTATACATTTTGTTTGAAATCGGGTGTGGCAATAGAGAGAGGTGACAACTGCAAATCTTTAGGAGGCTTTATCTCAGTTTT